>CM062808.1:834668298-835054532 GCA_031772625.1 Pinus tabuliformis
TGGTTGTACAAGGAGAGGGTATCAACTTCAATCAAGGAATGTTCACTTAGTATCACTGCCATTTTTCTTTCTGCAACTTGTCAAATGTCTTAATTTAGATTCACAACTTCTCATGGTGCATAACTTGCTTTTCTACACCTCTAAGTGAGACTACAACCCCCCAAACCCTCTAACTATTCCACCTCTTCAACCGTTGTTAGTGTTATACTCCTATACCAATAGGTGTCATATTTCATGATTGACTTGTTGAGCTCTGTAATATGTTCATTACTTTCCTTGTTGCAAAGGTTTTCCATATTATCAAAAATAAAAAAATGTAAAAAATGTAAAGAGGGTATACCCTAAAAGAAAAATCAAAGGGTGAAAAGAATAAAATGGTAAAAAAAAGTGAAAGAAATGAACCCCAAAAAGAGAAAGACCAGGAAAGTGTGCAAGTCCAAAATGCCACTACTTTTTCATTTTTTGTAATAAGCATTGTGTGCAGCTTGTTAATTTATGCCATAATTGATTAATGGCCAAACAACTTAATCTTGGCTAGTTCATATTTGAATTTCCTATTTTAGAGATAGAGAATAAAATCTGACCAAACTTTTTAAGTAGATAGGTAGAGTAAATAAAAAGGAGCTCAACAGTTAAATCTAAGCCCTTGGATGTAATAAGTGCAGACTTAGGTAGGCTTACCATGAAAAAAAAAGGAAAGTTGAAAAGGGTTTGCCAGTCTAAGTGCACTTGAATAAAGAAGAAAAAATGCCAGGCCAAAGTAGGCAGGGTATGTAGATGGTGTTGCAGAATGACACTTGTGATAGATTATGTCTCTAAATGTGTTAATCTTATCTCTATCACAAGTACAAGGCAGACATTATAATTGATGCAGCTCAAGTGAGGCAAGGTTAAATAACTAACTCCCCTTCATACTTTTCCCTAATCATTCACTAATTTCCTCAAAGTATTAAGATATGTTCTTAATATCCCTCATAAACCCCTTTTCCCACTTTAGCCTAAGACTGAATGTAAAATTTTTTAACATTTAAACTTGGCGCTTTTCATTTCATTTCATAAATATGTATTAATTTTTAACTGTTATTATTATATAAACCCCTCGCCTTATTACCCTCCCCGTATTATATTATTATATTAGAAAAGCACAAATATGATTTAATCCTGCCCTTGGTCGAATACAACCATAGTCGTTGTATAAACTAGGGTTAATGAATTTGTTTGTAATTCATTAAAAAACCTTCCCCGTCGTGCGCAATGGGATTAATTAACCATCGGGTTAATTAATAACCAAGCCTCGACCAATCAAAACATGCCCGAAACTATTAAAATCATTTAATAAATGTGTCGGGCCTGCATAGTTAAACCCCCGCCATCTCCAAAGCCCGTCAGCTGTCTGATCCCCGCTCACTCATCCGACAGTCCACATCAATATCGCGACCCCATTCATCTCTGTGCTTTAACTCATGGGGTCATAGTGGTTTTGCGCCTGTACTCTTCCATGCGTCGCCCGTTTAGCCTGCTCGCTCGCCCTCCGCTCAATACCACTCAGCCCCAAAAGCGATGTAGGCAAAAACCGCTTATTGCCCTTTGTTGATGTCATCTGTCCTTTGTTGATGTCATCTATCCTTTGCTGACATCATCTGTCCTTTGCTGACATCATCCACTGTACAACTTACATCATCCTCCCGATTAAATAAAAAACTCCCGCCAACCTGTGTTTTGCTTAAAAAAACGATAAAAGGCCATTTTGCTATAATGCTCTCTGCCTCGCACTCTCCTGCAAACAATGACCTGCTTCGGTTACAAACATGCACCGAACCACAAAGACACCAGCACCAAGCCCACAACTTGTCAGCCAACCTGCATTTGTATTGTTTTCCTCTTCAACACAGAAAGCACAAATTGACAGAGATGAACAGGGTAAACATGGTCAAAGTGTATCAGATCAAAACAGGTCAAAGAGTATCAGATCAGGGATAAAGAGTATCAGTTAAGATAGACAACCAACATAGAGTTACTGAAGAAAGCAGCTGCAAGCCGAATCCTAGGGCCTGCCTCCAGCACATTCAACAAAAACCGGACCAGCACACCATCAGTTTATCTTTTTCTATTTTTGAGACTAGCTATTTCTATTTTCTTGTAAAACTATTCTTAGTCATCCTAGATATTATCTCACTCTGTTATGAGATATTTTGTTGTATAATTTTTGCATAAATACCCCCTCCATTGGAGTATTGCAGGTGGATTCCTAGACTTTGATGTAATATTGATTTTTTGGAATAAAGAGATGTTGGAATCATTTGTTGCATGGCTTACTGGATGAAGAATTGAAGCAGAGGACTTGTCACAGACTTCTTGAATCAACCACTGGATCAATAAGTCCTCTATATCTTGTGTTTGAAAGTTTTGTTAGTTTATTATATCATATGTGTTTCACAATCTGAATGATAAATAAAAGATTTAATTTCAGAATATGCTTGATTGCACTATGTTTTCAGTCATTATTGTTCTCTGTGTTTTCTTCAGAATTAGGATAAATAATGAAATCTTAATTGATCCTGTTTCCTAATTCTTTCATGTTGATTATTTGCTAAAGAATACTTAACTGCTCCTTATCAGTAATCATCCAATTTCCCTCTTTAAATAGGTTGAAGGATCCTTAACTTCCTTTCACCCAATTTGAGCCCATTCCATTTGTTTCAAGTCTTTATTTATTCCCTGTTTGACCACCTTGCTTTGTGAAACCATCCTCTGTTAAGAAACCAAATCCAGAAAGCCATCTTCTTTGACTCCATTAGCCCAATGGACTGAAATACTATGTTTTACCTCTCTGCTCTATTGAATCTCACCACCCAAACTCAAACAAAACCCTTGAACTTTATAACTAGCCTAATACCTTTAAAAACAAAGCTAAATCATAAAGAGAGAGCCCCCTCTGGATACAGATTGGCTAGATTCTGTATCTAAAATATTGGTCTGTGGTTACCTCGGCCTCGTTTCCCCTTCTTACAACTTCTGGGAAAACCTGAGTGATAACATCAATGGCGACTCCACTGGGGACTGAATAATTTGTTTGTTACTACTGTTTTCTTTATAAGCTATAGACAAAGCCTGAAGCTAGCCAGGTAGCCTTTGAAATGCTTTTGCTTTGCAATTGCACAAGTAAATGAATGCTACTTCAGTCTATCTCCGGTCTAGCTTATAGATTGGACAGTTGGTTTCAAATACTTGATCAGTTCCTCTTGTCAAATAAGTCTTTAAGAAAATTTAAATCTCATATCTAAAGCTCTTAAAGAAATCATAGAAGTTGTTTTGAAAAGTCATAAAAAATCAAAATAATCATAAAATACTCAAAATTTGGTTCCTTGGAAAACTAAACCTTTTCTTCAAAACTATTTTACAGGTTCAGATCTGGTCTATGATGGTGGACCGCGATCAGACACACAAAGGTTAAAATCATCCACCTGGCGACTCCACATCAATTTCACAGTCAAGACTCCACTGGAGAAATGAACCTGAAAGAACTGTGTGAAAAGATCAGGCTTTTAGCTTGGATTGTTATCCAAGACATTATGTTCTTTCTCATTGATAAGATTTTTCAATGTATATTGTATTTTAGAGATGATTTTAGATTAAATTTTTATTATTTTCCTTCGAGAAATATAGATATGAAGTCTCCTTACACATTTGAACAACAGTCTTCTAATTCTTATGAAGATCATCTTCCAATTAAGGAGAATCAAAAAATTAAGACTAATCATACAATCCCTGAACATATTCCGGTACCTCATAAAGTTCCTGATAGGTATAAACCACTCATTTTGCCTCCTACACTCCATGCTTTCCCTAACGATTATCCCAAGTATCTCCCTAGGTTTGATGGAGAGAATGGTATCACTACCCAAAAACATATCCAAGTTTTTGAATATTATCTTAACTTATTTGAAGTAGATGAAGAGGATGTTAGTATTAGGATTTTTGCTCTTTCTTTGCAAGACAAAGTCAAGAGTTGGTTCAAAACCCTGCCTGAGGCAAGCATCTCAAATCTCGAGCAGTTTCTCAAACTCTTCCTTGATAGATGGATAATCAAAGTCAATCTTCTCATGATCATAGAAGAATATAATCAGTTAAAAAGACATCCAGATGAAACAATACTACAATTTTTAGACAGATTTAATCAAGCCTACTATTCAATACCATTAAATATAAGACCTCCTCCTGATTCAGCTCTTTTGCATTACCCAAGAGCATTTGATTCATAGATAGAATTCCATCTAAGAGAAAGAAACCCCTCGACAATGGAACAGATGCAGAACATGGCAGTAGATGTAGAGGTTAGTCTGAAGATTAGAAAAGAAATGTTGAAAGTAAAAAAAGAGGAAAAACTCGACATTTTGATAAAGAAAATAGAGGAAATGATGCAGAAGATCACAATGAAAATCTCAATGGGATGATGATTTTTGTAGCCAGAAGTCTCTTCACCTTTTTTTCATTCAATGGCAGTAGCTTTGGGTTAATTCTACTCAACTTCTATTTAAAGGGCTTCTCATTCTCTTTGAGTGGTATAGTATGTTGGATGACAGTTTTTTCATAGATCTTCAAGTCTTCATATCTCCAGGTGAATACATCTGCAAATTCCTTTAACAATTCTGCATACTTCAGCTTCTGCTCTGTTTTCAAAGTGTTAGAAACTTTGACCATTTTTGGATTATCTTTAGTTCCCAAATTATAATCTTCCATCTCCCCATCAGCTAGCAGGATTCTGGGTTTTATTGCCACATCATTTGAATCAAACAAACGCTCTAAAGGAACTAAGCCTCTAGGGATTATGTTATTACTTAACTGAATTATATCTTGTCCAACAACATTGTTCAAAAATCCTATTGTTTCAACATATTTTTCTATGTTCTCACCTTCATATTTTTCAATTGGAGTGTTGAGAAATTCATTTGTTCTTTCAAGAAACCTTTTAATTTGTTGGTCATCTTCAAACACCTACCAGTGCCTAGTGTTATCCAGAATAGATGGCCTATGTTTAACATTGATTTCATATTTTTCATTAGGATAAATAGGAATTCTGAATGCACTAGTTGTTGTTGCTAGAGAGTCTGCAATTCCATTGTCTTCTCTAGGAATGAGAGAAATTTCATGCTCAAAGAAAAAAATTGAAAATAAATCCCATACCTCATTCTGGTAGGCCCTCATCCTCAGATGCCTGGTTTGATAAGTACCTTTGACTTGGTTCACAATTAGCTCTGAATCTCTAAAGATATGAATTATCTTCGCTTTCTGATCTCTCAACAGGTTTAGCCTAATAATTAGAGCTTCATATTCTGCCACGTTGTTTGTACAGTCAAAATACAATTTGTATGAATGCAACTGACTAGTATAGTCTGGTGAAACAATCCAAATTCTTTCCCCAAACCCCTTCTCACAAGTGGAGCCATCAAAATATAAATTCCAAACTTCATCTGACAATTCTTTATCTTGTTTTTTTCCGAACACCAACCTCAACCTATTCTGACAATTCTTCATTAATACATACATCATTCAACAAAATTTGTGATCCTACCTCTATGTCTACTGCACAAATTGGATGATTATTTGGTTGAGTTTTACTACTTACCATGTAGGCCATTTGGACTTCCCGATGAAATCTTTTCAACTCACCAAACAAGGGGATTGATGCATAAGTCATGTCCATCTGAAATGTTCCTCATAACCTTTCTACTCAAGACCAAGACAATAACATGCCAAACCTAGCTACAATGTCTGCTACCACTATTTCCATCATTACACTCTTAGCAAGAATTTGTTCCAAGGTTACAACTAGGTCCTTTATGAGGCCTAAACATTTTACTTTTCTGGAATCAAATGAGAACAGGTCTTTGTAAGGTCTGGTAATTTGGAGTCCTAAATGGTCCATGAATGATTTTTGCATCAGGTTGTGGGAAGCTCTAGAGTCTAACATAGTGTTATGAAGAATCATATCATGTATGTTCAAACTTACATAAAAAGTGGGAACATCATCGTTTATGCTAGTGACATGTGGGCCAAAAACAAATTCAGGAGCATCATCATCTAGATTTAGGGAATCCTGTGAATTTATATTAATATGATCACTCTCTAAACTCTTAACCATTGTGAATATTCTTTTTCTGTACTTTTCATTTCTTAAAAGTTCAGCAATAGGAATGGAAACTTTTAACTTATTGATTTCATTTTCTAGATTGAAAATTAACTGTGTTTTTTCCAATTCTTCAATCTCCTTTTTGGAGTCTTCCTCCTTTTTTAGGTTGTCCTTCTTATGCTCTTTCCAATTCTTTAATCTCCTTTTTGGATTCTTCCTCCTTTTTCGAGTTGTCCTTCATAGGATCCTCTGGTTTTTTCAGTATTTCTTTCCTTAAATCAACTATGAATACAAAATTCTCATTTTCGTTTAAAAATAAATAAAAACACAAATAATTTTAAAGTAATTTAAATTTATCTTTTGAATTAAAATTATAAATAAAAAAAATTGTTATTTTTATCATACATCATTAATAATAATAACAAAAATTTATAATTTAAAAAAATGCAAATTTTCTCGAAGATTATATATATATATATATATAGAGAGAGAGAGAGAGAGAGAGAGAGAGAGAGAGAGAGAGAGAGAGAGAGAATTGTTAATTTTACCATAATTATAATAATATAATGGAGTTGTTATCATGTAACAATAAGTCATCCAAAAGAAAAACTTACTCATATACATATCTCTATGACAAAAAAATAATTAAATAAAAAATAGTTGTTATGTATATATGTACATAACATCTAAAAGATAATTTGGAATAAATCCATCATAAACATGGATGTATCAACACCAAGTGGTATCAAATTTCTGAACGTGTAATTTTATTATTATTTAATATTAAGGAATTAATACATGACATGGAAAAATGAAATATAGTGTCAAAAAATTGATTCTCTATGTGCTTGATAGCTCTAAAATAACCAAATCCTAGAAAGAATCGTTCTTTGAGCTTTCTGAACTTGAGCCCTATAATATACCTATACTGAGGTTGTTTGGAAAATGGGGCATTCATGTAATTATACCATAGAGTCTCCAAGCTATCTATAATTACTAACAAAAAAAATTAATAAATTCAAATTAGTTGACAAGATCATGGAACACAGGCTGAAAAAACCAAATCTTTCTAAGCTTATAATTATAGCATAAGTGTCATATTTTCTTTTAGAATTCACAAATTTAATGATTAAGATGCACATTAATATGAATAAACTAATTTTATATAGTAAAATTTCTAATCATAAATTTGGTAATCATTTTAGCAAGTAAAATTTGATGGAATGATTTTTTTTTAACATTTCTCATTTTAAAAATCCCAAAATCATTAATTAATTAATAAATAACTTCATTAATAATTACATACATATTTCCTAAAACAATAAACCTGTTAACATTTTATAAAATAACAAAATGTAACATATATTGTTTAATTATACTTTTGTTAAAACATAGTTGAGGTTAGATATTTCATGAGACAACATAACCCACTACTGGCGTAGCACAATTATTGAATTACATGGACAAAAACAATAATTATGCTACTTTGCAATATAAACAGTAGACGCCAGTTGGAATTCCGTGCACTCTGCAATATAAACAGCAGACGCCATCTCTTCTGCTGAGGAGAAAGAAAACAAGTTTCAACTCATAACTGCAGGGGAGAGACTCCACTTCCACTTCTACTACCACCTCGCTACGACATTTTCTGTCACCTCAGGTACCCATGGTGAAACAAGCTCTAAGTCATGGTGTGTGAAAATTAACACTTTCTTCATTCAATAATGTTTCATCAAAATTAAGAGTGATTCAAATATTTACCTAAAGAAAAATAGAAATGGGAATATTTTTTTGATTTCATTATATATTAAAGGATTTATCATAACATGAAGTGCTATAAAAATGATTTATGAGATCATCATAGGAAGTTGAAATGAAGGGTCTTGGTGAGATACATTCCTATTTAGGAATTGAGGATTAAAGAGAAGATAGTAAGAATTTGATCACTCAAACTAAGTATACAAATGAAATAACTAGAAGGTTCAATATGAGTGAATGTAATCTAATTTCCACTCCATTATAATAGAAAGTTAATCTTTGCATTGAACATGGTACAAAAGAAGTAAATGGTACTTTGTATCGATGGTTTGTGGGAAGTATAAACCATTTAGCCACAACATGACCCGATACTGAAATGTAGCTAGCATTCTTAGCTAATTCATGGCTAAATCACATGACAACCACTAGAAAGAAGCTAAGGGAGTTATTCAATATTTGAAAAGGATTGTAGATTTTAATATCGAATATACTTATCATTTGAATGTTGAGTTGATAAGTTATTCAAATTCTAATTGGGTAGGAGATATGGATGATAGAAAATACACCATTAGATATACATTTAGTATTGAAACTACAATTGTGTTTTGTAGTAGCAAGAAGTAACTAATTGTTTCCTTTTCATAAACTAAATTTGAGTATAGATCATTATGCAATGCTACCTGTGAAGAAATTTGACTAAGGTGTATGCTTGAAGGCATGTGAAAAGGCAAGGAGTGCCTATATCTATCAAATTTGATAATCAATGCTTAATAAAATTGGTAATGAATCCAATTTATCATGTAGGATCAAGCACATTGAAACTTAGGATCACTTTTAAAGAGAAACAATTCACTCAAATAAAATTTGATTTGATGTACTATAATACAAATGATAATGCGGAAAATATATTCGTTAAATATTTCGAAAGGTACAAATTCATAATATGTAGAGAAAAGTTAGGAATCATAGAGAATTCATTTATCCATTAAGGGGGATGACATAAATAATTGTATAAATGACTTATTACATGTTGGAAAGTTGGTAATCACAAAATCAAGCTTGTTAAAATCTTCGCAATAATAGTTTGTAATATCCAAATTAACTAGAAGGTCTAAGAAGAAAATAGTTTGTAATATCCAAATTAACTAGAAGGTCTAAGAAGGTCTAATTCTCTGCCTCACAAGCCCGCTCTAGCCAAAACTTAGTCAATTATGCTGCCTGCAGGGCCCCTACTTCCTTGCGCAATTCCTGAGAGAATCAACCCATATTTAATTGGGAAATCCTTCCTCCATAACTGTGCAATCCAAACTTAGGTCATCAACTGATTCCATGCATCATTTGTACAACTTAGAAAATTATACAACTGATAGTACATTGTCCCTCCACTCTAATCTCAAATAGGACTTCCTCTGAACTCACAAGTATGATTTATTTGTGAGTGAATATTAATTTAACTGGTGTGGTATTGGTTGATGAACTGGTGCACTAATCCACTACTAGACCTCTATTAGTTCCTCCAACAATTAGAACTAGTTTAACTTAATATAACTCAATTAGACTGAGTTATCTAATTACAACTCCAAAGAACTCAACCTGGGCCCCTAAAATTTATAAAACACTTTACATGACTCTAGATAGACTTCCGACTCAACTTTGCTAAGCTAAATAATTCAAACTAACTTAGTTAAATATTACAAGTTGCTATGAGAAAAGAATTACAATTTTAATTCACAATTTAATTCAAGGACAAATTAAATTCGAATTTCTTATTGCTATTTTTAACAAATGACACAAAAATGTTATCTCTTAGAGGAAACCCAGCTGTGGGAAAACCTCTAAGGTAACCTCTAACCTCTTTGAGGTTGAATGATGGCCCTTCAAACTAGAGAGGGATCTCTCCCTAAAACACAAATACTCTAGGTCACTGTAGTAGTAGGTTTTACTTTAATTTATATGGCTAGATTTATCTACATAATGATGAAATTTGGTTGGTTTGTATAGAAAATAAACCATTGGGCATGGAGTCTAGGCTTATCAGATGATGCTACAGATTTAATGAGAAAGACAAAAAAAGCAAGGTAGCAATAACTCCTTTGACAATTTGAGAAATTTGGAAGAAGAGAACTGAAGAAAACAATATTTTATCTAACTGAACGACAAGTACTAATGCCTAAGAAATAACGAAACCAAATCATAAAGAATCCCAATTTCGGATACTAAGTTTTCCAAACATGAAGAATGTTCTAAAAACAGAGAAAAAAATGGATACGGAACTACAACACAAGAATTTTCTGCAAATGCTCATCAAACAATGTATATATTTAATATATTCTCAAATAATACACCGGTATGCTATCTTTTCAAGTAAAAGGAAACCTCATTTCATTCTTTAGAAATTGCCTTTATAGACTTTATAGCAACTATTCACAATATTATAGCTTCAGACTTAATTAAAATAGTAAAAAAATAGTAAAGTCTTCTAAGTTCAAGTACCTAAAATATATATTTAAATTCATAAAGGTTTTCTAAAATAAAACTATTTTCTCAAAATAAAACTATTTTCTCGAAAATATGCTAATATCTAGGTTGAGAAAATGTATCTTCATAATATCTCCCTTGATGATAGAAACAGGTCCCTTATTGATTGAACAACTCTTTCACTTGCAAACCAGTCCCTTCTGCAAAATAGGTTCAATCACTCTTGAAAAAATGCTCTTCTATTAGAGCTCCTTCTTCCTCGGGTTTCCTAGTGTAATCACTGATACTATCGTTGCCAATTTTTTTAGTTCCCCGAGTTAAGAATTTCGCTGACACACTCATTGTCAATGTTTCTTTCTTTGTCTGTTTTTAGAATACGTTGATAATAAGAATGTTAGTGCTATTTTATGCAAATTTTTGCTGACAACGGAGATGTCAGTAAAACCCTTCCAAAATTCGGTGACAATGGAGATGTCAGCACAACCCTTCAAAAGTTGTTGACAACGGAGATGTCAGTTCCTCCCTGCATTTCTCATTGTATAACACTGTCAGGCACATGATCAATGACAAGGAATTTTTTTTTACTTCTCAATGCATAATCAAAATTTCAAACTAACCCCTAGCCTCTTAGCTGAGGGTGTTGGTTGCCTTCAGAAGCACATCTACTTTCTCCATTCTTTGTCTTTTTCTTTTCTTGGTTTCCATAGGAACTTTCCCCTTGGTTTCTTTATCTTTGTTCTTTTTAGAAACTAGAGTCTTTTTCTTGTTGATTATAAGGTCCTTTAATGGCATATTGTCTACGTCAATTACCTCCTTGACCAATTCTAGATTGCTTCTCAGCTTTATTTTAAACCTTAATTTGTTTGTTGGCCTTGTATGGGGTCTTTTGCCTCCTTTAAAAGTTTCAAACAATGGAGTTTCTTCAATTTGAATCTCAACTTCAATTTCTTTGCCTTTAATATTTTATGGTACATTCTTGTTTGTAGGGGATGCTTCAAGGGGCAAACTTACAACCTGAGGAGAACTGATAGCAGAGGGTAAATTTTCAGGGGATGCAGGGTCTAGTTTATTGAGCATGACACTTTTCCTTTGATAAAATTTAGGGATTTTAAGACCAAAGGATGATGAAGGGTTATCTGTGACTTTGTGGCTAGAGGTCAACTCAGTGGGAGCTCCTACATGAGTTTTCCTCCCCTGTTTAGTACCTTGCTTCCTTCCTCTTCGAGATTTAGGGGGTTGAGGTTGAAAACCTCCCCAAAACAAGAAATGATTCCAATTTCTCCCTGCTTTGGCTAGTTGGTTTTCAGTCAAAAGTTTGATCAGAGCTTTATGGTAGATACAATGAGGAGAAGGGTTGGTTCTGGCTCTAAAACAAGTGGCCATGTGTTTTAAACTCTCCAGTAAATAGAAATAAGTGTTCATACTAACGTGGCCAGCTAAATGTGATAGGAAATGAAAGTAGTAAAGGTTTACTTGGTTGAAACGCCCCTCACATGTGAAGTACTATTGAGTAATGTGAAGCAGGGTGTACCATTTATCCTCCAACCATGATATTTCCACCCATGTCTTCCAATTTTTGTCTTTGAACTAGTCTTCTATAAAAATGTGACATTAATCCCAACTAATACATGGCTTCTAAAAACCCACTCTCCATCTACAGGTAGGGACATAGACTCTGCTATTAGATCCTCCATAACTGAAAAAAAGATTCAGCCAATTTCCACCTGGTTTCCATCGAAACCCTGAGAAAACACACGAGCTATGACATCGTGATAATTTGTGCACCGGTAGAAGAATTCTTACCACCTTGCCTATTGAAATTTCTATTGGATGTCGAGTTAGAACATCAAAAGGCCAGGCATCTTAGGCTGAGTTCTATTAGCCTTATTGATTTTTCCCATTTTTTTGTGTTCTCAAATGGAGGAAACTTACCAGGAGTTGATCCTAGATTTCTGTGGAAAAATTGAATGCAAATCTTTCTAGCTGTAACCAATTTCAAAGCTAATAATAAAAATTACTAACGGTGAAATGACTTGACAATGGGGTGAAATAATTACAATGCGAGGTAAATCATTACAAGTCTGGGTTAATAATTACAGTTGGAGACATTTGCTTTAAACTCGGGATGATTATTGAATTAACCATATCCTATGGCGACTAAAAACATTGATTTAACAAGTACATACCCTTTTGATTTTGACACGTCACATTTCCAAAAACCATCATTTCCGTTGCTGACGTGGTCAACAAAATTTGAAAAATCATATTTTGAAAATTATTTTGGTGTTGATAATCAGCCTGTCAACAAAATCTGAAATGTTGATAACCCCATTGTCAGCATATTTTGCTGAAGAAAAATTGTGAAACCATCAATAAGCTGATAATCTCACTCACAAAATCTCCCTATTTATTACAACCGAAAAATGTCGACACAAAAGCTGTCAACATTTTCCTAAAAACATTTCATAAATCAAACTGTGATAACAGTTGGCTCCATGTGGATGTTGTTAATTACTGATGGAAGCAAGAACCCCATAGACCATTAGCCTATTTATTACAAAAATGTTGGCTCAAAACAAAACTTTACTTACTAAGAAATAAAGAACTCATCTTTCAAAAGATGCTCATTTTACAGATTTTTAAATTTAAAAACATAACTTATTATATAACAACTTTATTCTTTGATAAACATTATCAGAACCTCAGGGCCTTCTCTTCGGGCTTCAAGTTCCTCAAAATTCTCATCCACACCTGCAAGTTTTTTCAAAAATATATGGATATGTACAATGAAATTTGAAAATCATTCTTTGTTTAGGAGATGTAATGTTTTAGGAAATGTCCATTGACTAGACCTCCAGGCAGTAATACTCCTTGCAAATATTCTAGGATGAAACTGTTGTTACCACGGAAATCTGCAATTTTGTATGGTCCTTTCCAAATGTTGTCAAACTTCCCATTCTTACCCTTGTCCTCAATTCAAGCATCCCATTTCAAAACTAAATCTTGGCATTTAAAGTCATCTTCTTTTGTCTTTTTGTCAAAAAAATTCTTGATCTAATCTTGAACTTCTTGATATTTTTCATAGACTTTCTCTCTATTTTCTTGTACCTCTATTAATTGATTTATCCTCCTCTGCAGATGATTTGGTTCTTCTCCTAATTCCTGTAAATATTTCATAACAAGAATTCCAATTGAAACAGGAAATGTTGCATCGACACCATATACTAACTGGAAAGGAGTAGTGTTGATTGATCTCTTAGTACTAACCCTATCCACCCATAAGGCAAACTTGAGTTTTGTATGTCAAGCCTTCTTGTTGTATTCTAACAACTTTTTAATAGTTATGATTAAACTTTTATTTTAGGACTCTGCTAGTCCATTACCTTGAGAATAATACGTTGTGGAATGAATAAGCTTGATATGGTAGTCTTCATAGAATTTTATTAGTTTTTGGATTTGAAACACTATGCATTATCAGTAATAATTCTCTTTGGACAACCAAACCTAGAAATATTTTTTTCTAAGAATTGAATAACCACGTGATCAATAGCTTGCCTTCTTGGGAGTGTTTCAATCCATTTTGTGAAGTAATTTGTCCCTGTTAAGATCCATTTGTGTTTTGTTCATGATGTCAGATGAATTTACACTATGAATTCAAGGCCCCATTGTTGAGAAGGTGTCTCCACAGAGATAGGTTTGAAAGGTAGTCACATTAATTTTGGCTTACCCTCAAACAAATGCCATTTATGACAGGCGTCTACTTATTTTCTAACATCAAAAAATAAAGTAGGCCAGTAAAATCCATCTCTCAAGATTTTATCTATTGTGGCCTTCCAGTAATGTTGTCCCCCACAGGCTCCTTCATGAAAGTATTTACTCATTTTATTGGCTTCATCTTTGAATAGGAAGTCCAATAAGATACCCTAAGGGTCTTTCCAATATAAATAACCATTTAAAAGACAATACTTAATAGATTTCAGTCTCAAAAATCTAGCCCGAGTCTTATCTATTCCTGGTGGAACTTGTAGATTCTGCAAAATGTAAACAACATCAGCATACCATGAACATTCTTTGAAACAATCTTCTGCTCTAACCACTGATTCTTCACCTGGCAGATCTGATAATTCAAAAATTGAATTTATACCAAAATTATCAAGATTTGTTTCAGTCATTAGTCTAGTCAAACGTTGTCCTTCAATTAACTTGGTAGGCTTGATTTCAAAATCAAACTATAATATCTTAGCAATCCATGTCCATCTACTGTGATCACTACCCGGTTGAACTAAAATACTCTTTATTGCAGCATCCGCATATATGCAATTACGTGAAAATGTAGTATAAGGACTTTAAAATATTTAAGTGCATCGATTAACGGATATGCCTGTTTTTCCAGTATGTTGTACTTTAGTTAAACATCTCTCAATGCCCTGCTAAAAAAGGAAATGGGTTGTTCTTGACCTACCTCATTCTTCTAAAGTAAAACACTACAGATGGTGTGCTCGGAGGCAAAGGAAAAAATCAGAAATTCTTTTGAGAAATCTGGACTAACGAGTAAAGGTGCTTGACATAAAGATTTTTTGATATCATTACAAAAACTCTTTGCTTGTCTAGTCCACTTAATCTCACTTCCTTTCTTAAGCATGTTTGACATTACTTCCAAAATTTCTACAAAATTTGGGATAAAATGTCGCAGAAAATTTACTTTACCTAGAAATGACTGCACTTCTTTCTTGTTTCATGGTTGTTCAATATTTTTTATTACCGTCGCTATGTTGGGATCTATTTGAATTCTCTCCTTTGATACTATGTGTCCCAACAACTTGCCTTCTTTCATAGTGAAATGAGATTTTTTCGGATTCAAAGAAACTCTGAATTTCTTGCACTTAGTGAAGATTGTCCTCAAATGCTTTAAGTGAGTAGATTCATTTTTTGAAAAGATAGTTATATCATCTAGATAAATTACAACAAACTTATCTCTTTCATTAGCGAAAGTGATATCCATTGCTCTCTAGAAGGTGGCACCGACATTCATGATTCTGAAAGGCATTTTTGAATACATAAATGTGCCCCAGGGTGTGGTGAAAGCAGTCTTGTCCTGATCTTTTGGATTAACCAGGATCTGATTATACCCAGAAAACCCATCAGCATGGAAATCCTTTCTGAGCCAACCACCTTTTGCAGAATGTGATCCATTTTCGGTAAAGGATAATTATCCTTCAATGAGGCTTTATTTAAATTTCTGAAATCCACACATAGGTGAATTTCCCCACTCTTTTTTCTAATTGGTACCAAGTTTGCTACCCAATTTGAAAATCTCAATGGGATGATGATTTTTGTAGCCAACAGTCTCTTCACCTCTTTTTCAATCAATGGCAGTAGCTTTGGGTTAATTCTCCTCAACTTCTGTTTAAAGGGCTTCTCATTCTCTTTGAGTGGTATAGTATGTTGGATGACAGTTTTGTCATAGACATTCAAGTCTTCATATCTCCAAGTGAATACATCTGCAAATTCCTTTAACAATTCTACATACTTCAGCAAATTATTTTAACAATTGTACATACTTCAGCTTTTTCTATGTTTTCTAAGTGTTAGAAACTTTGACCATTTTTGGATTATATTTAGTTCCCAAATTATAATCTTCCATCTCCCCATCATCTAGCAGGATTCTGGGTTTTATTGCCACATCATTTGAATCAAACAAACGCTCTAAAGGAACTAAGCCTCTAGGGATTATGTTATTACTTAACTGAAGTATATCATTTCGAACAATAGTGTTCAAAAATCCTATTGTTTCAACATATTTTTCTATGTTCTCGCCTTCAATTTTATCAATTGGAGTGCTGAGAAATTCATTTGTTCTTTTAGGAAACCTTTTCATTTGCTGGTCGTCTTCAAACACCTACCAGTTCCTAATGTTATTCGGAATAGATGACCCATATTTATCATTGATTTCATATTATTCATTAGGATAAATAGGAATTCTAAATGCACTAGTTGTGTTGTTAGAGAGTCTGCAATTCCATTGTCTTCTCTCAGAACGAGAGAAATTCTGGTAGGCCCTCACCCTTAGATGCGTGGTTTGATCAGTACCTTTGACTTTTTTCACTATTATCTCTAAATCTCCAAAGATATGAATTATCTTCACTTTCTAATCTCTCAGCAGGTTCAGCCTAATAATTAGTGCTTCATGCTCTACCACATTGTTTGTATAGTCGAAATACAATTTGTATGAATGCAACTGACTAGTATAGTGTGGTGGAAGAATCCAAATTCTTTCCTCGAACCCCTTCTCACAAGTGGAGCCATCAAAATATAAATTCCAAACTTCATCTGACAATTCTTTATCCTATTTTTTCTAAACACCAACCTCAACCTATTTTGACAATTCTTCATTAATACATACATCATTAAAGAAAATTTGTGATCCTACCTCTATGTCTGCTGCACAAATGGGATGATTATTTGGCTGAGTTTTACTACTTACCATGTAGGCTATTTGGACTTCCCGATGCAATCTTTTCAACTCACCAAACAAGGGGATTGACGCATAAGTCATGTCCATCTGCAATGTTCCTCCTAATCTTGTTGCCCAAGACCGAGACAATAACATGTCAAACCTAGCTAGAATGTCTGCTACCACTATTTCCATCATTACACTCTTAGCAGGAATCTGTTCCAAGGTTACAACTAGGTCCTTTATGAGGCCTAAACATTTTCCTTTCCTGGAATCAAATGAGAACAGGTCTTTGTAAGGTGTGGTAATTTGTAGTCCTAAATTGTCCATGACTAATTTTGGCATCAGGTTGTGGGAAGTTCCAGAGTCTAACATAGTGTTATGAAGAATCATATCATGTGTGTTCCAACTTACATAAAAAAGTGGGAACATCATTGTCCATGCTAGTCAAATGTGGGCCAAAAACAAATTCAGGAGCATCATCATCTAGATTTAGGGATTATGTGAATTTAGATTAATATGATCACTCTCGAACTCTTAACCATTGTGAATATTCTTTTTCTATACTTTTCATTTCTTAAAAGTTCAGCGATAGGAATGGAAACTTTTAACTTACTGATTTCATTTTCTAGATTGAAAATTGACTGTGTTTTTTCCAATTCTTCAATCTCCTTTTTGGATTCTTCCTCCTTTTTCGGGTTTTCCTTCTTATACTCTTTCCAATTCTTTAATCTCCTTTTTGGATTCTTCCTCCTTTTTCGAGCTGTCCTTCTTAGGCTCCTCTGGTTTTTTCAGTATTTCTTTCCTTGAATCAACTATGAATACAAAATTCTCATTTTGGTTAAAATAAAAATAAAAACACACAAATAATTTTAAAGTAATTTAAATTTATGTTTTTGAATTAAAATTATAAATAAAATATTTGTTATTTTTATCATACATCATTAATAATAATAACAAAAATTTATAATTTAAAAAATGCAAATTTTCTTGAAGATTATATATATATATATATATATATATAGAGAGAGAGAGAGAGAGAGAGAGAGAGTTGTTAATTTTACCATAATTATAATAATATAATGGAGTTGTTATCATGTAACAATAAGTCATCCAAAAAAAAAAACTTATTCATATACATATCTCTATGACAAAAAAAAAAAATTAAATAAAAAATAGTTGTTATGTATATATGTACATAACATCTAAAACATAATTTGGAATAAATCCATCATCAACCTAGATGTATCAACACCAAGTGGTATCAAATTTCTGAAGGTGTAATTTTATTATTATTTAATATTAAGGAATTAATACATGACATGGAAAAATGAAATATAGTTTCAGAAAATTGATTCTCTATGTGCTTGATAACTCTAAAATAACCAAATCCTAGAAAGAGTTGTTCTTTGAGCTTTCTGAACTTGAGCCCTATAATATACCTATAGTGAGGTTCTTTGGAAAATGGGGCATTCATGTAATTATACCATAGAGTCTCCGACCTATCTCTAATCAGTAACAAAAAAAATTAATAAATTCAAATTAGTTGACAAGATCATGGAACACATGCTGAAAGAAACAAATCTTTCTAAACTTATAATTATAGCATAAGTGTCATATTTTCTTTTAGAATTCACAAATTTAATGATTAAGATGCACATTAATACGAGTAAATTAATTTTATATAGTAAAATTTCTAATCATAAATTTGATAATCATTTTAGCAATTAAAATTTGATGGAATGATTTTTTTTTTAACATTTCTCATTTTAAAAAGAAAAAAATTAATTAATTAATTAATAAATAACTTCATTACTAATTACATACATATTTTCTAAAACAATAAACCTGTTGCATTTTATAAAATAACAAAATGTAACATATATTGTTTAATTATACTTCAGTTAAAACATAGTTGAGCTCAGATATTTCATGAGACAACATAACCCACTACTGGCGTAGCACAATTATTGAATTACATGGAGAAAAACAATAATTGTGCTACTCTGCAATATAAACAGCAGACGCCAGTTTCAACTCGTAACAGCAGGGGAGAGACTCCAATTCCACTACCACCTGGCTACCACATGTTCTGTCACCTCAGGTACCTATTAATCAATGAAATACCAGCCAGCAAATCTCGGTGGCCCTTGCGTGGGGTCACCTTTTGTGCCGGTCGCAACCCCTCAGTGGCCCGGACAGTTTTCTGTCCATTCTCATGAAGTACTCAATTTTGAATTTTGTTGGGGGTAAGAATGTTGTTATTATGGGATGGTGTTTAATATAAAAAATATCTTAATCGTTTTTTTAAACTATCGTTAGATTTGAGATTTTTGTGATTCATAAATGAAAATATATTTATTTATTAAAATATATTATTAAAAATGTTTAAATCAAGTTTCATCTTAATTGTAATTAAATGGAAATATATTATTAAAAATGTTTGAATAATGTTTCATTTTAATTGTGAAGAATTATAAACGAAGATATATTAGTGAAAATGTTTGAATCAAGTTTCATTTTAATTGTGATTTTATTTTGAGCAGAGAGATATTAAACTTCTTTTTCATCTTAAAAAAAGTTTTTATGCTGAGGTATTTTAGATATGATAAATCTAGAATTACAATGCAAGTAAATTTATATATATATATATATGAAAACAGATTTGTATAATGAATAAGAAATAATTTTTATTGACTGATTCAATATTTTTTTTTAAATTGATATAAATTTTTTTTATTTAAGTTATATATTATTTATAAAAACATTCGAATAATTCAAATAATTTTTATAGAACTCAATAAAAATTGTATAAGAAAAAATTCTATAATTTCTTCCATATTCAACATAAAATTGATGTAAAAAAATATATTAATAATGATAAAATATATTATTGTTGAATATATATATATATATATATATATATATATATATATATATATATATATATATATTGAAAGTAAAATGAAAATTTATGCATAATTTTTTTAGTGATTAATATGGAGTCGACACATGGCATTAAATTGCATGTTAGATCATTTTCAAATATTTATCATCAGCCTTGAAACAAGAGAGAAAGCACCTTGGTTTGATGATTTGACAAGTATCCTATTACAGGAAGAGGAATAGAGGAAGAATCTAGATTTTAGAGTTCACATTTAGAGCTTATGGCCTAAGCCAAAAAGCTATACATGGCAAAGTAAAAAATAATGTTGGAGGCAATTTTATTGTAAAATTGTGTCAAGTTGAGGCATCATCAAGGATATATACAAGTGTGAAGAAAAATGACTCATGTTACTATTGTGGTAAATTTGGGCATTATGTTAAGGACCATAGGAAAAATAAGTTACATGAATCTAAATATAGAAGACGTGTAGGCAATTTTTTTGATAGAGAAATAACATTAAGTGATAATCTCAAAAATCTCAAGCTGCTTATTTCATATGCATCTTTATCAATATGAATAAATGATTGTAATGCACATTTCATAGGTTCAAGTGTTTTTATTCATATGTCATGTCATAGAGACTGGTTTGAAATTTAGACACTTGTTAGATATAAAGATTATGCAATGATGACTCAAGTTATGATTATAGAAGACCTTTGGAATTTTGAGTAAGAAATGGATCATATGGAATGTATGAATACTATGAAAGAGCAATATGATTCCATGATTAAAAATGAAACTTGGAAACTTAATAAATTGTTTAAAAATTAAATTTCATATCGGTTCAAAATGATTGTTCAACTCAAATTTCAATGCTGATGGCATTATAGACAAGTTTAAAGAAAGATTGATTGCAGAAGGATATTCACAAAATAATGAATACACTATGAGGACATGTTTGCGCCTATAACTAAAATGAACACCATTAGATTACTGATTGCATTAACTCCTACGTACAATTGAAAATTATATTATTTAAACGTTAAGTTAATATTTTTAAATGGTGAATTAAAGAATATATGTATCATGTTCAACCATAAATTTTGTAGAGAAGGGACAAGAAAATCTTATATGAAGGTTAATGAAAACACTATATGGTCTCAAACAAGCTCTAGGTCATGGTGTGTGAAAATTAACACTTTCTT
Organism: Pinus tabuliformis; assembly: GCA_031772625.1. Lineage (NCBI taxonomy): Eukaryota > Viridiplantae > Streptophyta > Pinopsida > Pinales > Pinaceae > Pinus > Pinus tabuliformis. The sequence continues at coordinate 834,689,211 of CM062808.1, forward strand.
CATTCAACCATGTTTCATCAAAATCAAGAGTGATTCACATCTTTACATAAAGAAAAATAGAAATGAGAATATTTCTTTGATTTCATTATATATTAAAGATTTTATCATAACATAAAGTGCAATAAAATTGATTTATGAGATCATCATAGGAATTTGAAATGAAGGATCTTGGTGAGATACATTACTATTTAGGAATTGAGGATTAGAGAGAAGATGGTAAGATTTTGATCACTCAAATTAAGTATACAAATGAATTAACTAGAAGGTTCAATATGAGTGAATGTAATCTAATTTCCACTCCATTAGAATAGAAATTCAATTTTTGCATTGAATATGGTACAAAATATGTAAATGATACTTTGTATCGATGGTTGGTGGGAAGTATAAATCATTTAGCCACAACAAGAACCGATATTGAAATTTAGCTAGCATTCTTAGCTAATTCATGGCTAAATCACATGACGACCACTAGAAAGAAGATAAGGGAGTTATTCAATATTTGAAAAGGATTGTAGATTTTAATATCGAATATACTTATCATTTGAATGTTGAGTTGATAAGTTATTCAAATTCTGATTGGGTAGGAGATATGGATGATAGAAAATACACCATTAGATATACATTTAGTATTGAATCTACAATTGTGTTTTGTAGTAGCAAGAAGTAACTAATTGTTTCCTTTTCATAAACTAAATTTGAGTATAGATCATTATGCAATGCTACTTGTGAAGCAATTTGACTAAGGAGTATTCTTGAAGGCATGTGAAAAGGCAAGTTCCTATATCTATCAAATTTGATAATCAATGCTTAATAAAATTGGCATTGAATCCAATTTATCATGTAGGATCAAAGCACATTGAAACTTAGGATCACTTTGAATGAGAAACAATTCACTCAAATAAAATTTGATTTGATGTACTATAATACAAATGATAATATGGAAAATATATTCATTAAGTCTTTAGAAAGGTACAAATTCATAATATGTAGAGACAAGCTAGGAATTATAGAGAATTCATTTATCCATTAAGGGGGTTGACATAAATAATTGTATAAATGAATTATCACATGTTGAAAAGTTGGTAGTCACAAAATCAAGCTTGTTAAAATCTTGGCAATAATAGTTTGTAATATCCAAATTTATAGGAATCCAAAGAACCTATTTTCATGTATGTATGCATGTATGCATTTTCATGATCAATCATGGTGGTGGTGAGATGGTTCATCTCACCTTGTGTGTGGGTTACTATTGTGCATTTTTTCTCTGATTCTACCTTGGCTTATCCATGGGTACAAATAGTCTTTGAAAGGAATGAAAGCAGGTGTTGCTCCATTGGCAAGCCAAGCTCAGAAGCATCGTTAAAAGTTTACAATTTCTACGTAAAATTTTATAGAATATGCATCCAACAATAGTCTTTGAAAGGAATGAAAGTAGGTGTTGCTTCATTGGCAAGGCAAGCTCAGAGGCATCATTAAAAGTTTACATAAGTAAATTTCTATAGAATACTGGTCACACTCTATTGTTGACAAATCAATCTTTTATTTATTTGTTTTTCCCTTGTTAATAAATTTATAGCATAATTTTTCAACCTTGGTAGAAACTAGTTACCATGCATCTTTCCCTTGATGTTTATCATATTTAGGCCAATATTATAGTCACACTCATTTCTTCTTCTTTTTTGAAATCTATGTTGGCAATGGTTAATCTAATCTCTCTTTGAAAAATACAAATTTGATGAAATTTGATATATAATATTCAAAAGTATAATATTTTTCCTTTCAAATTTTAAGAAATCTTATGTTTTATTTACATCAATCTACAACTAATTATATATAACAAAAAAATAGTAATCTCTCTCTATGTTAAGGACTAGCAATAACCTCGTAATGAATCCCTACCTTTGTTTGTGAATTATTATTAGTCTACAAATACATTTATGTTGAAGGAACTACTAATTACAAGCATTGGCACAATGTACAAACTAATTTGATTATCTATAGCTAAGGGATTTATGCAATCTAAGATACCCATTTAAGTTTATTTACAATATAATTTTCTACAAAAATAAAAGCTAATGATAAAATTCATTATGCCCACAACGCGGAGAATAGATGATGATGGGGTGTACTATTAAGTCACTCCATGATGTGCAGGTCACCGGTTCAAAACTCTCTGGGAAAAAATCCAGCCATGTTAAGGGGTAGTGTGGCCCAAGTCGAGTGTGATCATGGATGATTTTGATGGCTTAGATGCCCCTAGGTTGGGGTTTCTTAAGCCACTAGTCAAGCCTAATGTAATCTATGGAGAACTTAGACAACCTAACAAAAAAAAAAAAATCATTATAAAGAGGCAATGACACTATGTCCATAATTAATGAATAAAATGCACATGATTCCTAATTAGATGCCATGGAAACAAAGTAGGAATTGCATCACATTTAATAATTTTAGTTCTATTTAGAAGTAAGGAGTCAAAATTGGCACACTTAGTTGGAATGCAAATTGCTGTAACATGAAATGATTAGGGCATGGGACATTGTTATTATTCACATGGAGAGGTAAATAATTAGATACAACATTGATATTGAAGTCTAAGTAGAAGATCAAATTATGGCTCATTGTAACAGAGCAAAGATGGGGCCACTTTGTTGTGTGGTTTCAAGGCTGCATGGATCTAATATAGATAATATTGAATGGTCCATTAGACCCAAAGAGCCCCATTGGTGAACAAATGGGAGTTTTTGACCCCCACTTTTAAGAGGATGGGATTATAGATTCCATATGGAGGCCTTTTCCTCTGGTTCACATGGTCTTCATTACATGGATATTTTTTATATTCAACTAATAAAGGAAACAGAAGTAGGATAAGTATTGAGCATTTTTCAAATTCTCAATCATTTATTATTTTAGTAGTCCATTAGACAGTTTCCATGGATAGCACTAAAAATACATTGGCATAGGAAATGAACAATGGTGATATTATTCTTGTTGTTGCTATATTAGAACAATATTGAGATGTCAACCACTTCCTTTATCCAAAGGGGGCTTGGGAGGAACCTCTAAAACTCCACAATGTAGTGTCTAGTTTTTCTCATTTAGATGCTATAGATTCTGAAAAAATTGCATAATACATAGACCTTCACATTGCAACTTTTCTTATTTCTATTCCTTCATGTCAAATCCTATTTATCTAATAACATTTGGAGAATAAGCCTTATATGGTGAAGTCCATATAAAGGTGAAGTGTAGAAGTTGTAAGATAATATCAATAGAGGGAAGGACTTCAACTAGATGGTATAATAACAATATTCATCATTCTAAGTCAAAATTCTTTGGTGGTGTTCCCAAATTGAGTTCAACGCAGAGTTTTGTAGAACATGCATGCCCATCTTCTCAAAGATTGTGATATAGATGGATCAATGGGAATTTTCTTGATTTTGGATGGGTTTGTCAAGTAAATCCCTCATCATATTAGGCTCAACCATAAATTCAAATGTCCAAAATAAGTTCCACCAAGCCAATGTAAAATGATATCAACAAATCCAGTTCACACAACTTCCAGATCAACCACTATAATTCATTTTTCCTCTCCCTCATCCCCCACAAACCTGATCAACAATTAATAGTGGGGGGATCCAAAATACAAAACAACTAGTTTTAACGAAATTTACATGGTAGCCAAAGATTGGGTCTAGGCACTGTTGAAATATGGCAACAAGAATATTCCAATTTAATTTGTCCTTGAATTAAATTGTGAATTAAAATCAAATTTAGCCTTAACAGCCACTTGGAAATAATTAATTAATTTATTTTAAATTAATTAGTTGGAGAAATTCAAGTTAGAAGTCTTTCTGAAGTCATGCAAGAGTTATCCCTTAAATTAAAGAGATAAGATTGAGTTATATTTGAGTTGTAATTAGTTAACTCAGTTTACTGAGTTAAGTCTAGTTAAATTAGTTCCAAACTATTTGAGGAACTAATAGTGAGTTAACAGTCAGTTGATGCATTAATGCACTCAACTAGTGCTACTCCAGTTAACTGAATATTCCCTCATCAGAAACTCATGCATGTCTATTATGAGAAAGACCCAGTTGAGATTAATGTTCAAGGACAATGTACTATCAGTTGCATATGCAGTCAAGGATTTATCCTTGAGGATTGCGCAGTTTTGAAGGATTGGTTTTCCACTTGGTAATAGGAAAATCATCCACAAGGAACAACATAAGGAAATAGGAGCTTGGAGGGCAGAGAGGAAGGTTGGAGAGAAGCCAATATTTCTTGTGAGCATCTGCGAGGATTGTATTGAGAGCTAGATAGCTGTGAGAGCTAAGGCTTTGTATAATTCCTATGTATTTCCACCATGTATGATAATACAATAGTGTGGGCTTTTTAGATGAGGGTTTCCCCAAAGTATTTTCATGTGTATTTTGCCATTGATTCTTCTTCTTCTGGTTATATTGTTCAGCTCAATCTTTAAGCTTCTGCAAATTGATAGTAGAAGTAGGTTATAGTATTCTGCTCTGATTTATATTGCATTATCAGGTTAACCTACCATTAGATTTTCTACAGGCACCCTCCTCAATGATTTCAAAACCACTCAGAGGCCACCCTGAGAACCACGAATGTGATGAGTATATAGGTACATGGTTACTTCTAGAATCAAGCAAAGAATTTACACCACAATTAGCATAAAGCAATGAGGCACCATAATCCATGCTATTCCAAGTGTCAAGAGTGGTTACATAAGAACCCACAATATTAGTTCTGTGGGAATAAAACTAAAGGTATATATTGTTAATTAAACCATTCAAATACAAGTTACAAAAAATAATTTGTATGTTGTAGAGTGAATGAAATTTGATTGTGGACATATTTCTCCTGAAATAACCCTTTTTGGTACATCTTGTATATGTAAATATCATTGTGTGAATTTTTGGGAAATTTGTAACTTTAGGTGAAAAATAATTGATGGTTGGCTAATGGGAGGTACACAAATCCAATGTTCTTGAGGGGGGGGCAGGTGTTGCATGGATTATTTGGATTGCTTGTGGTGTGTTGTGAATATGCCATAACAAGGGTGGATGAAAACACCCATCCTTGTCCTCTCCTCGCGAATTGAGATAGGGAGAGACTATATTGGGAGGAAAAAGGAGAGGAATCCATGGAGGAGGGAAGAGAGAATATAAGACAAGAGACATGAACCAAAGATGTAGAGAATATCACACACAATAGAAAGTAGATAAAGAAAAATTCCTTATAGAGAAGAAAAGAGCTAGGAGTTATTGGAAGGACTGAACTAGACTAGACTATCCCTTTGCTTGTGCTCTATGTTTTGGGGTGTCAACCCCTATATTGTTCTGTTAAGTCCCTATAATACTAGTGTATTCCATTATTATTATTGTCATTGTAGCCCCTTATTATTATTTTTGTGCCCATGTTGTCCCCATATTGTTATTATTGTGCCCCATAGTAGCCCACTATTGTTATTTTTGTGCCTTTACATTATTATTGTTATGTTGACTCTGATTATATTGTGACCCCTTAGACTCCTATATATAGAAAGGAGGTTTTCTCATTTGTATCATCCAAGAATTGTTCATTTGTGTAATGAAAAGGAGGTTTCCCCCTCGAAGAGGCTACTTTTTGAAGTCGTTGATCTATCTCTTTCTTCTATTTTGTTAGCTGGATGCATAACATTTGGCATCAGAGCTTTGGATTCTAGGGATTCTTTGCTTAAAACAGGTCATCATGGAATCTTAGCTATAAAAAAATTTCTACAAAGCTTCAGAAGCGGAAACTAAAACCCATTTGAGTAGAAATCGTTCAGAACATTGTGTAAAAATTCAAATCTTGTTTTGCTATATTTTTTGAGATATGATCCAAGTAAGTTAAGTTTTTTGTAGGCTCCCGAATTCCATCTCAAACATGCGACCCTGGAAAAATTGTCATAACTTTCTCTCTGAGTGTCGGATTAAAATTTCGTAAATAGTGACAGAAAGATGACAAACTTTAGTTTGTTGAGTATCATTTTTAGGGCTGAAGGTAGAAAAAGTCACACATGGCACTTCGAACAAGTTCACTCTACTGAACTAGTCTATAATCAAGTCATTGTGGGATATTGGGCATAACTCTTTCTTGGAGAATCCAATCTTAATAATATTTTTGGGGTTGGAAAGAGGAATCATAGAACTATCCTAAGCCACAATTTCAAAACATGGAGATCCTAAATTACAGAGTTACAGTTGTTTCAAGATCAAGCGCATACAAAGCGAAAAAAAGGTGTGTAATTTTTTAAAAAATTGCATATGTTTTGTTTGAGAAAGTAGTTTGAAGTGATTCAAAGGGAATTGTGAAGCATAATTATCATTAATTGATGACCCGAATAAAGAAAATGAAAACACCTAGTAAGCAACCCAAAATCTCTACTACGACACATTAAGAAGAGGAAGAATGGCATATGTGTGGTTTTGTATTACTCATGATAGAATGCATAAAATCATTGTCATATTCATGGTTGACAAGCTATCTTATGTATTTCTGGTGATAATGAATGCTTGAACTATGTGGTTACTTCCATCTTCATAAATTTCAGGATATCTTATATGTTTAAGACTGATTGTTTGAAGTTTACTCATGACTAACCAACTATCTTATAAGTTCTCAGTTACATTAATTGTTGAAATTGGGAAAATTACTGCCTTACTCATGATTGTGTTGGTAGGTCCTTACCTTGTGAAAGTTATTGCAAACTTTGAATCTCTACAAGTTTCCTTGTTGGTATCGTTTGGATCATGACTCCAATTATTTAATTAGAATTCACTATATTAATGAATGTGTGTTAAACTTCTTAAGAGTGAGTTGCAAACATGTATGAGTGGGTTGTAGATTGATGTTATCTACTATAGGTCAAGGATTAACCTCATTCATCACTTCTTAGGAATTTGGTGTTCAAACTATTTCCCTTGCCTTAAGAAATTATTATATTTTCTCTTAATTTCCTTTCCCCTTAACGTGCCTATCAAATCTGGTGATTCAAGGTCCGGGTCTGGCAAGGAATGGTTCCTTTGTTTGCAAGTTGGACCTCATCTAGGTCATATCTTGCTATCAAATGTCACCCATATTCGGTGATCTGTGGTTTATAGCTGGAAAGGAGTGGTTACTTCATGAGTAGGCCAAACCTCATTCAAGCCATATATCTCCTTTCAAGCACCTTCCACATTGGGTATCTAGGGATCTAGAGGTTGGAAAGGAAAACCCCATACACACATGACCATATGAGCCTAGAGGCTAGATTACCTTTGCATAGAGTTTTGAATTTGTAAATTGAGGGGTCTAGGGTGGTAAGGATTGCTTTGTCGTTGAGATGGCCAAATGCTCATTGGATGGAGATAACGAGAAAGAAATGAGAACAAATACAAGGCATGGGGAATCGTTGGACCCCACTTTAAGTCTATGTGGCAGTGAGAAGGGCCACCACATGGACACTACGTGGTAAATGGTGGGCCCTGCACCAGATTTTCCTGAAGTAAATATGGATCCAAAGATCAATCCATCCATGGGTGTAGAGTAGCAGCACAAGGTTGAAGGGATGGATGAGACGCAGGTCAGATATCACAATGAAGTGTCATATAACACCATGGGGGAGGATTTGGTGGCACCCGCACCTACATTGTCATGGTAGTGCCACATGGGCCATGTAAGGACCGTGGATTCTATGTGGAAGCTCAATGTCGACATGACGTAATATGATTGGATAGACTTCTAAGGGGCATAACTTTCAATCCAGGAGTTAGATTGAGGTAAAATTTATATCACTGGAAATATCACAACAAACTTAATGTAGTGCGAGAATTTGCTTTGAGATTTGAAGACTTTACAAAAAATCTATTTTGTAAGCCCATCCCTATTACAAACCTTAGGATTTATGTTAAATCAATCAAGTAATACCTCTCATAGCCCGAGATGGGACAAGGGGGTGGGAGGGAGTGTTAAAAAGTAATATCAAAGCTTAGGTTCAATATTGGACCTGAAGTGGCTCACAAACTAAATTAATACAACAATTTAACTATTGCACATGCTAATTTTTTTGGATTTACAACTAATGTGGTTGCTAACCTTGATAGGATGCTTACATGTATTTTTATTTTATGTGACTAACATGGGTGTTTTTCTTGTGAACAACTTCAAATTAACATGCTTAATGTTGATATACCAAGGCAATAAATTACTATATTCATGCCAGATTTAATTAACAGCTATGTGTGTGTGATAGAACATAATAAGACACAAATTTATAACAAGGAAATAAATGAATGAGAAACAAAATGGTAAAATACAACATAGATAAATCCCAACATAATCAGGAAGAGGACTAAAGAAAATTCCCCTCACTAGATGGACACCCTCAAGAACTTAAGGGATGAATTGAGAAGTTGTAAGGTAGACAATGAAAGGATTTTCAAATATGAAGAAAAACAAGCATAAGTAAATGTGGTGATTTTACAGAGCTTGTCAGATCTACAATGGAAAAAGAAAGATGAGTTTGGTTCCAACTACCTAGGTAGGCACAAATCAAAGTAAAGTTGATCTGAAGTATGGAAGCATGGATTGGAGACTAAAAGGGTAGAAGGAATCAGGTCAAAGAAAAAAATCAATAGGCAAGTGAAGAAACAGTGAAAGGAGGAGAACCACTCATCACTATGGAAATAAGGGCAGACAACCATGACCAATTTTCTAGTGTTGCAATTAGAAGACATCAATAGCAAAGGAGGAGTGAGAAAAAATTAATGTTGGAGGAGTTTAAGAAAGCAAAACCCCCTAACTTTGATGGAGAAGTTATGAAGGCTAAAGAATCAGAAGTTTGTTGGGAATGAAGAAATATTTCAGTCCATGACTACTTTAGAATCATGAAGGCCAGAGTAGCCATTTTCAGCTTGAAGAGAAAAGTTGATATATGGTGTGAGGGTTTGAGATATGTCAAGGGAATTAGAGAGAGATAACTGTCATGGGGAAAGTTTGAGAAATATTTGTGAGAGAAGCACCTATTTGAGAGGTACTATGACAAAAAATTTAAAAATTTCCACACATGTAAGTTAAGGAAATTTACTACAGATGATTACACCAACAAATTCTTAAAACTATTGACGTATGTGTTGTACATTAGAGCTAAGAAGGTGAATATTTAAAGGTACCTTAGTGGGTTACCACAGGCTTATGGATATATAATTAAGTTTGACGATTCAAGAACCTTAGAGGACACTATCCAAAAGGATAAGTATGGCTATGAGCAGTCCAAGTATAGGGTTGAGTTCCGAACATATTGGAAGAAGAGAGATAAGGCCAACTTCAAGGGAAAATGGCTAAACTCCGTAGGATATAAGCAAGAAGAGAGAAATGTGAAGTTCTTAAAGAACTACTTAATGTGTGATGCATTCTTTTTCCATTTGTTTACTTTCTCAAGTGTGATTTATTTTCTTATGAAGTGTGGTGCATTCATTTCAATTTGTAGACTAATGATACAAATTTTTTTTCTTAGACAAACTAATGAAAGTTAAGAATTTGTATTTGTCACATATAGTGCACAACATATTACAAGCATTTGGACCCTAGGTTGAATAAAAGTATGAAATATTTTAATAACTAAGGTAATTAATTAGCCCAACACATGTATATGATTCCATAAATTTCCTTCTACTTGCATTCTTGTCTTTCTTTATTCACTTGCATGTGTCTTTGATTGTTGCTATTATCTTATGGCTTTGTTGATTGGGACAAAATCCTTTAGGTCCATAGGATTTTTTCTCTCTCTTCTCATGTCTTATCCCCTAAGTTCCATTGGGGGACACTCATAGGGGTCAAGGTGACCAAGATATAATGATTCAAAATGGAGGTGTTATATACCTCATGGTGCTTTGTTCCATTAGTGAGGACCACAACCGGAGATAAAATCCTTTAAAATCCATCACAATGAATGTAATAGAGAAGGACCTTAGTGCCTTGATATTACCTTAGGGACCACCTCCCAGTGCTAAGGCCGTGACACTATACCATTTATACCTACAATCTCTTCCTATGGGACCACCCTTAAAATAAAAAAACTAAATGATATGTCTTGCAATCTCCTCAAGTTCCCCATTCCTTTAATGGGGACCACCATTGAAAATCAAGTTAGGGAAAATTACCTTTTTCATTCTCAAATTAATTGGTTGAGACCATCCCTTGAGATTGAAGACATAAGAAATTTTTAGTCTCTTTTGTTGTAGTAATTGTTTTGTATCATTTAATGGCTCGATGCAATTACAATCCCTATTGATTGGGGGGAAATAATTCAAATCCATGGCCTCTTTTTTCTATCTTCCCATTCCAAATTCCCAGGGTTACATTAGGGAACACTCATAGGGGTTGGGTAATTAAGAGAGAAGGAATCAAAAGGGAGTTGTTACATACCTTACCTTCAGTGGGGACCATCCCTAGAGAATAGAGTCTCTAAAATACATAATAATGAATAAGACAAAGAAGACCCTTGATGCCTTGATCTTACATTGGGCACCACCCCTAAGTACTATGACTAGGACACTATACCATCTCTTCCTATAGCCTCCTCCAATGAGACTGCCCTTGAAATCAAGAGACGTGTCATATCTTCTTTTGATATCCTCTAGTTCGTAAGTCCTTCAAAAGGGACCACTCGTATGTTGATTTTTGTAGCATCGGTAGGTATTGCCACATGCTAAAGAACCTTCAAAACCAACAAAAGAAAATTATAAATATTAAAAGGAAAAATTAATTTTTATGTAGGCTCTAAGAAGCCTAAGTTGGCCCTCCAAGAGAGGTGACCCTTTGTCAGAAGGGCACCCACATGACCACTATAAATACTGAATTTGACTTCCCGAAATGGATCAATTCAAATCTAAAAAGATAAGATACATTCTCCTCATTTAAGAGAAGGAGACAAGACACAAAAATCTGATTTTATGAAGCATATGCATCTTTGGGTAAAAAGTTGAGTTTTTGAAGTAGACAAAGAAAGCCGAGTTTCTAAAGTAGACAAAAAAATATGAGTTTCTAAAGTAGATCCCGAAAGCCAAGTTTCTAAAGAAGTCCTATATTTTTTGCGTAGATCTTTATAGACATACCGAAATGTAGCTTGTTAACTTGATTTGATCAAGATAAATGGAAGTAAGATATTCTCTCTCCTTTGATCACGTTTGATTGGTATTTCTGCTTGGAAGTTGGCACACATTTATAGACAAATTATATTATAAACTTTGTTGAAGATTGAATTCTCCTTAGAAGAAAATTTGGTTGGGTTTTCATAGGGTAATCTTGTGTCTCTTATTGTGTTTGTCTATCTCTTAATGGTATAACTTAAAGACAACTTGAGATTATAAATCATTAGAAATAAATTTCAGATTAGGAAAAAGATTTCTTTTATAAGAAAACTCAACATGGTATTAAAGCCTAGGTGAAAGAGAAACCACTGAGTGAGGTGAACTTTACTTTTGGAAAAAGTTGAAGATAAAAAACCAAATCCAAGGAGAACTTTGTTTTGGAAACTAGACCAAGTTTTTCGAACCAAACAAAGGCTTGATCTAAGGCCACATTTGAAACATTTCCAAAGTTAAGAAGACTGGATCTTTAAAGTCAAGACCTACCTAGATTGAGCTAGGATAAAAGTTGAGTTGCAGGATCGAGTTTCAAGCCGAGTTCATTTAGAAGACAGTTAAATTTTTAAGGATTCCAAGTATTTGCAAGAGAGAATTATCCCCATCATGAAATCTTGACACTACATGATTTTTTTTATAAAAACGCCTCGCTTTCATTGGAGGTTTTAAAATATGGCTCGACGTGTAATGAATGTGTCTTTGTTGGAAGGAAAATCCTCCATTAGCTGATGGAATAAGGCTGAACATAATTCTAAGATGAAAAACAACAATATTAAAAGATAATTCAAGTGAGAGGGAGCTAGGCTCCTAAACTCTAAAGATTGATTTTTTCTTGAGATCATTATGGTTGTATGACACAAGAGATTGGAATTCTTAAAGTTTGAAAACTATAGAAAACTTGGAAACTACAACTTGTATTAAAAACTTGAATCCTAGGGTTTTTGAGATGAAACCATAATGCAATAGATAAAATGTTGATATATGATGCATTTCTTTGATAAGCATAAAGATGACTTGGCATTGATGATTCAAAAGAAACAATTGATGGTCAAGGATGTGGATAACCAACCACCTCAAAGGAAGTCAAAGGATTCTTTCAATCAAGAGATAAGTATCTTTTTCTCTATTCAAGTTTCTTGTTCTTTTAAATATTTTTTTATGCATAGCTTTGGTACTTTCTTTATAATTATATGATAAATACTTCCTCTAAAAGGAATACCTTTATAAATACTACTGTTACAATGACTTATGACAACATTAGAAAGTACTAAGCTATATAGTAGGAAGAAGGATTTTTCTTACAAAAGGCAAAGGGAAACCTATTGTAAATCCTAGGGTTTGAAGGATAAAACCCTAGTGCAAACTTGGAATATTGAATGCGAGTAGAAGATATAGGGGATGAAGAAAACCTAGCTCTTATAAGTCTTACAAGAAATAAAGTTGTATAATCGATGTTAAGAAGAAGGATTGCAGGTGGATTTTTGTAAGGGAGCTAGGATCAAGAGGGTGACGAGAACTACAAACTAAAAGATAAGTAATTTTATATTTCTATTTTGACTAAATTTATTCCCATGTTTTGTCCTTATATTTGTTTCTTACTTGATATCCTAAATAAGGTTTGCAGGAACATTATGATACTAAGAATAAAAATGGATAAAAAAAATTATGACTAAAAGGATGTCTCAAGCCAGAGGGAGTAACAATAGTACGAAAGGCTTGCCTACATGATAAAGGGAGCACCAGAACTTGCTTATGGAAGAGTTGATGAAAGGATTATTATTGTAACAAAAGGAACAACCAAGATCAACACATGAAAGACTTACTTCAAAAGGAAGTAAAAGATAAAGGATGGCACATTGGTACCTATGATGAATATTGGATATATCTCAAGAAATGAAGTGAGTCTTTGCATAAAGAAATGACCAGATCACTTCATTTAAGACATGAATAAGAGAGGAGAAATCATGCTCCAATGCATATTCATAAATGAATAGATGTAAACAAATTTGAGCTTAGTATAATGTGAATATGTCTCCCTCATTAAAAGGAATTATGAGGTAGCCAAAAGGATTTGTCTAGGTCATCAAGGATGTTGACCAAGTAGAGATGAATACATTCATTTTTGAAGCCAAAAGGACTCGACAAAGTCAACCAAAAGTGAATGTTCCAAGGAAACTATAATATTGGATAAATCTTCTCCTTAGAAGCTAGAAGGACTTGGTTATGTTGACCAAAGGAGATGGATAAGACTCACCTTTAAAATACCACCTTATAGAAGGTGAATCTTATGTCAACCAAAGGAGATACATAATATTCACCTTTAAAATACTAGAAGGACCACCTTTAAAATACCTTTGATGATTTGATTAACTAGTGGGGACCACCCCTCGATACTAAAGCCTTGAAAGTATTATAAATATGATATGGAAGGTGATGGAATCCATCCATTATTCTAGCTTGGTCTATATGTCAACCAAAGGAGATACATAAGATTGACCTTTAAAATACCAGAAGGACCACCTTTAAAATACCTTTGATGATTTGATTAACTAGTGGGGACCACCCCTCAATACTAAAGCCTTGAAAATATTATAAATATGATATGAAAGCTGATGGAACCCATCCGTTATTCTAGCATGGCCTATCACAAGAGGCCAAATCAAAATTCTCCACAACATATGAATAAGAGGGAGGAAACATGTTTAATTTTATATTTTTCTCATAGGGACCACTCTAGTGACCAAAAACTCCAACTATTCATCATATTATGGAAAGGTTAAGATTATATCCTTGTCAGCAATTGATTATGTCACCTATGGAATTGTACAAAAATGTATACCACTATGCCACATATAAATTTTTGAGATTATTTGGGCATCTTTTCTAAAAGAGTCACAAAATAGAAAGAAGTTTGAAGTATAGTCTTCTCTCTTATTTTATTAATAAATAAAATAAGTTTAGAAAATAATAAAAATATATTTATATTAAAAATATATATAGAAAAGTTTTAAAATTAAAAAAGGGTGGTAAGAGGGGGTGTTGTATGATTCAAAGGAATTTAAAGTTGCAAAGTATTTATGGGGCTTAGGATACATGAAAAAAACAAGTTGGAGATTATCCTCTATACCAGGGGATTTAGTTAGCCAAAAAAAATTAGGTAGCATTTCTCATTGTTTTGGGAGACTCCTTCCTTGTTCAGCATTTGGTGAAGGGCCCCTCTCCGAGGGATGAAAGATTAAAAATTCCTATGAAAAGAATTAGAAAAGTAGCGGAAGGGTTCTTTTCAATAGCATATTTCTGTCTTCTTTGTGATCTCAATAAAGATGATGACTTATGCGCTAATGAAAGGGTCTAAATTAAGATTAGATATTTAAAAATCAGTGGACGAATCATGCACTCTCCTATTCGTTAGAGCTGTATAAATTGGCCTTGCACAATTATGATGGATTATAGTATGACATGTAAATTTTGCTTTTTGGTGGGTCAGTTTTGTAAGGTATATACCTACAAAACCCCATTTTTTGTTGTCCATTTTAGAGCCTCTTTGGAAAAAGTTGTAGCTTTGCTCGATAAGATGACTCAGAAGAAATTCTAAAGATATAGTTATGTTCTACTTGATGTATTTGCTACAATATGAATATAAAATTCTCATTTTAGTTTTAAAAAAATAAAAAATACAAACAATTTTAAGGTAATTTTAAATTTATTTTTTGAATTAAAATTATAAATAAAAAATTGTTATTTTTATCATATATCACTAATAACAATAATTTTTTTCTTTATAATTTATCTCTTTGGAAAAAGTTGTTGTTTTGCTCGATAAGAAGACTTAGAAGAAATTTTGAAAATATAGTTATGTTCTACTTATTGGAAAATTATATATTACAGAGCAATGGAACACAAAAAATATATTGCACAAATATAAACACAAAAAACACATAAAACAAGAGAGACACAGATATACGTGGTTCACCTAATTTGGGCTACGTATACGGAGAAACAGCCAGTCCTTCCTTTTATATTATCCAGCAAACTGAAGAGATACAACTTACAACAGATCTGTTGTAATTCCCTCTTCGCTCTCACACAATATCCTCTCTCTTTCTCACTCAGAATTCAGATCTACATAAACGCAATACAATTCCCTCATATATAATGAGGGGTTGCCTTTTAGGGAAAAAAACTTAAATTAAACATAACTTCTACCGTCAGATCTCTGCCTAATGAATGACCCATATTGACTATGAAATTACAACATTTTACAAGGAAATTTTACATCTATTTTTAGCTTCGGGGGCGATGCCCCAAATCCCCCACCAAGGGGGAGCTCCCAAAGATCATAGCCACCCCCCCTAGACCCCCCTTGCAGCGTATATTTTATGGGCGGTGTTGCCACCACATTTCGAACTGGGGTCCAATGTGGTGATACCTCTAAATAAAGAAGATAATCAGGCTCCACACCCAACAATCTCCCACTTGGAGACTGATTATAGCAACTCCACCACTGCTTCATTTGCTGGACAATGACTCCACTTTGGACCTGGTTGTTTCTCATCTTATTCATCATACTTGAAGACCAATTGAAACTAAGCAAAATCTCATTTTCTCCCTGGTTACAACTTTTGTTAACATATCTGCAGGATTTTGGCTAGTGTGTATCTTTTCCAGCTTCAACTGTCCATCTTCCAATGCTAACCGTATGAAATGGTACTTGAGCTGTATATGTTTAGTCTTGAAATGAAATGCAGAGTTCTTTGCAAGATATATGGCACTTTGGTTGTCACTGTATAACCTACCCAACTCTTGCTTCTTACCTAATTCATACATAAACCTTTGTAACCAAATCATTTCTTTACTAACCTCTGTAGCAGCGACATACTTAGCTTCTGTTGTTAAGAGTGCAACAACACTTTCCAGCTTTGAAACCCAACTGACAGTTGTTCCACCTACAGTAAACACATACCCTGTTGTGCTCCTCCTGTGATCTCTATCACCTGCCATATCTGCACCAACATATCCCTGTAGAGCAATGTTTGAACCACCAAAGCATAATTCTTGATTTGTGGTACCCCTCAAATACATGAGAATCCAATTCACTGCCATCCAATGTTCTTTTCCTGCATTGTTCATGTACCTTCTTACAACTCCCACTGCATGTGCAATATCAGGCCTTGTGCAGACCATTTCATACATTAAGCTTCCAACTGCTGGTGCATATTGAACTTTAGACATATAATCCATTTCTTCCTGAGTCTTGGGACACACGTCCTTACTTATTTTGAAATGGTGAGCCAAAGGTATACTAACTGGTTTTGCATTTTTCATATTAAATCTTTTCAACACCTTTTCTATGTACTCACTCTGAGACACTGTTAATTTTCGATTCTTCCTGTCTCAAGTTATTCTCATACCATGGATTTGTTTTGCAGCACCCAAATCCTTCATTGCAAATGAGTTTGCCAATTTCCTTTTGAGCACATTTATTTCCTACATGTTAGAACCTACAATAAGCATGTCACCTACATACAATAACAATATAATATAGCTGCCATCATTTTGCCTTTTGAGATAAACACAATGATCAGAGTGGCATCTAGTATAACCCTGTTCAAACATAAACCTATAAAATTTTAGATACCACATCCTTGGAGCCTATTTTAAGCCATACAAGCTCTTCTTCAACCAGCACACTAGTTTCTCCTTCCATTTTACCTCATATCCTTGTGGCTGTAGCATATATATCTCTTCCTCCAAATCCCCATGGAGAAAGGTTGTCTTTACATCTAACTGCTCAAGATGCAAATATTCAGCTGCTACTAGACTTAAAATAGCTCTTATTGAATTCATTTTAACAATAGGAGAAAATATCTCATCAAAGTCTATACCCTTTTTCTGTGAAAACCTCTTCACCACAAGTCTAGCTTTATACCTTTTTCTACTTTCATCTTCTTCCTTCAACCTGTAAACCCATTTATTCTGCAATGATCTTTTACCTACAAGCAACCTGAATAAGGCCCAAGTCTGGTTATGTTCTAAGGAGTCCATCTCTTCTTTCATGGCTTGCTTCAACTTCTTCCTGGTTTCTACCTGCACTGCTTCTTCATAACATTTTGGTTCACTAGAATCAGTTAACAATACATAATATAATTAAGGAGAGTATCGTTTAGGGGGTCTACTTATCCTAGTAGATCTTCTAACACCACTTTTAGGTGTTTAAGGTTCTTGTTGTTGTTTTGGTTGTTGTTGTTGTTTTGGTTGTTGTTATTGTTCTAGTTGTTGACCATTATGATTTTCATGCACCATCACTTTTTCTGTGATCTCATCAAGCATTGGGTATACTATGTTTTCTTTTTCCTATTTCTTTTTCTACAATTGATCCTTATACAAAACCTTATCATTGAATATGACATATCTTCTCCTAATGATTTTGTGCTTTTCATAATCATAAAGCGATAACCAAAATCATTAACACCATATCCAATAAATGTACATTTCTTTGATTTTACCTCAAGCTTTATTCTATTTTCTTTATTAATGTGGACAAAGGTTTCACAACCAAAAGTCTTTAAAAATGAGTAGTTACCTTTTTACCTGTCCATGCCTCCTCTGGAATACCACCATCCAAGGAACTTGAAGGCACTCTGTTTATTATATAAACAACAGTATCTACAACATCTACCCAAAATTGTAAAGGTAATCCTTCATGCAATCTCATGCACCTTGCACGCTCCATGATTGTCCTGTTCATCATTTCTGACACACCATTTTCTTGTGGTGTTCCTGGAACTATCTTCTCTCTGCGAATTCCATTCTCTGAACAATACCTATCAAACTCTTTGCTGTAATATTCACCTCCATTGTCTGATCTGAGACACTTCAACCTTTTTCCTGTCTCATTTTCAACCAAAGCTTTCCATTGCTTGAAAGTATCAAATACATCAGATTTATTTCGAATATAATAAATCCAGGTCTTTTTTGTTACATCATCAATAAAAGTAACATAATAATGAGAACCACCGAGAGATGATACTTGAGTGGGTCCCCGTACATCTATATGCACATGCTCTAATTTTTCGCTCTTCTTTTCTTTCCCAAATCTGAGGAATCTGACTCTCTTCTGTTTTCCATAAACACAATTCTCATAGAATTTTAAATCAACATGCTTCAAACCCAACAACAAATTCATTGAGTGAAGAATCTGCATCCCCTTCTCACTCATGTGCTCGAGCCTATGATGCCACAATCCCATATCTTCTCCTGTAGAGGTTAAAGCATTAACAGAATTAGAAATACCATTGCATAAATACAATGTACCAACCTTTTCTCATTTTGCTATTACCAAGGCTCCTTTAGTGACCTTATAAGTTTTATATGTAAAAGTAGTTACACAGCCTTCACCTCCCAACATCCCTATTGAAATTAGATTTTTCTTTAGATCTGGAATGTGCCTTACCTCCTTCAATAGCCATTGATTTCCATTGTGGTGTTTTATGAAAACTATACCCATTCCAATGATTTTATAGGGTTTATCATCACCCAATCAAACCTGTCCAAAATCTCCTTGAACATAATCATGAAAATGTTTCCTATCAGGTGTGGCATGGAATGAGGCCCCTGAATCTACCATCCAGAAATAAATAATATTCTCTAATGAAATAATCAAATCATCTTGCAACACATCATCTATCACATTCGCTTTATGATTGTTTTCTTGTTGTGCATCTCTGTCTTTTCCCTTTCGAGACTTGCAATCTTTCTTCAGGTGTCCTTTCTTTCTGCATTTCCAGCACACTATCCCTGATCCAGACTTGGATCTGCCTTTCCTTGACTTATTGCGATATCCTGGGCTCTTTCCTCTTTCCATTTTTCTTCCCCTAGTCTCTGTAATCAAAGCATTACCTGATGTCTCACCGGAGCTTTTCCGTCGCATTTCCTCGCTAAGGATTGCACCGACAACATCATCAAACTTTAAAGTAATAGATCTAGAGACAGAGTTACTAATGGCCATAACTAAACCATTCCAACTTTCTGGCAATGAGCACAAAAATAATAGAGCCCTAACTTCATCATCAAAAGTTACCCCTACAAAACTTAACTGACTGGTAACTGTATTAAATTCATTTAAATGATCAGCAACAGATCCACCTTCTGACATCTTCATATTAAATAAACGCTTCATAATAAATACCTTATTTGAGGCCGAGGGTTTTTCATATAGTTTGGCCAATGCCGACATTAAACCCTTTGTTGTTGTTTCCTTTAAAATATTAAAGGCTACCGACGCCGCTAGGCACAACCATATTGTTCCAAGTGTCTTTCTGTTGAGAATATCTCATTCTGTGTCTGTCATACTCATCAACTTCTTTTTCTTTCCACTCAATGGTTGGTACAGATCTTTCTGGTACAAATAATCTTCCATTTGCATCTTCCATAGCTGGTAGTTTTGGCTGTTAAATTTTTTGACCCTAAACCTACCATCTTCTGCCATTGCTCCCACTCGAACCAAGAACCCTTCTCTCCTGCAAGTTTATCAGCCAAATAGACCTTCGGCTCTGATACCGGTTGTTAGAAAATTATATATTACAAAGCAATGGAACACATAAAATATATTGCATAAATATAAACACAGAAAACACATAAAACAAGAGAGACACAGATATACGTGGTTCACCCAATTTGGGCTATGTCCACCGAGAAATCACCAGTCCTTCCTTTTATATTATCCAGCAAATGAAGAGATACAACCTACATTAGATACGATGTAATTCCCTCTTCGCTCTCACACAATCTCCTCTCTCTTTCTCACTCAGAATACAGATCTACATAGACGCAATACAATTCCCTCATATATAGTGAGGAGTTGATGTTTAGAGAAAAAAAACCTAAATTAAGCTAACTTCTACCATCAGATCTCCGCCTAATGAACGGCCCAGATTGACTACGAAATTACAACATTTTACAAGGCAATTTTATATCTATTTTTAGCTTTGAGGGCAATACCCCCGATCCCCCGCCAGGGGGGGAGCTCCCAAAGATCGCAGACGACCGTCCCTAGGCCCCCCTTGCAGCCATATTAACTTTTAAAATGATTAGATAAATTCTTAAAATCCAATCATACCAGAAAATTTTTCCTCATGAAATTTGATTTCCAAGCATAGATTTTAACATGCTGGAAAAACCAAATTTTCACACTTTATTCATGGGACCGCTTATGCAATTCCATCACTGAAGCCTTTGTCATAAGGATCAGACAAACCGTCTCATGGCTGGAAATGCATTTTTAATGTTTTCCACTTTCTGAAAATCTAAGGGCTGGAAATGGATTTAAATGTTTTCAACTTTCAGAAAGTGAAACAAATGGCAAAGAATCACAAGCAATCACTTCATACATGAGTAAGGAGACACATGTATTTTTTCATATATATTTATAAATAAAAATTAAATATATTTTATAATGATTATTATATTTATTTAATATAGTGTGTTAATCAAAATTAAAAAAGGAAAACATTATATTTATTTAATATACTATATTTTTAAGGAAGATTGGAGAAAGCTATCAACTCCCATTTTAATCTTGTACCATGAATCATCAACCATATGTCGATATCGTCTTTAGAAAAAATATATTTTCATGAGTACCACTTGTATTCTTTATCTCTTTCATCAACAATGAAGTCCAACCATCAATGTATACGATGACCATTGAATCTGTAGCATACCCTTTTTCTAGGGTTTCTCTAAATCTATCATGGGATTCTCACCAATCATATCATATCATGAAGTTTCACACTAGGGTTCCATTGTTGTGGCCTTTACCATATCCAAGGTCACTCTAAGGATTTCTCACAAACACTAACCTCTTTTGTAAAAACAAGGATTTCCTAAGGTTTCCTTCAAACCCTAGCATTATTTTAAGTCTATGCCATCTTCATCCCTTTCACTCTACTTTGATCATGAACTTCATCATAGATGTCTTCACAGGGGTGATCTTAATGACTTTTCTTCAACCCAACTTTGACATCGTGAATTTTTAGGGCTAGATTGTTCTCTATTGAAGATAATTGCATTTTCAAACATTTTCATCATTTACATGTAATATTTACGCAATAACATCATAACATCATTAACAATTATGTAGAGAGAACAATAACATTAAAAACAAAATGGAACAATAAAGAAGAAAATCATACAGAATAAAGACATCGAGTTTTAGGTTAGACACCAGGGCAAAACCCCACAAGGGGAAAACCCAACCAGATTCTTCTTCTATTAGATATTCATGAATTGTTAAACTAACGTACAAAGTACAATAAGAATGAGATACAACAATCACATCATGCCTTCTAGGGCCAACCCAAGTCAGTTCACAACTTTGTTTTTGAACTAAACGAAACAAGCCCAAGAGAGTTTCTATCATATCACTATCATATACAATATCACATCAACTATAGTGACACTCTCACATCTGTCATCCATCATGTTATCATTGTCATCAATATCACCGCCACAACAATACTATCATGTCATGGGCTCTCTCATATCAAGATTATTGTTATGCATCATTCATCATCATGGAGATAAGTCATAGAGTGTCACTTCCATATAACAAAGGTCACTTTTCATATACATATATATCTCTGAAGAACACATATCAAAGACAACCATATGAATCATTGATTGATATGAAGATCATTGTTACATAATTATTGTCATATCATTATGACAATCATGGCATATCAAATTTCAATTGCATATGGGTCCACTGCCATATAAAGTGTTACTGCTTTACTGTCAATAAGGTCATTGATTCAATGTCAATAGGGTTATTGTCTCACTATCAATATGGTTATTATCTCACGGTCTTATTGTCATATGGACCATTTTCTTTACCAAAGCATCAAATCCTTACAATATCGTCAAATATGAGACACGGTAGTCAACAAAGAGACTAATGTGAATCACAACGATCCATAGTAAGTGTGATCCATATGATGCACAAAGAAACATTGATATTTAGGAAATATTTGAACCATAAAACATATGCAATGCATTAGAAATATTACAAACCATAATCAAAACAAGTCACAATGAGTCACGAGGGTCATGATCCATAGAGAATTATAGTGTGTATACAAGACAGGCCATTGATTAATATAATATGAATCACAAAGTACACTTATATGACACAAAAACCTCCAAATATACATGCCAGCATGAAATTCAATCTTCATCGAGATTTGAGATCAAGATGAGAATTGTTGCGAGCCATGGGAGCATTGTAGGATGCAAGCAAAAATAATATAGATACGAATCACTAGAAATATGTGAGCGTTGTAAATATACATGCCATATTGTAATATGATGTAATTCCATAGAATGAAATGATGCCACACTATTAAGCTAGAGAACAAAGTATGGAAGAAAATGATGCCACTATTAAGTGATGCCTTCCTCTGATATATGAAATGTGATGTGATGCCTCTGTTCTGCGATGCCTTCCTCTGTAATATGATACTCACCACAAGAACTCGAGAGAAGTCGACTAAAGAAATGGACCCCTCCATGATTACTACTTTCTTAGAAACCTGTATGAAGTTTCTTCTTGATAGCAAGGCTATGAAGGGACTGTAGGAGCTGATCAATAGGCGTGTTGGGAAGGAAAGCACCATTGATGGACTGCACGTAGTCAAAAATATTGGCAGGCATAAGGTGATAACGGGGTGTGAGATGAGGCTCACTATGTAGATAGGAGAATATGAGATGGATCAAGTTATTCTAGATTTGGGGTTAGATGCAAATGTTTTTCCAAAGAAGACATGGGAAAGGATGGGGAAACCTGCGCTACAATGGTCTCCGACTCAGTTAAGAATGGCGAATCAGCAGAAAATCATCCACATGAGAAGATTTCAAGGAGTAACAGTTGATATTGAGGGCGTGAGGGCACTAGATGATTTTGAAGTAATAGCGATTGTGGATGACAATAATCCCTACCCCGCGCTCCTTGGGATAGATTGGGCCACTGACATGAATAGGATAATCAATTTGAAGAAGAGGAAGATGATATTTGAGAAGAAATCGCTCCATGTAGTGGTGCCCCTAGACCCTGCAAAAGTACCACACTATATTGAACTGATCCGCGATTATTAAAGTGATGACGATTTGGACTAGATCTACAAGATAATGACGCGAGATCAGGATTGGGTGAATCCGATAGTAGATGGGCATATTGCATGGGACCGCGAAAGTTCTTGCACATCAGATTCAGACAAAGAGTTGGAGCATTGGTAGAATCAACTACATGAAGTATCTACGTTGCGTTGTAATATGATGACCAAGTCGTTGCATTGTGTATTGTCAGAGGTAAGAAATTTGCCTTACTATGATGGTTTAACTGATGTTAATAACTTTTTGGATGAATTCGAGAGAGAAGTTCCAGAGAAGCATCGCTTCTAGGCCTTAGACTTGGCATTGTGCACTACACCTGCGAGATGGTGGGGCACGCACAAGGATAGTTTTGATGATTGACGCGTGTACAAAAAAATGATGAGAGTACGGTTTGGTCACCCATAAGTGCGGCTAACAAAAAATATGAGGGGAGGAATGACCCACATGACCATTTGGCCAAATGGACTGAAGCGTATGGAGCAGAGCCTTAGTCAGAGTGGGTACATCTGTTTTTTCATACCTTGGATGTTATACTGATGAATTGGTACTTGGAGATAGAGCTCCGCCATGGCACTGAAGAATGGGATGTTTTGCGCCAAGGATTTTTTATGACGTTCAAATTTGAGGATGGGTTTGAATGTATTGATGAAGTGTTGCAAGAGGTCAATGCTGTGATCTTCAAGATATCGCAGGATCCTCTAGATTTGATTCAACCTAATTGGACTACCCAACTAAGCCATGCACTAGAGTACTACAATGTGACAGTAGAAGAAGAAGATGAAGACCCAAGGAAGATTAATATTCCAGAGACTAAAGGTCACCGCAAAGTTGAAGGAACGAAACTAAAGAATCCATACATCACTAAGCCGCTTAAAACTAGATAGGTGAACATTGGCACAGAGGCAGAGCCAAAGTTTCCAAAGATTGGGGGCTACTGGGATGACATGACAGTAGATAAGGTCGCCGAATTGCTCCGCGAATATCAGGATCTGTTCCCCACGAAGTTTTCAGATCTAAAAGGGATAATAGGGGACTTGGGTGTCAGGAAGATCACTCTAAAACTAGATGCAAAGCATATGAAACAAAGGCCTTACTACCTCAATCCAAAGTATAAAGAAAAGGTCCACTTAGAGTTCGATGAAATGCTTGCAACAAGTATTATTGAACCGGTGGAAGAATCTGATTAGGTGAGCCCAATAGTAGTCCAGGGAAAGAAGAAAAATGATGAAATAAGGATATGCGTAGATCTTAGAAAGCTGAATGACGCCTACGTGCATGATCCCTTCCCAACTCCATTCACCAATGAGGTGCTAGATAATGTTGGTGGCCAAGAAGCATATTTGTTTACTAATGGGTTCTCAGGGTACCATTAGATCAAGATCGCATCGGAGGATAGAAGTAAGACGACCTTCGCAACTGAATGGGGATGCTTCCAGTATACTGTGATGCCTTTTAGGCTGAAGAACAAGCCAACGATATTCTCATGCATAGTCATCGCAACGTTCAAAGATTTCATCTGCAAATTTCTGGAGGTATACTTTAACGATTGGATAGTGTTTGGACTAGTAAAGAACCATGCAGCAAGTCTACGCTTAATGTTGGATACATGCCAGAGGTACCAGAACGCACTCAATCTAAAGAAATGTTTATTATGTGTCCCTTTTGGGATCTTGCTGGGTCACGTGGTATGCATAAAATGGTTGATGGTAGATCCTGTGAATATCGTGGTTATAATCAATTTGGAGGCACTAAGAAGTGTGAAACAGTTACATGTGACGTTGGGGCATACACGATACTATAGAAAGTTGATCAAAAGCTATGCCTAGAATACCAAGCCAATGGAGAAATTGTTAAAAAAGGATTCTACATTCTGCTTGAATGAGGAATGTCTAAGGAGCTTGGATGTGCCAAAAGAGAAAATGGTCACCACATTGATCCTAGTCTTTCCAGATTGGAAAAAGAAATTTCGTGTGCATGTGGACGCATCATGTATTGCGCTAGGAGTAGTACTGACATAGGCTAGTGAGGGAGAACTAGATCATCCTATAGCGTTCGCAAGTAGGAAGCTACCTAAAGCTGAGAAGAATTATTCAACGATAGAGCGCGAAGGTCTGGCTATGGTATATGCGCTCCAAAAGTTTAGGCACTACTTGCTAGGCGAACACTTTAAGATGTATACAGACCATTCTACATTGAAGTACTTGGTGGAAAAGCCTGTGTTGGGGGGGGAATATATGCAGATGGTTGTTTCTATTTCAAGAATATGGTTTTGAATTTATTTTGAAACCAGGACAATTGAATTTCGAACCAGATCATATGTCATGCATTGAAATAGGAGAGGAGCCTACTAATTTATAGAAAGGACTACCTGACGCATAGCTCTTTGCGGTGCATATCGTGGATAGTCACTTTGAAGATATTATACACTTCTTAACGATATAATGGATTTGGAAGGATATACTAGCCAACAAAAGAAGGAATTGGTGGTGCGTGCAATAGACTTTTTTGTCATTATAGGGAACTTGTATAAAATGGGACCAAATGAAATATTGTGACGTTATGTGCCAGAATTTGAATGAAACAGCATCCTCGCCCAGGCTCATGGAGGATTCACAGGAGGACATTATGGAGGAAAAGCGACAATGCAGAAGATTCTATGCACTGGGTTGTGGTGGCCGACGCTGCATAAGGATTCAAAATCATATTATAGGGCATGTGATGTATGCGAAAGGACTGACAGACCATCACGGAGGGATGAGCTACCTCTGAATCCGTAGATATCATTATAGCCCTTTGAGAAGCTGGTGATTGACTTTGTGGGACCAATTCAACCTCCAAGAAAGAAGACGGGTGCACGGTACATCATCACCATGACTAAGTATTTAACCAAATGGGCGGAGGCACAGCCAGTGAAGGACTGTACAAGCACAATAGCAGCAAAATTCATCTTTGATTACATACTGATGAGGTTTGGTTGTCCGAAAATTTTAATGAGCGATCGTAGTATGCATTTGCTTAATGAAACAATTAGCGCATTGATGGAGGAATTTCAGGTGTACCATCAGAAGAGTATGCCATGTCACCCACAAGCCAATGGAATGGTATAAGTGTTTAATAAGATACTAGAGAGTGCACTGACAAAGATTTGCAATACACAAAGAAATGACTGGGATGTGCGCGTACCCACGGTGCTATGGGCTTACAGAACAACTTGTAAGAAGCTAACTGGACAAATGCCTTTCAGGTTGGTTTATGGCGTCGAAGCTGTGATGCCAATGGAATACATTATACCTAGTATGCGCATAGTTGCATTCACAAGAATGGAGGATTGTGGAGCCATGGACGAAAGGCTCACGCAATTGACAGAACTGGAAGAAGACAAGTTTTTGGCTAGATTCCATCAGCAAGTTCAAAAGGAGTGTTAAAAGGCATGGAACGATCGACACATCAAACTACGCATCTTCAAGGTAAATGATTTAGTGTTATTATATGACAACAAGTTTGATAAATTTCCAAGAAAATTTTAGATGCACTGTTGGGTCCCTATAATACTAGTGATTACCCCATTACTATTGTAGTTATACCCCTTATTAATATTGTTGTGCCCCTATTGCCCCCATATTGTTATTACTGTGCCCCATAGAATCCCTCTATTGTTATTTTTGTGGCTTTATATTATTATTGTTAGGTCGGCTAGGTTATATTGTGACTCCTTAGACTCCTATATATAGAAATGAGGTTTTTTCATTTGAATCATCCAAGAATTTTTCATTTATGTAATGTAAAGGAGGTTTCCCCCTCGAAGAGGCTAAATTCTAAGGCGTTGATCTATCCTTTCTATCTTTTCTTGAGCTGGTTTCTTAACATTTGGTATCAGAGCTTTGGTATCGGAGGTGAATGGCATGGACGCTAAAATTGATGGCATGGATGATAAGATGGAAGAATTGAAGATAAATATGAATAAGTTGCTACAAGAAATGGTCACTAAGGGTGAAAGGGTACTAAAGGAAACTCATGATGAGAACAAAAGAAATGTTAATCATGATTCCATAGACTCTAACGTTGGATTTTAGACTCACCATATTCCAAAAATCGATATGAGGAAGTTTGATGGCAAGGATCCCGCCACATGGATATTATAGATGGAGGAATTCTTCGATCTCAATAATGTGCAAAACACACAAAAGGTACGTATGGGAACTTTATATTTGGAACCAAATCAATTTGTATGGTATCAATGGCTTTGCTCTCGTAAACAATTTATCACTTGGGAAATTTTTACGGATGAATTGATAGCACATTATGAGGATACAAAAAGCAACACTTTTTTTAGCCAATTGATAAGTCTCAAACAAAAGGGTTCAATAATGGAGCACATTGAGGAGTTCCAAAAATTGAACATAAGGGTAAGAGATATTCTAGAGGAGCATAGGATTGATGTGTTCTTAGGGTCTTTAAAGGATAATATCCAACATGATGTTCGCCTTTGGTGTTATGGACATTTTTGTGCCTCGCAGCATGGAGCATGAAATGTCAATAATTACAGGGATCCTCAGTCCCTAAACATGTTGTTCTTACCCCTAGAAGAACAAGGTCAGCAAACCACAGCACTTCCCATCAGTTCTCCACCTGAAAAACACTCAAAACAGGCTATTTTTGGATCATGTCAGCTGCTCCACTGAGCAACTGCGCTGAATGTCAACTGCTCCTCCTTGTACCTGCGCTGAAAGTCAAAACCAATGAAGGCTACCTGCGCTGGGCGAGATTGGCCAAGTGGCACAGTCATTCTGCAAGGTGTCAACTGCCCAGGAAGCTTCCAAACTGACACTTGGTTCAAGGGATTCGCCCTGTGATGAGTAAGAGGTACTTGATCTCCATGTGTAAGCAAGGATCTCCAAGTGGACTCAAGAACTGAAGTTTAACTAAAGTGGGAGAGGACACTAGTCAGCTTTATGCCAGCCTCAAGCTGACTCATCCTTTCTCCAAATCTCCTATATATAGAGCTCTCTCATGAGGTCTAGGGAGGCTGGAATTTTGTGCAAAGCAAGGAAGTGCTGTTGGTTTACAGTTAGAGCTATTGGGTGATTGCTTTTATAGAGGTGAAGAGGAGATTTCTTGCTGCTGGGGAGGTGCTGCTGGATTGGAGCCATTGATGGTTGTAACCTTCTCAGAACCTTTTACTTCTATCAATAAAGCTTTGAATGTTCTCCTATATACTTGTATTGCATTGATGTATTGTATTTACTTGTATATCTGATTCACTCTAATCCATGCATCAGTTATGAGTACATGTTTCTTGTAGTTTCCATCTCTTGTTTGTGCAGGATCTTTGCGTAGCTGGGCCGGCAAGGGAACAAGGAGCTGGGAGCAAGGGACGAAGAGAGAAGACAAGATCGACAAAAGCGAAGGATATCGGTTGGTCAATCTTTTCTTCCTTCTCTGTACTTTCATAAAGGAAAATATCAAAGCTTTACTTTCAGTTGTTGCTAAGGAACTATCACCCTTAGAGTCGGGATAGGGTCATTCCGAGTCGGATACTTTTACCCACAACAAAATGGCGACTCCGCTGGGGACCCTAGTATCTTGTTGGTTTATTGTGTTTCTTGCTATTCATCTCATAAACAAGGAGAGCACCAAATCGAACTGCAATTGAGTCCTTCAATTGCAAAGTAGAGGGCAGCTGCTCTGGCTCAGTTTCTGAGCAAGTTTATGATTTGAAGAGCTGATCCACAAAGACTCTTGTGCTCTTTGTGATAGCTTTTCATCCTCTTGATCATCCCTTAGCTTGTACTTGACCTATAGCTTTTGATTTCAGCAAAAACTGTGAATTTTTGAGCATTTTATGACCCGGAAACTGTAGAAAACGCAACTCTCGTGCTTCAGTGCAGGCTGTCCAAAGGCATTTTGCATTTCAGCGCAGGTCCCGTGAAGGCTACCTCCACTGAATGTCAAACTGACAGTGTATCACCTGCACTGAACCAGTTTTACCTATTGCTACTAGGGTTTCCTGCTGTTTCTTGCCTTGTTTTCACCATTGTTTTTGCTGCTGTTGCTTATCATTGTACCTTGCTGAAACCAACTGTCCTTGCCATTATTCCGCCTCAGTTGTGTGATGAAACTGTGATTGTTCTTTCAGTATTTCTTGTTTCATTTACAGTTTCCCATTGTGAAAAGCGAACTAGTCTAGCTGTGACCTCTTAGATCCAGAACTGTAAAAGTGTCATAGTGATCTTAAGAGCTAGTTTTATTACTGTTCATGGCTGTTTGAATTTGTTTGTTTTTCATCTTATGGTTTGAATTCATACATTTTTAGTGTCGAAACAAGTACCTATAAGGTGTCTTTTGATTTTAGACAAAACTTGTTTGTTTACGCTTCAAATTGAATTCGAAAATTATACGACAGTTTCCTTTTTGTCTTACATCAACATTAAGGGAAAAGAAAAGAAATACATGCATCTTGCATTTGCATTTTTGATAAGTTTGCGTGATTGATCTAGGAGAAAGTGCATTAGTTTGTTCTTTGTGCTCTGTGTGGAAAGATAATGTTTTTCTCTCCCCTCAGTAGTTAGGATTTTCAAAGCTAAAAAGATTGTAAAGCTTGCTTATCATTTTAGCTGCATTTAGGAATTTGTACCAATACATCTCGTGGTGATCCTGAAAGACAAACTGCTAAACAAGATCAACTTAAAATATATTGAATGAATCTAAAAACGCTTTGTAACATAACGCTCACAATAGAGGTCTAGGTAGAGACGTGTTCCGGCGTCGTTAAATGTAGTGACTGTCGTTCTCTACGAAGGTGGGTGATTCCTCCTGAGGGACGATAGCACTAATACGGACTTGTACTCCCGCGTACCGTCGCGTATATTGGGAGACCCCTATAGGCATTTATCCTTTATCCTTAGGAAGCCGTGTCGGCCGCCCTACTGATCGCGATGCAGTGAACACAGCATTCACGAAGATCGACCACCCGTACCGTAAAACGTATTCTGTGGTTTCGCGAAAGGTTTGGCACACCCTCTGCCTAGATCTCCAGAGTAGTTTCTTTTGGCCTTTTTCAAACTCTATAACTGAAAAAGTCCAACCGAGCATTTGTCACTTCGGGCTCGTTAATACATCGAAGGCGACTAGAGTCATCTTTAGCTTTTTCTCGACTCTTAAAACATGAAAAAACAAAGTTGTGTCTAAAAGCATCTAATAAAATTCGTTCAATACGGAAACATAATTCCCCTTTTTTGTATTTTAGTTGATCGAGTAATCCGCAACCGTGGAGGAAAGTCAATTAGAACTCCGTCGTTCGAGGAGACTCGCGAGTCAACCGTCTTTGTCTCCGGAATCGAGAGTAGTACGGACGAAGCAAACTCGCTTGACCGGGTCAAAATCTCCCATTAAAGTTAGAACAACAGTTCCAACTACATCTGAGATTCTGGTCACTCCTAATATTTCTGGAATCCCTACCTCTATTGAAGAAGTTCAACAGCAACAGAGGGACAGTTGTACTGATCCTAGTCTGAGGACAAGTACTTGCATAACTGAACCAGTTCCATCTGAAACTGGTCCACAGAGTCTTGTTGCTCAAACAACTGTCGTTGTCGAAGCAACCCCTTCTTCGGCACCAGAAATATTTTACGGACCTGACGGTCTTCCTCTTCCTCCTGGGCTGATTGCAATAGAGGAAATCGTAGAGGACCAGCAAGCAAATACTCCAACTCATTTTGGAGTAGGCACCACTCTTTTTCCTTCTGCATCAGAAGTTTGTCCATCGCCAGTGGAAGTTCCTGTAGAATCGTTAGGCAGTTTATTGGATAGACTTAAAATGTCTGAGCAACCGTCGACATCTAGGACTGTGCCAAATGACACAGCGACAGCAGAAGCTCCTGCTGTCACTCCGACGATGTTTGCCGGCATACCAGCTGTCCCGACTAGCTCTCAACAGCTAGAAGGAGTCCACCCAGGGACTATTATGACAACTTGGTCTGTTCCAGTTTGTTCTTCCGGTATAATACCCGGTAATTCTTATGTTGAAACTAGACAAATTGATCCCTTTGGAAATCAGTTTGGACCATCCAGTCCTCAAAGGCAATCTATACCCTTGAGCTCCGGATTGTTACCTTATGGGGGGCAATATGCCCTTTCACTTCCCCCTCCAGGAGGATACCCATACGGCAGTTTTCAACAACATTCGGGTTTGACTGAAGTAACGACGAGTGGTTGGGTACCTATGTTACCCCAACAACCGAGAGTTGTATATTCCATGCAACAATGTGTACCTATGTCTAGCATCCCGACGACGCCAGCAATTGTAACCGTGTCGCAAGTTCAATCGATGCCTGTTGTATGTCAACCCCAAGTTGTAATGCAACAGCCCCTTGACCCTGCAACACAACCACAATCGCCAACTGCCGGGACGACACAGATACAAACGGGAACCGTAACCCCGCATCTTGGTCCGTCGGTTAGTATCGCACAACAAAACATGGCTTCGCAGCCATGGATGGTGCAATACCAACAACCTCAGTTTCAACAGGTGTACCAGGGATCTGAGCAACAGATCTTTGCAAATAGTGGGCAACCCTATATTCAGAGCGGGTTAAATCAACCACTTTACAGTGGCCAAGCCCACCAGCCATATCAGTCCTATCAACATCAGTTGCATTATGCTGGTATGCAAAGGCCTATTGCTCAGGCGATTCCATCGTATCCTGGGTACGCCTCGCCAAACCTGAATCAGCAGTTGCCATTCGTGGCAACTCTAGAATTACCAGATTTACATCGATTGACGAATGATCCAATCGCCTATGCCCATTGGTGGCCAGCGATTCCTCACAAACTTCCTTCGGACATTCCTAAATTCAATGGAAATCCTGGCGAAGACCCGTCGAATCATGTGATGACTTTCCATCTGTGGTGTTCGTCGAATACCTTGAATGATGATTCGATAAGGCTTCGCCTTTTCCAGAGGACATTGACTGGTCCGGCGGCTAAATGGTATATTGAATTACCTAGAGCCTCTTTCGACAATTTTAGTTCCCTAGCCACGACTTTCTTAACACACTTTCAGTTACCTATAAGGTACGAAACTGGAACCGAGATCTTAACCAATTTCAAGCAGACAACGGCCACACATATATCAGATCATATACATGAGTGGCGTCGTCGTCGCAGAATGGTAAAGACTTACGTTCCAGATCAGCTTTTAGCTGAGTGGTTTATAAAGTCGCTTCTTCCTGCTATAACAGAAGATGTGGCCAAGGGAGGCGTCGTAACAGAGGAGCAAGTTATTGCTCGTGCCCAGTATTTAGACTTAGTATATACTCAGTCTGGCACGCTCTATGACAAGATACCTGACGCCCCTAGACCGGAATTTTCAATTCCTCCCCCTCCTGGATCAAATAGTGACTTTCATGCCGGCGATGGTGTGATTGGCACTGCAAATGCAAAGTCAACACAGGATTCGTCTAAGAAAACCCGTAAGACTTCGAATCAAAATGCAAATGAAGAACTTCTTGCCTCGGAAGTAAGTGCCGTGTCGGACGACAAGGGCAAACAACTGAAGCAACCAGGAGACAAGAAGAAAAAGAAAGGGAGAAAAGGGAAACCCCCTTTGGGGTGTCATATATGCGATGAGGATCATTGGACAGCAGATTGTCCATGCAAAGCTGAGCTTAAAAGATTCTTTAAGAGTCCGAAAACCTCAGCTGTGTTGACTGATCCGTTTCCTAATCCTGGTCAAAATCTGGTTGCTAATCAAAATGCTTCCCGATCCCAAGTGCTTATGTTGTCTACCTCAAAGCAGCAGAATAATGCTTTGACAAGGAATAAAGATTACGGGAATCCATGGCTGTCAAATAACAAGGGTAATGAACAACCTAGTAGTTCGACGACAGCTTTGACCAAAGTTGTGCCACCCATCATTCCTGAACCAATGGTAAAGTTGCCAAAGGGAGTAGTACACAAATCGACATTTAATCCTCGTGCCAAAATAGCACAGAATTATAATATAATAGAGGACCTGGCCCAATCGCCGTCCGCTATGTCGACACTTGAGGTACCGCAAAATTGCCTCTCCCAAGAGCAAACTTCATTATCAGCAATAGGTGGGATTGGCCCAATGGATTCCAATCTTGTGGCCTTTGATCATAAAGGATATGACCCTAAGTTACCAGCTCAACTAGCTTTCCTTATTCAAGTGAAAGCCCTCAAAAAAACTGTTCATCAAACAATTATTGATGAGGGGGCATCTACATGTCTTATGTCGATGAGTTGCTGGAAAAATTTAGGCTCACCACCCTTGTCGAAATCGTCAACGACCTTAAAAGCGTTTGATGGACGATCATACACTCCATACGGGATTTTAAGTAACTTGCAAGTTGAACTGGGGGGCAAAACAGTAGAAGTCGATGTTGAAGTAATTGATGGAAACCTCGATTACAACATCCTACTAGGAAGGCCCTGGATATATGCCATGGCCGCAGTCGTGTCGACCTACTTCAGGAAGATTGCATTTCCCTTTCAAGGAGGGATTACAATCGTCGACCAACAAACTTTCCTCCCCGACAGTTCACAAGTTACGGGAAGCATTCCAATGATCCATGGAAGCGATCATTCGCTTCAAAATATTGGAGTAGGTCTCCTAAAAGACCCTGCCTTAATGGGTACTTTTGCCCTACCGCCTGCAAGAAATCTGGCAGAAGTGGCCACAGTGGAAACCTACAATATGAAATCTTCTATATCTAATGGATTCGGAAGATTCCTAAACATTTTGTCAGCATGGATCATCGCCCTAATGGAAATACTGTAAATACAGTGGGCTCCGAGGACGGTTCTTATCTCGTGTCAACCTCGTTAAAAAATGAAACAAGGAGTCATGAGGATAGTTCTTTTACTATGTCAACCTCATTAAAAAATGAAACAAATCCCCTTTCAAAATTCAAAGGTAAACCTTCATTCCAACCACCAAGTTGAATGCAATGAAGCTTGGGGGGCACCCTCCTTTGACATGCGTTATTATGATGCTGGGGGCATGCAAATCCGAGCAGTTTTAACGCGGTCTTCATGCTCGTTAAAAAATAAATAAAAGCAGTGAGCAATGTTCCCTCCAGAGTTTAAGCTCATTTTTATCTAAAAAAAGAACCTATCCCGGTAAATAACCTTCTGAGATCGTAAATCCATCAGCCATAAAAGCCTTGGTCGTGTTTGTGCACCGTCACCTCCACTTTTCATTTGGCCGATCATTCACCTCCATTTGTGTGTTTACCTCTTTTGAGAAACAGCTGCGAAGAGTGATTTCACCTAGCCATCCTTGTGACACTGCCGTGATTGGAGAATTCCAACCTGTACCTGGAATCTGCTGCTATCCCTGTTTATCACTCGTTCCTCAAAAGACGAGTCTTCTTTGAGCTCTTTTCATCTGACTCGTAAAATATGAAAAGTTGGACGAGTTTTTGCCTTCCAGCTCGTTAAATGACCGGAAGAGCTATCACTCCTCTAGATTTTAATCTTTTTTGGACCTGAGGGATTATTGCACAAAAAGATCGAGCGCTTGTCTTGTTCGGCTCGTTAAAAGTACTGAACACTCATCCCTTCTGTATTGTTTTATACTTTTTCTGACTTAAGGAATTAGATGACGAAAAAGGAATTTTGGAGTTAACTTTCTGTACCTTTTCAGACTCTCTAAAAATGAAAAGGACCGAGTTTTCCTTGTCGTTAGACTCGTTAAAATGATTAAATAGCGACAAACTTGTCTTTAGACGAGAACGAGTTTCCCTATCGCTAGGCTCGTTAAAACATAGCGATGGGCTTGCCCGAAGGGCAGGTTATAGAACAAGCATATGTTATCCTCCTCAAGCTTGACAAAAATAAAGAGGTACTGGTCAGAAATGACTGGGGAAAAATTGGGAGAACATCAAAGCTTAATGGTAGCAAGTCGCTCTTGAACATGACACTTTTCCTCCGTACCACATCGGGTTGGGTTGTTTCATTCACCGGTCTCATCGCCATGGTCTTCGCTAAACCATCCACATTTGGGGTAATGCTACCGATCCATCGCATCAGTGTCGTTATATGTTCAAGAGAGGTCATTCTGAAAGTGTCAACCGTGTCCCATCCACTGCCATACATTATCCTTCATCCATTCATGATCGCCACCCTGAATCATATGTCACAGTTTGTTTTCACCTCCACTAAAATCATTAGCTCCGTTCCGTGTCATTGATGTGGGATTCATTAAGGCCCTCCTTTGACGGATCGCTTCTTGTCGACTTCAGCTCATTATCCAAGAAGTTGATCTAGGAACAACCCCATCAGTACTTTGAAGCTTGCATGCCTCAATGGCAAGTTTCTCACTTCCGGCGATAGGTATACATCAATGACCTTCGACCAGAAGATTTTGCGTGGCGTTCGACGCCAAGTCCTTTATTCACGCCACGTGAATTGTACTGCAGTACCTTGAGGGTCATTATCATTATCGGTGATTCCTCTCGCGCTTGTTAACGGTTTTCATCATTGACCGGTAATCAAGCGATGTCTTTCCATGTTCGACTTCAGCGAAATTCTCACATGGATCGACTTGTACTTAGAGTGAAGATCGAATGAGTTTGAAGACCCCGGATCTAGTTTCATCCATCCGGGCTGCGATACATATTCAGGAAATATAAAAGCATTTGTCATGTACATCATTGCAGCAGATGATCATCCTACTCAAAGGATGATAATTCCAGCAGAGAATTATCGGTCTACCATCAGACGATCGTCTGTTCTATGTACCAAAATGTATTTATAAAGCTGAGCATGGGAATGCCCGCCTCAGCTAGATCATGAAAACAGAATGAAAAATAAATGTATTGTATTGTATTGTATTACAGGGCACCTCCTCAGCACTAGAATGAACTTCGGACCCTCTAGATAAAGCATTTCACCCGATAAACGGCCTCATACTTTAGGGGGCAACTGTTATGGACATTTTTGTGCCTCGCAGCATGGAGCATGAAATGTCAATAATTACAGGGATCCTCAGTCCCTAAACATATTGTTCTTACCCCTAGAAGAACAAGGTCAGCAAACCACAGCACTTCCCATCAGTTCTCCACCTGAAAAACACTCAAAACAGGCTATTTTTGGATCATGTCAGCTGCTCCACTGAGCAACTGCGCTGAATGTCAACTGCTCCTCCTTGTACCTGCGCTGAAAGTCAAAACCAATGAAGGCTACCTGCGCTGGGCGAGATTGGCCAAGTGGCACAGTCATTCTGCAAGGTGTCAACTGCCCAGGAAGCTTCCAAACTGACACTTGGTTCAAGGGATTCGCCCTGTGATGAGTAAGAGGTACTTGATCTCCATGTGTAAGCAAGGATCTCCAAGTGGACTCAAGAACTGAAGTTTAACTAAAGTGCGAGAGGACACTAGTTAGCTTTATGCCAGCCTCAAGCTGACTCATCCTTTCTCCAAATCTCCTATATATAGAGCTCTCTCATGAGGTCTAGGGAGGCTGGAATTTTGTGCAAAGCAAGGAAGTGCTGTTGGTTTACAGTTAGAGCTATTGGGTGATTGCTTTTATAGAGGTGAAGAGGAGATTTCTTGCTGCTGGGGAGGTGCTGCTGGATTGGAGCCATTGATGGTTGTAACCTTCTCAGAACCTTTTACTTCTATCAATAAAGCTTTGAATGTTCTCCTATATACTTGTATTGCATTGATGTATTGTATTTACTTGTATATCTGATTCACTCTAATCCATGCATCAGTTATGAGTACATGTTTCTTGTAGTTTCCATCTCTTGTTTGTGCAGGATCTTTGCGTAGCTGGGCCGGCAAGGGAACAAGGAGCTGGGAGCAAGGGACGAAGAGAGAAGACAAGATCGACAAAAGCGAAGGATATCGGTTGGTCAATCTTTTCTTCCTTCTCTGTACTTTCATAAAGGAAAATATCAAAGCTTTACTTTCAGTTGTTGCTAAGGAACTATCACCCTTAGAGTCGGGATAGGGTCATTCCGAGTCGGATACTTTTCCCCACAACATTTGGGAACCTGATTCATTAGAGAAGGCATTCAGGTTAGCAAGAAAAATGGAAAGAAAAATTATGGCAACCAGGAAGCATACCACTCACAAATATAAAGACGGAAGTGTTGTTGCCCCTAGTCTTCCACA
Organism: Pinus tabuliformis; assembly: GCA_031772625.1. NCBI lineage: Eukaryota > Viridiplantae > Streptophyta > Pinopsida > Pinales > Pinaceae > Pinus > Pinus tabuliformis. The sequence goes on from CM062808.1 coordinate 834,726,685, forward strand.
ACCTATAAGGTTGACACCACAACAATTGGAAGAAAAAAGAGCAAAAGGGCTTTGTTACAGTTGTGATAACAAATACACTAAAGGTCATAAGTGTGCTGAGAAGAAATTATTCTACATAGATTGTGAAGAGGAAGAAGAAAAGGAGCAAGAAAGGTCAAAAGAAGAGGATATACTCTAGGAACAAAGCCTAGATGAAGAACAAATAAATCTGACCATATCTTGTAATGCATTGGTGGGAATTACCACTCCTCAAACCATCAAGATAGAAGGACAAATCAAGAAGAAAAAGGTAATAGTGTTGATTGATTCAGGAAGCACCCACAATTTTATTCATTGTAAGGTAGCAAAAGAATTGAATTGCTTCCTATATCCAACACCAGAGTGTCAAGTGATGATTGCAAATGGAGGAACAATAAATTGCTCTGGAAAGTGCCATAATATCAAGCTTTCCATGGGAGAATATGTATTGACTAGCCCAATGCTTTCCATTCCAATGGGAGGTGCTGATGTTGTACTAGGAGTCCAATGGCTACAATCCTTGGGTACAATAGCTTTTAATTTTCAAGAACTTTTCATCAAATTTTCTATGGAAGGAAAGGAAGTTGAATTAAGGGGTATTGCAGGGAATCCAGGAAAGATAATCAGCTCTAATGGTATGACAAACCTTCTAAAAGAGGAGCAAAGAGGTGTAATTGCACAATTATGTTCGCTAGATGTTTCCACATCGAAATCATCTATTTCTCCATATCTCCAAAAAGTCCTAGACAATCATTCCAAGGTATTTGAGACTCCCAAAGGTCTCCCACCTATGTGTGATCATGATCATGCTATTCATCTGATTCCAGGAAGTGTTCCTCCAAACATCAGGCCGTACAGATATCCCTATGTCCAAAAGAGTGAAATTGAACGTATGGTTGCAGAAATGCTAGAGGCTGGTATAATTCAACCGAGTCAAATTTCTTTCTCTGCTCTAGTAGTATTGGTGCACAAGAAGGATGGATCATGGCGCATGTGTCCGGATTATAGGGAGCTCAACAAGCTCACTATTAAAGATAAGTTCCCCATTCCTGTCATTGATGAATTATTGGATGAATTGCATGGATCAATTTACTTCACCAAGTTGGATCTTCGTTTAGGATATCATCAAATCAGAATGAAGACTGAAGACATTCCAAAAACAACATTTAGAACTCATGAGGGTCATTATGATTTTTGGTCATGCCTTTTGGCCTTACCAATGCACCTTCAACATTTCAAGGTTTAATGAATTCAATTTTCAAACCATTCCTTAGAAAATTTGTGTTAGTATTTTTTGATGATATACTAATCTACAGCAAGTCTTGGAAGGATCATGTTGAACATGTTGACAGGGTGCTACAACTATTGGAGGAGAAACAATTATATGCAAAAAGATCCAAATGTTTCTTTGGAGTTCAAGAGGTGGAATATTTGGGTCATATTGTATCTCATGAAGGAGTTAAGGTAGACCCTAGCAAAATTAAAGCCATTAAGGAATGGAAAATCCCCACATCCATAAAGCATCTGCGAGGATTTCTCGGGTTGACAGGGTATTATCGCAAGTTTGTTAAGAATTATGGGAGAATAGCAGCACCTCTAACAACATTATTGAAGAAAGATGCATTTTCATGGACTCTGGAAGCAACAAAGGCCTTTGAACATCTTAAAGAGGCAATGTGCCAAGAACCGGTCTTAGCTACACCAGACTTCACAAAAACCTTTATTGTGGAATGTGATGCTTCAGGAAATGGAATTGGTACTGTTCTAATGCAAGATGAAAGACCCATTTCTTTTGAAAGTCGTCCAATCAAGGGAAAGTTTTTAAGAAAAGCTATTTATGAGAAGGAAATGTTGGCAATACTCCATGCACTTAAGAAATGGCAACCCTACCTAATGGGAAGACACTTCAAGGTAAAAACGGATCATGATAGCCTTAAATACTTTTTAGAACAAAGATTATCCTCTGAAGAGCAACAAAAGTGGGTCACAAAGATGTTGGGTTATGACTTTGAAATCAACTACAAAAAAGGGAAGCAAAATGTGGTAGTAGATGCACTCTCAAGAAAGGATGAGGATGTGGAAGCATTGTTGTGCGCCATTTCTATTATCCAACCAGATTGGATAAACGAAGCAAGGGAGGAATGGAAGAATGACGAAGAAGTGTGGGAACTTATTCGAAAGTTACAACAAGATTCCAGTACGTCTGATACATTTAGCTGGAAAAATGATTCGTTATGGTACAAAGATCACTTATACCTCTGTAAGAATTCCCAGCTAAAACAAAAGATTCTTATGGAATTGCACACTTCTTCCTTAGGAGGGCACTCAGGATTTTTAATAACTTACCACAGGGTTAAGAAGGAATTTTTTTGGGATGGCCTTAAATCAAATATTCAAAAGTTTGTGGCGGAATGTTTGGTTTGCCAATAAAATAAAGTTGAAACAATTAAGACACCAAGTCTATTACAACCTTTATCCATTCCAAGCCAACATTGGGAGGAGGTTTCAATGGATTTTATCATAGGTTTACCCAAGTCTGAGGGAAAGAGTGTCATCATGGTGGTAGTTGATAGACTTACCAAGTATGCACACTTTTGTGCATTATCACATCCATTTAAAGCCAGTATAGTTTCTACTGCATTTATGGAAACAATTCAAAAGCTACATGGAAACCCAAAGATTATTGTAAGTGACAGAGATCCCATTTTCACTGGAAATTTTTGGACAAAATTATTTCCTTGTCTTGGTACTCAGTTAGCTCATAGCTCATCTTATCATCCTCAATCTGATGGGAAAACTGAGATAGTAAACAAATGTTTGGAAGGATATCTTCGTTGCTTTGTATCTGATAAACAGACACAATGGGTCAAATGGTTGCCTCTGGCTGAATGGTGGTATAACACTTCCTTCCATACAGCAACAAAAATGACCCCAATTATGGCACTTTATGGGTATCAACCACCATCCATCACATCATATTTAAGAGAAAATTCTAAGGTTCAGGCAGTGGAACATCACATCAAACATCAACAACAAGTCCTCCAACTCTTAAAGGATAACCTCGTGTTGGCACAGAATAGAATGAAACAACAGGCAGATCAACATTGCAGTGAAAGAAGTTTTGATGTAGGTGATTGGGTATTCCTACAGCTACAACCATATAAGCAAATGTCCCTCAAGCAAGCTAAGAAGGATAATAAATTATCACCAAAGTATTATGGTCCGTACAAGGTTTTGCAAAAGGTTGGTACTATGCCATACAAATTGGAGCTTCCTGCAGCTTCTCAATTGCACCCAGTTTTCCATGTCATGTTTAAAGAAGGTTATAGGAGACAAGCTCCCAGTTCAAACAATATTGCCAGAACTTGACGAGGAAGGAAAAATTATATTGAAACCGGAAGCAGTCAAAGAAACAAGAACTCGACAGTTACGAAATCGATCAATTTCAGAGTATCTTATCAAGTGGAAGAACTTATCCACTAAAGATTCCACATGGGAGGATGAGAATTTTATGCAGAAGTATCCAGAACTACTCAAGCGTTGAGGAGAACACTTTTTTGAAGGAGACGGGCATGTTAGGTCCCTATAATACTAGTGATTACCCCATTACTATTGTAGTTATACCCCTTATTAATATTGTTGTGCCCCTATTGCCCCGATATTGTTATTACTGTGCCCCATAGAATCCCTCTATTGTTATTTTTGTGGCTTTATATTATTATTGTTAGGTCGGCTGGGTTATATTGTGACTTCTTAGACTCCTATATATAGAAAGGAGGTTTTGTCATTTGAATCATCCAAGAATTGTTCATTTATGTAATGTAAAGGAGGTTGCCCCCTCGAAGAGGCTGAATTCTAAGGCGTTGATCTATCTTTTCTATATTTTCTTGAGTTGGTTTCTTAACATGCACTGGCTGGGGCCCTATGTCATCAAGGAGATTACCGATGGTGGAGCAATTTAGTTGGTGAAGCTAAATGGAGAGCCATTAATAGGGAAGGTGAATGGTAGCCAATTAAAGCCATACACCGGGGATCTGGCCAGATGACTATATGGTGGAAGCATAGTCTTATCGCTCTAGGCAACTGAAAGGAGGCACAGGAATATAAACTACACTGCTCAGGTTGTATAGCTGTGTGATTGGGGTACTGCGTGGAATGGAGGATTGTCACAGTATTAGCAGAAGTGCGAGGAGGGCTACGCTATTGAAGAAGAGACCGCACAGGGCCATCAAAAAGTGACCATTATGGTCACTATTCATGACTTGACAGTGGGAAAATGGCTAAATGGAGTGGGGGGGTGGCAATTAAGTCAAAATTTAAGAGCAAGATCTTTGAAAATCTGCCGCCACTCTAGAATTTATGAACAGATTTTGGGGGGAATGGTCGGATTCAAATTCGAAATTTCCTATAAATTACAGATGGCCAACCAATGAAAAACACTTGGCATTTTGAGAATTGAGGTGTTGAGCTATCAGGCGCACATGAACCTTGACTATTTCGAGGCTTTGGTAACGAGTTGAGTGTTTCAGAAATTGCTGAAGGCAACTCAAGAGCTCTTAACTGCCATTATGTCGGCCCCCGTGGAGGCTGCAAGTGTTGGAGAAGTGATTGCAGCTGAGTGATTTATCCTGAAGGTAACGAGTGTAGAGGTACATACAAAAGTACACAAATCACCGAGGTCACCCAAGTCGAGGCCTACGTCGATTAGAGAGGGTCTGAAACCAAATAAAGATAAGAAAAAAGCCGCATAGCTAGCGCGCGCATCGCCTAGAAATCACCCGTAGAAAGAAAAGACCTCTGCATAAGAGAAGGGAAAGGTAGTAGACTTGGAACCTAACGAGGACATAAAAGATGTCGATATGGGTGTGGAAGATGTTGACATGGGGGCAGAAGACATTAACATTCAGGGGGCATACCCTATCTCCAAGCTACTAGCATATATCCCTCCGTGCCGAGGCAAGGTGAAGGTACCAAAAGACGTCGATGAGAACAAAGTCACACTCTTCACACCGTTGCTGCTAGACGAAATCACATTTGAAGGTCCACGATTGGTGTGCGTCCCCCATTTGAACCAGGAGGATTGGGATTTTACAGATACAAAGCACTTTCCCCACCTGGCTACTGATACATTTGTGCACCACGTCTTCTATAAAGACTCTAGTGTGACTGCGCCGGAGCCAAGACAGTGGATAAAAGGGGTGGATAAGGTAGGACTATTGAACATGCTATGGGTGATGCATTACAACTGTGTGCCCATAACTTTGATAATGATCAAGAAGTTGTTATGCTTGGTGCACGATGGGTGCATGTCGTTAGGAGAACCAATATTGATTGCTGACATGCCAATCCACAAGATCACTTTTCTCCTGCATTTAGGATTGAATCCGTCCATGGCATTTGGCAGAAAGATAGGTGAGCATGACCTCGCCAAGTGAATGAAGGACAAATTCAAGCTTGCCAAGAAGTCGCGTGGCTACTCCATCTCTAGCATAACTGATCTCGCGGTTAAAGTAGCCACCCAGATCTTGGTGGGGAAACTAATGAAGAAGTGTCATGTCGATGAAGTGCCGGCACCAGTTGTATCTTTAGCGACTAAGTGCACAGAGGGCATACAATTTAACTAAGTACGCTACCTCTGCAGCGAGTTCCTTACGAACTGCAGAGAACAACAAGACAAAATAAAGACCTTACACTATGCATGGTTGTTGATGACAATTGTATTGGTTGTGTGGGACTTACTAGAGGACAGTCAGTTTCCTCCAATTATAGCGGAGCTACCAGAAGCAGCAAATTTCACTTCGCTCTGGGCCATGAAGGATCCCCAAAGGGTCAAGGAAAACAAGATTTTATGGATTCTCATGGAATCAAGCATCTGTACTACAATCAACTGCAAGTTGTGGCTCTCACCGACTATCTTTGAGCAGCTGTCTGAATATGTGGAGTTCAATGTGAGCTTCCACTGCGTTTCTGTCAGAGCACAAAAGAACCCTGCACAAAAATGGTATGATCTTCCATACCTGGAGAAGGATGATGCAATCACTGCGGTTCTGGAGAGTTGGCTGACATAATGGTGCATGACCTTAGACTTATCAGCTGGGTCTAGTAAGTTTGCCGTGAAGCAAAAGAAGGAAGAGGCTAGGTTAAATATGGAGCAGTTGGCCGAAAGACAGAGTAAGGAAGATGAGGACAAAGCCAAAGCATGTTCAATAGTCAGAAGGGGAGGAGGAAGAGGAAGACCATAACTCTGATAGGAGTCAGAAGTCGCCTTGCCCATAGACAAAGGAGGAGGAGCAACACTCAGAACAGGGAGGCGTAGACCTAGAGACTACTCCATTCTAGGTTAAGCACATAAGGTAGCAAGAGAAAGTAGGGCCACAGAAGAAGTCCAAGGCCAGCCAATCATCCCTTGACCCAATCACCTTGACAAAGGGCGATTTGAATAATATCAGGGATACAGTGAGGGACGTAACCACGGAACTGTTGTAGCAGTTTGAGCAGCAACAGAAATAAGCCTTGGTTTCCATTCAAATGGGTCTACACAAGTGGCAACTCCAAGATACTTAGGTAGGGTGGGGCAGCACGATGTTGAGAAGTTTAGCGCCTGGAACCTCAGATGCAGCAGAGATGTATGTTCAATGGATCCTCGGGTTGTCACACTGCTAGATGAAGCATTGACCACAAAAATAGAGGCTGACAAGACCACTTTCAGCGCCCTCAAGAGACTCGAGTTAAACTTGGCCAAACTTCCAAGTGAATCCCTTCACACCCTGCAGGATGGTGTGATCGTGGAACTACAGGCTCGGGAACAATGCGCCTTGAATGTCATCAGCGAGCAGAAGGTGAACAATGCCCAGATGTTCATAGAAAAGATGTCCACAATTGATCTTCTTAAGAAGATCATAGACCAGAATGCATGCACAATAGCTGTGGTGGCTGAGGCATGTTAGACTGTTCCAAAGTTGAACATCCCAAAAGATGCACCCATCGACGCAAGAATCTGGAAGCTCGTTGCAGGTGTGCGGGACACACAAACAAAGATGCTTAAGGTTTAGTTTGAACTGAACCTTAAGATCACAAAACTCAAGTTGAGGGCCTAGCCTTCGACTCCACCACAAGTCAAAGAGTAGTGCGAAACTGCTGTCAAAGATGTCGTTGCAGCTATCGATACTACAGTGAAGGATTGCACTACACTCTTCGAACAAGCAGTTGAAGTAGTTATCAGTCTGCAAGAAGACCCCAACCTACAAAGGCTATAAACTGAGACACGGGAGCTGTAGCAGAGGTATGATGAGGTCAAAGCGACGATGAGCACCATCGACATCAAGCAGAGATTGGCGAAGCTGCTGGAAGCGAAGGCATTGAAGGAACAAGTGGGCGCAGCTCAGCGCAAGGAGGCAATACTGAAGGCCAGATTGGGGCCTTGGCTAGATGAAGCCTATGTGCTCACTACCTCCATTGAAGGGAAATTGGCCAGTTTGCAAACGATGTAGCAGAAGATACAGGTAGATAGCGCGGGACCAGTGACGGAGCAACTGGTCGAGAAGGCTAAGTAGACGGCGATGCGGTGTACCACCGAGGTTGCAGTAGTACAGGTGGAGCTAGGAGGTCTTTGTGACAAGATCTCCACACTGGCCAAGTGACTCAGGGTGAGTCAACAGATTTTTGTTGGCAGCATATTGGGAACAGGTCCCCTAGGGTCAATTTTGTGTTTAAAAGCACAAGTTTTGGGGCTAAAGGCCCAAGTTTTGTATAAAGAATGTAAAGTCCCTGCATTTTGTGGTCGCAGAGCGCAAAGATGTAAACATTCAAAAATGGTTTCTGCCCTTAGTTTAGGTAGCTTATGTCGGCTTGATGAGATCCACCCTTGGTCAGCAGACCATGGGATTGTATAAAAAGGGAAGTCTTGGAAGAGTCTAAGGCAGTTTTTAGTTCACTTCTTAGTAAGTTTGTGGCAAATGATTGATGTAATGGGTTTGTGTGAGCTACAAGTGAGGAGTGTTAGCATAGGAAGGAGGCTCTACAATTGAGTGCTCAGAGGCCTAGTGTAGAAGTCTGCGGCTGAGTGTGCAGACCCCTGCAGCTATGTGTGCAGGGAAGTTTGAGTCTGTACTAGATATCTAAACCATCAATAAAGAGAATTATTCTAGAGATATATATGTATGAGCTAGTTTACTTCTGTTATGAATGTATGTAGTTATGTTATGTTGAATATTGGGTTTATGATTTAATGCGATATTGATGCGCGAATCTATCTGTTTTACTTTGTCATATGAACGCAAGTAAGAATATCTATTTACACGAAGATAATCATAATTCATGTTGAATTTAACCAATACTTAAGCTAACCTTGGTAGACACATAAGTAAGAGTAATTACAGAGGCACGTAAGTGTATGGATTTCCTTTTTAGGGTCTGTGAAGGACGATCGCAAACCTTCGCAAAGGTTTTGAATCCAAATAAGAAAAGTTCATTAATAAGCCCTAAAAGGCTTATCGGTCTACGCAAAGGAAGGATTAGGGTATAAAATGACATCACTACTATCTCAGGGTGTAGAAACATGGTTCCTGCATCCCCCCATACTACTTCGGGTGAGACTTCAGTCCGTGCTCTGCAGATTGATGCCGAAAGGGCCAATAGTGTAGGGATTCGCTTGGCTAATTAACGCTGAACCTTGGTTAGGGCCCATCAAGCCAACACCACATATGTTTCCAATTCATACTACCATTATGTCCATCAACCATTGGATGTTTGTTAAACTCCATGCACATTTTTAGGAGATATTTATCTGGGCCATCTGATCTTATCAACCTTTGACATCAGATATTATTGGGTGTTGGTTTCCTTTTAAACTCTCCACATGGTTGATTCACGATGTTGATATGGGCTATTGATCAGAACCTTTTTCCACTATTGGATCATATGGGGTGCAAAGGTTTGCTCTAAATCTTGTGCATGTTCTCTCTTAATGATCATTGATTTGGATGGATTGGATAGATCAACGATAGGTGGGACCCCTTGCATCTTCATTTTTTAACCAAGGGAGGGGGTCCAAACTTTGTTTCATATGCAACTAATATTTTTGTACCTTGCAAAGAGTATATCACAAGACAACCCCAACCTCCTTCAATCCAATGGCCCACATTAATTGTGGTTCTCCCCTTACTTCTGACAATTAATGGAAGGGTTGGGGGGGTCCACAATTTGGCAGTTTGAGAAATCGAGAGGCTTGGAACCTAACTTCTGTCATTCTACCTATTCATGCTAGAGTCCACCTAACCCACCCATATCATCTCCTACAAAAATTTCCTTTCATCCACTCACATTTTTCCACCTCAACTACACTTCAGCATACTCCCACATTTTCACTGCCACAACAACTACTACCATACATTGTTAGATCCAAGAGGATCCATGCACCTTGGAATCCTACCAAAACTTTAAGCCAACATAGATCTTGATCTATTTAGACTTATGCCAACTTCCATATATCGCTTGGAAGGTCTTTCTAAGTACTATCCAACCTTGCACTTTGCAAGAGTACCTGAGCTGATCCACTAAAAAAAAGCCTCTAAAGATAAAATCCATCCTTTACCTTAGCTAGGCAACAACATCCATCGATACTCTTACCAAGGCTCCAAGCTCCAACTCCCATTGAGCAAGAAATGCATTCAACTGCAACTACCAATACTTACAACCATCTCATCTTATGATTTCCATCACCAAGGTTAACATCAATGCATTGAAATTGATTCCAAGCCTTAGAACTAGATTATAGGGAGAATTACATATGCCATGTTATGTGAGCTCCCAATTGGAGGCATCAAAAATTAGCCATCACCTTCAAAGGAGAGGCTGATACACTCATATATAATGTTAACAATTACAAAACCTATTAATAATTAGTCACATTATTATATAGAGAATTAGGGTTTCTTCTTAGAGGAACTTTTTTTGTCCTAAAATATTGATCCACACTCTACAACCATTCCCTTCAAAGTATGATGTCAAATCATATGATATCATTATTATGGTACAAAATATGAAATTCACATGTTACTTACTAGGGAAAATATTATCCATCTTTGCAATGGCAAAGGTAACATGTATAAATGAAGTATTAAGCTATCTTTTTCATTGTTCCCTTCTAACAAACATCGTGGCCTCCTACCTCACCTCTTCCATACCCAATTTCCTAATATTAGGTGTAGTTGGAATGGGACATGTATAGTAAATGTATTGCAAGAATATAAATTTCTTTAAATACTAAATATCCACATCTATTTCTTGCCCTCATAAGTAAAGGTTCAAATTCTTCATTCTTGGAGCAACACAACATCCTTAAAAGAAAGAATAAACTAAGAATTTCCTCAACAGTAAGACCATACATTGAGATAGGACTTCCCCCATTTGTAATCCTATGATTCCTAGTTTTCCCTAAGTATATAGAGCCATGTTCCCTTTCAAAATTAAGGCGCTCACACAATTTTTTACCTCAATTCTAAAATAGGAAGGGGAGGATAATTGTAAGTGAATGATGGGGAAAAACGTATAGATCATAAACAAATCATGTGAAACTCGAGGGAATTTCTAAAGCTACTAACAAAACTTAATAATTATTTCTCAGTTAGACATCTCATTCAAAATTTAATCACATCCTCGCTAATAATTATACCATTCAGAGTATAAGTTAATTCAATATTGAATTATTGAATCCCCTAAATATGATTAGGGAAAGGAGATAATTTGGCTTGAAATAGTAAGCATAACAATGTTTCTTTTGTAGCAAAGAAGAGAACATTATATTAGCATTTTTTTTTACATAGAGTACATCCAGAGAATCGTTTTCGATCTAGACGACTGAACCCTGCCATCTTCCCCTATAAGGGAAACCAGATAGGCTAATAATCAAAATAATAGTCTAATTCTGAGTCATGATGGGTACAAAAGAAAAAAAAATCAAACAATTTACAACCAAATCTATGCCAAAAAGTTTGCATTTTAGGTTGGAAGAGATAAGAGTGAAGAGAAAAGAGAGGCAAGAGTGAGAGAATGAAGGTGGATGATGTGATCATGCTGGTTGCTTGCCTTTGAGCTCAAAAGATGTTGGTTGTTCATGGGTGTGGTCAGCTATATCGCCTCCCATTTTGCGTGGGTGTTCCATGTTTGTTGTTTCCTCTATGACAAGGCATCCATAGGTGTTGTGGCTATGGGGAGAGGGTTTCCTATCAAAAAGTTGAGAGTCAGTGGTTGGAGGCCTCTTAGAACTACCTTCCCATGCCATAGAATACTCTTGGTCTAATTTTTTCCCTATTGCATGCATCTCCTGCCAATATAATGGAAGGATAGGGAGAGAAGATTTGATGAGAGAGAAAGGATTATGGTTGTTTCTTTATAGACCTATTTGGAGTGTAGGAAGAAGTGGAAGATGACATGTTGGGAGTAAAATTGGTACCAACTTTTCATGATAGGTGACGAAGAATTGTTCATATGTGGCTGATGTAGGCATTGGATTCAACCACTTGACATTCAACATGGGTGTGAGCTTCCTCTAGGTCACATAGATGTCTTGTTACTAAGCTACGAACGACCCAAAACTTGTCACCAATTCTTCTTCTCTCAATTTCTTCTTGGATAGAAACATTGTGTCTGATATGCTCAGGAATGCCAAGATCAAAGAGAACCATGTGTTCAATGTGCCATGGAGAGGTGGGAGGGTGTTCTCTTCCCCTGTTGTCATGATGAACACAACCTCGTTCCCTTGCCATGACAATGTGTTGGAATACATGTTAGGGATATGGCCATGGATTACAAAAAGATTAGGAGTAGTGTAAATATGATTACTCTAGGATTCAGAGGGTTGCGAGGAAGAATGGGGGATATGGTGACTAAGTAGAGGAATCAACATCGGAGTGAACATTAATTTACATGTGAGGTTAGACAACATAGTTGACATTGAAAAGGTGTAGATGAGGAGGGAGAGATTAATCATATGAGAATATGATATACTCACATTATTATAATAAGGTGGAGCACTATCGCATGCTTTCTAGTTTTTGGCAGTAGTCATGTCAAAATTGAATGAATTTATGAGGTTCAGTTGACAAGTGAACACCCGGATCTAGGTGCTAGTGGTCCTGATTAGAAACACACTGGCACTGAGGGCATGAGGAAAATATGGAGGAGGAGGATAGAGGACAGTTCTCACATGGTTATTGATCTTCTAATCCTTTGTTTCCTATAAAGTTTCTACTAGGGAATTATCCTTTCACTTGATGTGGTGGAAGTAAATGGTTTCCTGTTGGGGAAGGAGAGAGCCCAATTGTTGCATGTTGTGATCCAGTATCTAGCTTATGGAGAATTTGGAGTGAGGGGTGCCAATGAATAGCCTGTGATCTTCTTGAATGATGATCTTGGAGTCCCCTTCTACAATGAGACAGAAGAAGTGGTTGCTCTAAGCTATATGCAGATCATTGATTAGGGCTTCCAATTTAGTAGCATTATTACTTTCATGACCAATGTATCCCCTATATAGTTTTAGGATCTCCCCTTTATGGTCATGGAAAACCCAACTTATGTTAGAGTCTCCCAATTTTCCTTTGAAGGCACCATCAACATTGAGTTTGAAGTGATGTATTGGAGGAGGCTTCCAGACATTAATAATGGATCTTATGGTATTACTTGATGTGGATGATCCTTGAAGTATGGGGATTCTGAGGTTCCACCAAGCAAGGATCTCCTGCTATGATGAAGGAGGCTGGAGGTCATTGTTGTCCCATTTAGATAGAGCCAAATTCTCCTCAATATGCTTGTGGAAGAGATGTCATGTGCTTTCTAGAGTTTTCTTCTTGTTGTTGAAGATTTTTTGATTTATTTATTTCCAAATCTCCTAGGAAAGTAGGTTGGGGGGAACATCCAAATATGGTTGAGGATGGGGCTTTAAAAGGGATTCTTTGCCAAGATCTTGATGTGATGGGTGATGTAGCCTTCCTCCTGGGTGGGTCGTTGGAAGCCTAATGCATTCTTACTCCATAGGTCATTTTCAAAAGTACAAGAGTCAAATAGGTGATTTATTTTCTCTTACTGTACATTGCACATGCTGCGCTAGGATGGTCCTTGGAAGCCTCTTTTCAAGAGGTTGTCCCAAGTGAGGGTGCCATGTCTGATAAGGAGCCAAGTGAATTGTTCCACCTTGGTCAATGTGTTCATGAGCCATATATCCTTTCGAAAGGGGGCATGATTAGGAGTTTTGTCTTGGATGAGTAGTTGGTATGTCTCCTTAACTAAAACGATTCCAAAGTTAGAGTAGCCCCATTTGAGAATATTTGGATCTTCTTTTTTCCTTGCTTATATGATCCGAATTGGATCTTAAAACTCTCTAAGTTTTCATGACTATTTCAAATTATGAAAAAAGATTCAAGTCCTGGAAAAGATCAAAGCTATCAGAAGGAATCCTCATAACAATTGTAGTTGTGGCCAAAGCGAACCAACGAGGACCATCGGTCGAGCACGTAGACTGTTGGCCCGTGGTAAAGCGCAATGGCACAAAATTGGGAAAACAGGAGGCCAGATTAAGAAATGGAGGTGGATTCTGATACGCGCTAAGTGCTAATTGCATATCGCAGGGTGTCCCCCTCAGTGAAGGAAATCCCTGAAATGTTCAGACTCGAAAATGCTATAAAACTCAAAAAAAGTAACTGTTTCGGTTCCGTAGCACAGATTCCCCAAAACCGGCAGGATATCGGAACACTTCAAGGCGGTAAGCAGTTTTGACTAAGCCCCGCCCAATGCCACACATCAAGCGACACGCATCTATTGGAAGAGAGAGAAAACCACCCGGATCAGACGGGTAAACATCGAGCGACTTGTCTGCCTGATATGAAGGATGACCATAGGATTTGGGGGGTCCAGATCAATGGCGGAGATACGTCCCGATGGCTGACCAGATTTGACAGGTCGAAAAGCAAGATAATAGGGATTTGAAGTTCGACGTGGATGACGAGTTGGCAAATGAATCGCGTTCGTGGGCAATCTTGAAGCAAATAGATTTAATGACCATTCAAGTGTGATTCAGGGAATCTGAAACCCAATTCATTAGAAAATAGGTGGCCACCTCCCTGCGAGGCGTTACCCAACGATGATGACACAGAGTAGAGGAATTCGAACGGACAGCGGAAAGGAAACCAAAAGGCCGGGAAGCGGAAATGATCCGTCGAAGAGCAAATTGGCTTTAAATCCATGAAATGGCAGAAGCAGGGGGGGACAACACATAGAGATGAAGAAAGCCCATAGCAAAGAACAGAGAGTAGAAGTTGAGCTGACCTGAAGGCAGCATCGAGCCAGACAGAGGCAGAGAGAGTTAGAGAGTCTGTGTACTCCATTCAAGGTTTGAGAGGTTCAAGCAAGCTCCTCAGTATAGGCCTGTCATACTACTGTGACCCTCAGAGGTTGAGTTTTAGTAAGGAGAGTCTGTGCACTCCATTCCTACTGACTTCATTCTATTAGTGAGACTCGAATTGAGCTCACTATTGTAAAACTCTTCTTGAAAAACATAATAGATAGGCCACCACTGAAAGGCTGGACCAGGAGATGTAGCCCAGGAGCAATGGGTGAACTCCTTATTAAAGTTGTTTTGTTTACATGTTTGACTGTTATGTTTTCTCTGATTGCCTCAGTGTCTATGTATTCTAGCAATCTTATTGATCCGTTGCATAAGTAACATAGGCAGATCCATGCACATGAGTCTGTAATACCTTTCATTCTTTATCCTGGATAAATTCCGGATCAAGTGGTATCAGAGGGTTAGGTTTGCTAAGGTTAGACAAGCTTGTGCTAGATTTTGTTGTTGAATGCTAACTAGATCAAAGCTTAAACTGGGAGAAGGAGAATTGGCTGGAACTAACCTGAAAATTGGAAAAGTCTATTCTAAGAGGAAAATGTCAGAAGAAAATCCCTTAGAATCAGACCCCCAGTTCATGGATAGTTTTATGACCCTGAAATCCATGGTGGAGGAAATGTATAGGGACTATAAGAAACATAGAGATGAGGATGCATCAAGCTCCAAACAAGATAAAGGAGTAGAAGAATCTCTCCTCCATGACCACTCCAAAGGCAAAGGGAAAGAAGAAAAATTCCTTACGCCTCCTAATAGCCCTGAACATAAAAAGAAGACATCTTTGATTAAATTAGATGTTAAATTTGATTTACCAATATATGATGGAGAGTTGAATGCAGAGAAGTTGGATAATTGGATCAGACAGATTAATGTTTATTGCAGAGTGTAGAGCATTGACTCAGACAAGAGTAAGATTCAGCTGGCTAGCCTATGGCTTGGAGGCACTGCCTTGGTATGGTGGGAAGGTAGGACACAAGATGACATGAAGAAACATGGTAAGATTCTTTCTGTCTGGAGTGAATTTGTTTCTGCGATTAAAAAGAAATTCTATCCACTAGCCTACATGCAGCAAGCCATGATGAGCTGGCAAACTCTTTGACAACTAAAAGGGCAAAGTATACAAGGTTACACTCAAGAATTTAGGAAAAGAGCTTTGATTCTAGGAATTTCTTTAGACTCCCCTGAGACTCTATTGAAGTACATAGGTATTCTACACAGCTACATGAGGCACACTATCCTCATGTTTAATCCCACTAGCATAGATGAGGTATTCGTTCAAGCTACGCATCTAGAAGCTAGAGGTAAGAATGGGAACCCAGAAGTTGGGGGATCATCCCAACCCACTGCAAGAAAAAATAAGGAGAAACGAAAATAGAAATAGAAAGAGAGGAAGACAAACACTGTACAGAAGAGCAAGTCCTCATGCACTCACTATAAGAAGGATGGGCATGTTGATGAACACTGTTGGATTCTGCATCTGAAGCTGAAACCTAAGAAGTTCGAGGGCAAGAAGAAGAAGATGACTGCTGCAGCTATTCAAAAGGATTTGGGGTCAGACTCAGGAGATGAAGCAACAATCACAGCCACATGTATAAAAGGTAAAAATTCTGAAGCATCTACTAGTAATTCTGCACAATCTACTGATAATGAAGAAAATGAGAGAAAAAGACGTGAGATTTTTCATATTCGAGTTATTTCCAATCATCAAAATATTGATACTTTGTTTGATAGTGGCTCACAAGTAAATTCAATCCCTAAAGCAATTGTAAAGAAGTTGGGATTACTAACCACACCTCACAAGAAACCATATCCATTAGGTTTTCTATGTGATAAAGAAAAACTACAAGTGACTAGACAATGTAAACTTAAGTTTTCTTTTGGGTCAGCATTTGTAGATGAGGTTGAGTTAGATATAGTTCCTTTGGATATATGTGGAATTGTTTTAGGAAGTCCTTACTTGTATGATAAAAAAGCTATTTTCTATAGAGCTGAGAACAAGTATCTACTTATTAAAGATGGAATCGCATATATTGTAAAATCTCATAAGCTCAAGAATAATTATACTCTCATAAACTTAGGGCAGATGAAACGAATTGTAAATTCATGCAAACAATTTTTACTGATGGTTGTAAAGGAAAAGAAACCTGATAAAACCAATGTATTTGAGGGCTCTGATGCTAAAAAACAAGCTGATTTAGAAAATGTTGTTTTAGAATATGATGTATTGTTTCATGAACCTGAAGGTCTGCCACCCAAAAAGGAAATAGTGCATGATATTAATTTGCAGCAAGATGCTCCATTGCCTAACATCGTAATGTACAAGTTGTCCACTTTAGAGAATGCAGAAATCAAGAGGCAGGTACAACAGTTGCTTGAGAAGGGGTTCATTAGACCTAGCACATCACCATCTGGGTCTCCAATTGTTTTGGTGAAAAATAAAGATGGCTCGTGGAGAATGTGTAATGATTACTGAGCACTAAATAAGGTAACGATCAAAAATCATTATCCCCTTCCTCGCATAGATGATCTGTTAGATCAGTTAAAAGAAGTTGTTTAGTTTTCCAAGTTAGACTTGCATAGTGGCTATCATCAGGTCAGAGTTGCAGAACAAGATGCATGGAAGACTGCTTTCAAAACAAAGCAGGGATTGTATGAGTGGCTGGTTATGCCTTTTGGCTTAACTAATGCTCCTGCTACTTTCATGAGAGTAATGAATGATGTACTTAGACCTTTTCTTGATGATTTTGTTATTGTATATGTGGATGACATTCTTATATTTAGCAAAACATGGGAAGAACATTTTAAGCATGTTAACTAGACACTAGATGTTTCGAAAAGAGAAAAACTTTATGTTAAACTCTCAAAATGTGAATTTGGCAAAATATCTTTGAATTATTTGGGACATATAGTAGGGGGTGGTGAATTGAATATAGATCCCTCTAAGGTTGCAGTCATTGTAAACTGGCCTAAACCCAAATCTACTATAGAGGTTAGAAGCTTCTTAGGAGTAGAACAATATTGGAGAAAGTTTATTTCTAACTTTTCCTTAATTGCAGCTCCCTTACATGCTTTAACAAGATTGAACAAGGTGTTTCAGTGGGGAGGCAAACAGCAAAAAGCCTTTGACACCTTGAAAGAAAAGATTAGTACAGCACTAGTACTAGCACTGCCCGATCTTCAAAGACCATTTGAGATTGAAATAGATGCCAGTGACTACGTCATGGGATCAGTGTTGATGCAACATGGTAAACCCATATGTTATCATTCTAAGACATTTAATTCTACAGTAGTTAACTATCCTACATATGATAAAGAAATGTATGCATTAGTACAGAGTGTGAAAAAGTGGAAACATTACTTAATGGGCAAAGAGACAGTTATGCATACTGATCATCAACCACTTCAATATCTACACTCCCAAACTAAGTTGCAGCAATCAAGACACTATAGATGGATGTGTTTTCTACAACAGTTTCATTTAGTCATCAGATATAAAAAGGGCATACACAATAAAGTTGCAGATATGTTATCTAGATCAATTATAAATGCATCTACTATACTTAAGCATAATTCAGTATTACATGAGAGCTACATTGAACAATATGCTCAAGATATAGATTTTAAAGATGTATATGCAACTTTAAGTCAAGGCAAATGAGTAGAAGAATTGGATTATCATATTAAGGACCAACTCTTGTATCATTGTGGGAAGCTATGCATTCCACAAACTGAAAGAGTAAAGATAATTCGAGAAGCACACACTTCTCTAATATGAGGTCACTTTGGTGTAAGAAAAATGGTTGCACAACTGCAAAGATTTTGTTATTGGCCGAAAATGAATGAGACAGTTTCTAGATATGTAAGAAGGTGTACCATGTGTGCTAAAAGCAAGCCCAACAATAGAAAACTAGGCTTGTACACTCCACTACCAGTTCCTTCTCATCCTTGGGAAAGTGTTTCCATGAACTTTGTTGGAGGACTGCCTAAATCTAGGAAAGGTCATGACTATTTATATGTTGTTGTGGATAGGTTCAACAAAATGTTTATTTTAATACCTTGTAACAAACAAATAATAGCTGAACAAACTGCAAAGTTGTTCTTTCAGCATGTATGGGTTCATTTTGGATTACCCACTTCCATAATATCTGATTGAGATAACCAATTTGTTGGGAAATTTTGGTCAAGCGTGTGGGAATTGATGGACACCAGGCTGAAGAAAAGCACAGCTTTTCATCCACAAACGAATGGCCAAACAGAAGTGGTCAACATGACAGTGATCTAGTTGCTCAGAGGCTATTGCAATAAGAATCCCAAACTTTGGGATGAACATTTATGCTATGTGCAGCATGCTTACAACTGAGCTAAACATTCTTCTACACAGAGATCTCCTTTTGAGACCTGTTTTGGTTTCACACCAAGGTCTACCTTGGATTTTATCTTTGGTAAAGACATAGCAGTTGATGGACACAGTGATGTGGAAAAAGCAACCAAGTTCATTGAACAAATCCAAGAGATTCACCAGGTAGTACAAGAACAACTGGAAAAGAGCCAAGCCAAGTACAAGGCAAGGCATGACAAGCATCGGATGGAGCATAGTTTCCAAGTTGGTGACCAAGTCTGGCTGTATATCAGCAAAGATAGGATGCAAGGTGAAGGTAAGAAGCTGAAGCCAATAAGGTATGGACCTTTCAAGATACTTGAGAAAATTGGTGAGAATTCTTTTCGCCTTGATCTACCAGCTTACATGCACATCTACTCAGTTGTTAATGCAGACAGCTTGAGACTATTTGAACCTTCATTAATTGAAGATCCTGAAGAGCAAAGTCAATTGCCTTCTATTGATGATCTGTTACCTGAATATCTTAATGAGTTGCAGGAAGATATAGTTCTGGACAGGAAGGTAAGAACTACACACAGAGGTGATGATGAATACCTCAGGATCGGACTCAAAGGTTCAAAGCCAGGCAGTGCGAAATGGATAGAAATTGAGCAAGCGAGGAAGCAATACCCTCACTTGATTGAGGCTTGAAATAAAACCAACTTTTGGTGGTCCAAAAGATTTTTCAATGGGAAGGCCATGATCCGAATTTGATCCTAAAAATCTCTAAGTTTTCATGACTACTTCAGATTATGCAAGAAGATTCAAGTCCTGGAATAGATCGAAGCTATCAAAAGGAATCCTCATAACAATTGCAGTTTTGGCCAGAGCGGAGAAACAAGGACCCTTAGTTGAGCGCGCAGACTGTTGGCCCATGGTAAAGCGCAATCGAAAAAAACTAGCAAAACTGGAGGCTAGATCGAGAAACTGGCTAATCGCGTATCGCAGGGCGTCCCCCTCAGTGAAGGAAAGCCCCGAAACGCTATAAAACTGGGAAACGTAACTATTTCAGTTCCATAGCACAGATTCCCCAAAACCAGCAGGATATCTAAAGGGTTCGAGGCGGTAAGAAGTTTTGACTGAGCCTTGCCCGATGCCACACATCGAGTGACACGCATCCGGTGGAAGAGAGCGAAAATCGCCCGCATCGGATGGGTAAACGTCGTGCGACTTGTCCACCCAATATGAAGGTTGACCGTAGGATCTGGGGGGTCCAGATCGACGGTGGCGATACGTCCCGATGACTGACTGGATTTGACAGGTCAAAAAGCAAAATGACAGGGATTTGAAGTCCGATGTGGATGGTGAGTTGGCAAACGATTCGTGCTTGCGGGTGATCTCGAAGCAAACAGATTTAACCGCCATTCGAGTGTGATTCAGGGAATCTGACACCGAGTTCGTTAGCAAATAGGTGGCCACCTCCCTACGAGGCATTACCCAATGATGATGACGTACAATAGAGGAATTCGAACGGACAGAGGAAAGGAAACCAGAAGGCCAGGAAGCAGAAATGAACAATCGAAGATCAGACTAGCTTTAAAGCCATGAACTAACAGAAGTAGGGTGGGCAACACAAAGAGACGAAAAAAGCCAATAGCAGAGAACAGAGAGTAAAAGCCAAGTTCACCTGAAGGCAGCATCGAGCCAGACAGATCCAAAGAGAGTAAGAGAGTCTGTGTACTCCATTCAAGGCTTCAGAGGTTCAAGCAAGCTCCTCGGTATAGGCCTATCATACTACTATGACCCTCAGAGGTCGAGTTTCAGTAAGGAGATTCTGTGCACTCCATTCCTACTGACTTCATTCTGTTAGTGAGACTCGAATCAAGCTCACTGTTGTAAAACTCTGCTTGAGAAACATAATAGATAGGTCACCACTGAAAGGCTAGACCAAGAGACGTAGCCCAGGAGCTTTGGGTGAACTCCTTATTAAACTTGTTTTTTTTACATGTTTGATTGTTGTGTTTTCTCTGATTGCCTCAGTGTCTATGTATTCTAGCAATCTTATCAATCCGTTGCATAAGTAACATAGGCACATCCATGCACATGAGTCTATAATACCTTTCATTATTTATCCTGGATAAATTCTAGATCATTATATGTTATGTAGGGCTTTCTGCTGCATGTTTCTATTACTTTACCAGCCTTCCTCCCTGTGTAGTATATTATGATGCCAATTCCGGATTTCAGCGCCTCCCTAGGATGTCCAGTAGTGGTGAACTAGGAATGATCTACTGTTTTGAGAATGAGATTGGATTAAGGGAATTGAGAGGATGCTTCTTAAGATAGGAATATGTTGCCAAGAATCAATCCAGAGTCTTGTTGATTGACAGTCACGAATTTCCAAGAAACTATGATTCTAAACTGGAGGTCTGTTAAGGTTGGCGAGATTTCATATGAGAGATCCTTCAATTTGAGTGGAGAGATGGATGATATAATGCTTAGCTAAGTCCCTAGAATATTTGATGTGCCATAAGAGAGCCCATAGCTATGTATTGTGTTTCAATCAACACCACCATATTTTTGTGCCAAGAACTTTGTTGATTGCTTTCGAGTCACGAAGGCCCAGACCATCGCTTGTCCTTGGGAGGAATAGTGTTTCCCATTTGACTAGAAACAATTTGTTCTTCAAGTTGGCTTCTCCCCAAAAGAAATTTCAGTGGATATTTCTGATGCTTTTGAGGGCCCATGTGGGGGCTTCCAGGACTGAGAAAAGGTAGATATGCATAGGTTGGAGGAAAATATTGAGGAGAACTATGTGGCTTGAAATGTTCAAGGATCAACAGACCCAACAATTGAGTTTTCTATTGAACTTGTCCAAAATGTATCTCTAGGAGGAATGCTTGATGCCTGAGTCAATGAGTGTGGCCCCTAGATATTTGGAAGGAGTGGGGCTGTGGGGAATCCGAAGATGCACTTGATATTCCTTTGGGTGATGATAGGGGTGTTGAAGAAAAATATTTGGGATTTGTCCATGTTGATGGAGGTGTTAGAGGCAACAAAAAAAAGTTTTAGGATGGATTTGACCTCCTTGGATTCATTGACTAAGGGGTGATTTATGAGAAGAGCGTCATCCATGAATTGTTGGTGGGAGACGGTGAAGTTATTGCCTAAAGTAATACCTCTTAGAGAGCCCTTCTGGAGGGAATTTTTGATAGATCTTCCAAGACCTTCAACCATGAGGATAAAAAAAAAAGGGAGATAATGTATCCCCCTATCAGATGCCTCTAGAAGGTTTGAAGGTGTCTAAGGGAGATTTGTTGACTAGGATGGAGAAGAAAGATGAGGCGACAAGAGAAATGACCGAATAAGTCCAGTGGGGGATAAAACCAAAAGCTAGAAGGATGCTTCCAATGTATTCCCACTTAAGCTTGTCAAAGGCTTTGGACATGTCCAATTTGATGAGCATGTCAAGTTTCTTGAGAATTTTGAGGGAAGGGATAACTTCATGGGCTAAGATGATGCCATCTAAGATTTCCCTACCGTTTACATAACCATATTGCTTAGATGTGATGATGTAGGGAAGAATTGGTTTCAAGCAATTTGCAATGACTTTTTTGACGATTTTGAAAATGAAATTGCATAGTGTTATGCGTGAATATTTACCTGGGACTGTTGTGTTGTCCTCCTTGGGGATCAGGGCGAGAAAATTGCCATTGAAGGATAGAAAAATGCTCATGTTGGTCATTGTATATTCAATGATAGATAATATTTCCTTGTGTAAAAGGTCCCAACATTGCTTGAAGAAAGTGATAGTGAAGCCTTTTGGTCTAGGAGCTTTGCAATCTTCCATCTGATGAAGAGCCTCTGGAACTTTTGCTTCATTGGAAGGTTTGGTGATAGCTATGTTCTAATCCTTAGTGACAATTTTGGGAATATTTGTTGTGATCTTATTGATGGTGTTCCTACGCTGAGGTTGAGGATCTTGAAGAAGGTCCGAGAAGTATTTTATGAGCTCCTTTTCTATGTCCTCTTATTTCTCTAGTATGTCCCCTACTTCATTATAGAAGGAAGTGATACGATTGGATGCACGATGCCAAATAGTTGATTTGTGGAAGAAGGATGTGTTCCATTCTCACTATTTTAGCCAACTAACTCTTGAATTTTTTATCCAATAGATCTCCTCTTGTTTGTAACATTCCTCTAGTTTCCTATCAATGGTTTCTTCTTTTTCCTCTGCTCCTGTGAGTGGAATTGAGGATGATCTCCTATTGGAGGGTAGCCATTTCCTTTTCTAGGATGTGTTTTTCTTGAAAGATGTATCTATATTCATCTTTGTTCCATTTCTTGAGGAGGAGTTTGAATTTCTTGAGATTTTGTTGGAATATATACATCTTGGAACCCTTGATGTTGGTCAAGATCTTCCACCAACTTTCAATTATGTTAATTAGATTGGTGTCTGGGAACCAAAATTATTCAAACCTAAAGAGGTGCTTGAGAGGATTGCTAAAATTCCTGCAAGAGATGGATATGGGCCAATGATCTGAGCCTACTGATGGGAGGATATATATTAAGAGCTCATGGCTTCCCATGATGAGTTGCTCTTCCACTAGTAAGTGATCCAATCATGATGAAATTTGCATCAATCCCCCTCTTCTGTTGTTCTAGCGGAAAAGGTCATTGGTGGTCTTCATTTCTACCATGTTTGTGTCTTTGATGGAATTATTTAGATATTCATATTCTTTCACTAGATGATGTCTTCCTTCCTTATTTTCTTTTAAGGAGGTTATGATGTTGAAGTCACACCCTATTATCCATTTTTCTAATTCTAACTATTCATGTAGAGAGTGAAGATTCTTGAGCATGTTCTTCTTCATGGTTGGAGCTTGCAGACCATAAACATTTGATAGGAAACCATTAATATTTGTGCCTAACAAATCAAAGGATGTCATGAGAACAAAAGGATTTGGAGGCTAGAATTCCATACCAATTTTGGAGGGATGCCAAGCAATCTCTATGCCTCTTGAAGCTCCTTTTGCATCCACTGCCTTGTTTCTTGTTTTCTTCCATATTATAACCAATATGGATTCAAAATCTATGTTAGTTCATTTCTTGAATTAATAGGATTGTTGAGAAATCAAGTTGGATCTTTTTTGACATAAAATGTGTTTCTTTGAGGGGATATTCACACCTTGAATGTTCCAAGACACAACATTCATGGTAGAACAATGCATTGGGAAGAGTAGCTCTCTTAGATCCACTTGTATTTCCCTAAGTCTACCAGCTTCTTTCCTAAGGTGTCCAAGTGTTGAAGCATTGATTTTATTCCCCTTTTCTTGAAGTATTTGCTAGTTTACTTTCCATATTGGAAGTGATGGTTTGCACACCAAGTCGCATCAAGGATTTTTCATTTTGAAGTGCGATGACCAAGATATTGATTTTTCTATTTGGGATGGTGTTCAGGGAATTCCTACTATGGGCATCCTCTAGGGCCATTAGATCCAATCCTCCGAGATCAATAAATTATTCATCCTTGGCCATGAGGGCGTCCTCTTCATGAGTGGGAAGAGTGGATTCTAGAAGATAAGAGAAGGCTACTTTTGTTGGTCCCTTTCCTTTGTCTTCAAGGTGTAGTTGCTTGGATCTCTTTGGATAATTTCCCTTTGGTTATTCTTGAGTTAGCTTAGAAGGTTCCTCTTGAAAATCATTTAGGACATCAAAGCTATTACTAGTCATTTGGCGCTTGGGGGTCATTGATGTTTTATATTTCATGGTACGATGCTTGTTAGAGGGTATCTTTGTAAATCGTCCCACATCTAGGATGCCAGATTCCTTATGATATGGTTTTGGATCATTCATAGGGAATTCCCTTAAAAGATTCCCATGCCGATGGAATTTTTTTAATTGGAATGGAACATGCTTGTAATCCGAGACATGGAACCAATCTCTATCTTTAGATTCTAAGGAAATGGCTCCAGGAAGGGACCAAAATATGTTAATGTAGAAACAAATTCTAGCATAAGAGGTGCAGAAGCCTTCTCTAGTTTTCTCAGAGAGGCAAACAAACTTACCCAACTTGTTTCTAATTTCTTGAAGGGTTTTTGGGTCCTAGTATTTGTATGGAAGGGAGTACATTTGAATCTAGTCAGGAGTCTAGGAGAAATCATCCTTGTCTAGAATGAATGGTGTTGTTGACTTTTGCATGTAGAGACCTGTGGAGTTGAAGAAGTAGGGCCCCCCTTCCATGACCACTTTTAGGTCTTCCTAGTGGGAATATATTAATGTGAAGAATCCTTTGGAACCTAGCTTGATGTCATAGTGGGCCTTGAACTTCCAATACTACGTGATCTAGTGTAGAAGAACCATTTTATAGGGCCAAATTATAATGAATTTGCAAATAAGAGCATGATCTTGGCATCTTCCATGTGTTGGATGTTGTTTTTTAATATCACCAAGGGTATATGGATTCGAGGTATAACTGATGATTTCGCTCTATAAGTACTTGTGTTTCATTGGGAGAGGTTGCATGTTACTCTGTCTTGTATGTTGCATCCATAAGTGGTGCATAATCTATTTTGGAGTTACTTGGGCCAATTTTGGCAGAGAGTGGTGAGATCAGGGATACGTGAGGGTTCTGCATACCAAATGGGTTAGCGTTACAAGCGAGGATGAAGTGACTAGGGACCTCTCCTCCTGATGGCATCATTCAAATGAGGGAGGCCACTTGTGAATGGGGATGAAGCTAGTATGAGAGGGAAAGGGAAGAGAAGGATTTGATGAAGAATCACTAGGGTTTAGTTGCAAAGCTCATGGATCTCCTAGTAAGCATAACAATGTTACTCAAAGGTATATGATTGTTTTATGTGAGATTGAGCTTCTATGTAGGACATAAATAAGGGAATCCAAATTCCATTTCAAGAACAACATTAGATATCTCATTACATTATACATACATAACTAGTCACTATACAATTTACTAGAGCCACAAGCTTTTCACAACCTAATGCAAGTGCAAGATATACACACAAACCAAAAAAAAAAAATCATTTTGTAAATAAATGTTTCTAGCAAATAAGAATACTTATCTAAATTTTAAGCTATCAAACAGTGAGCACTTTTCCACCAATCCATAGCATGGAAAATTTGAAGGATGAAGTCTGTCCCATGGTAAAAGTTTCAATGCTTTAAACATTTAACTAGTGATTTTTTTAATATTACACATTTTCTATCCCCTCCCCCACCCCCACAAAACAAACATCCCACGACTTTGCAATATTAGTGCTCAAATTCACTTACATTTCATGAATCTAGCTCCAATGACCACGATTTCACCCATAATTGTGATTAACATTCAATTTTATCTCATGGAAGATCCATATATGAAATCCACGAGTAAAGGACACAACAAGGTTTTTCAGTTGTAGAGGTTCAAATATTATGAGCTTATTCATGGAATTGGGCAATGCTTAACATTCTAGATGCCCTATCTATGAAGGAATTCACTAGCATATATTGGGAGGATGCTAACAATGTTTTATCCAAGTCTTTATATTTTAGTCATGTGCATAAATAGTTTATTGTTTTTTTATTTGGATGATTTTTAATATTTTCCTTTCTAAATTTAAATCTTGAATTTTTAAAATTTATAATGATTTTTAGCATTTTCCTTTTATAATTTACGTTATAAATTTTTTAAATATAAAACATTTTTTTAAATTAATCAATTTAATTAAAAGGGAAGAAATAGAATATTTACTTTAAAGATAAATATTAAACTTTGATTTTCTTGTAAATAAGAATATTCTAGAATATTTCCTGGAGGTTAAATCACTACCATCCACATGATAATTATTGATAATTAAATTAAAATTCTAGAAATCCTATTCCAAAATAGACATAGATGACTTAAAAAAAGGAGAAAATAGCATAAGTAATTTGGAGATAAATCTCAATCTTCGATTTATGTATACGACTACGAATATTCTAGAATATTTGGATGTTAAATCCCTACCATCCACCTAATAATTATTGATAATTAAATTAATATTTTGGAAGTCCTATTTAAAAATAGACACATTTATCGAGATAAAAAACTAAATCAATTAAAGTTTATGTGTATAACTCATTTTTATTTTATTATATTAGTATATATAGGAAAAAATATATACCTATACATGTAGTCTAACTTATAGATAAAATAACATTTTTCAAGGTATTATCTCTGGTAAATTTTAACCAAAATCGTAGACTTTAAAAACTTGAGTTTAAGCTCTCTAATATGTAGAATTTGAGTGCCCTGACGTTTTTTAGCTTTCTCAATTCATTTATGTATTCAAAAATATATTTTAAACAACAAAACATCACAATCTTGCTTGAAATTTTATGGTCAAATTCCAATGAAAAAGACTATTTTGTCTATAAATTGCATTGAGCCTCATAACTATATGTACAAATATCATTTTAGCATGTCAGAAGTTTAGATAAAAAAAATATAATTTATCTCTTTCAATTTGTATATAGTTTTAACTAGCAATTGCACCACATGTTGCAAAAGAAACACCGTAAGCCGGTAGCTTAGGGAGAGTAGCATAGATAAAAGAAGATGTGATATGTTATGTGATTTAATTAAATATTTAATTTATAAATTTGAGTTATTTTATTTAAAAAGAAATTTTAGGTTTGGAGAATTTTTGGATAAAGAAATTGGTTTTCTATATCCTAAGGTCAGTATAGATAGAGTATTCAGAGTATATTCACTTAAGGACACAACATACTAACTATATTTTAGAGGTTAAACATGTGAATTTAGCAGAATTAAACTTGGGATCACAATGTTGTCATCTATCCACGTAAGATAGATTCAATTGGCATGCACACACTTGATAGAATGTTCAACAAGCTTAGGTATTTTTTAGAGCAAAAAATCCAATGTGGAGGCTATTGCAAGTATTTTTAATGAGGCCCAACAGTTATTTCAATTTGATTTACCCTTACAAATTAGATTTGGTGAGTCATCAATTCTAAGTGATATGCATATCAACTCAGTTCAAACATTGCCTGTACCATTTTATGATCAGTTAGAGGACATCAATACTAACAACTTGAAAATACTTATGCCACCTTCTTAGAAGGTTGTGTCTAAAATTGAGTCCCTTGAAAATCATGTTGACTCTTGGAATTTGAATTCTAATTCTAATTGTATGTATCTTAATGACTTGTGTTCACCTCAAGGGGTTGATGATGCTAAAACCCCCAAAACATTATCTGCACTCAGCACTACTATTGTGGGAAATGGGGCCGATTTCATGAATTTGGAAACATAATTAAAAATGGTCATCTTTGAAGGATTTCCATTGATGATGTTAGATCATTTTGTGACAACAAGGTTGTGAATCTCCAAATTAGCCAGGAGGCCCTGGAATCCAATTCAATTGAGGAACCGGTGGTGGATTATTTTCTTGGGTTGCTTCAATCTTCAAATTTTGAATGAGACTCATTAATCAACTAGAGAGGTTGATGTCAATGGAACTTATTTTCCTGAGAATGTAAATATTCCAATAATATGGAATTTTGATTATATTCCCATGTAGGGAAACTAAGTAACGTTACCTTGAACACTTCTTGTACACCTCTTTGTATATATATAACAAGAAAGAAATCTATTTCTTTTAGGATAATTTTTTACAGTTGAAATTTAAGATTGAAGCTTCCTACTACTGATTTTGTGTATAAGGGTGGAAAAGTTGTTCATCCACATGAATCTTCCTTAATACTTTTGAACATTTGATGAATATAGTGCCCATATTTCACTACAACTTACGCCATTTTAATTAACCAATGAAGATGGATCTAGCTCCATCAATGTAAAAGACAAATTGTGTGTTCTAATTCTAAATAAATGATGAATGTATAAAGTTTTCCTACTTAGGAAGTGTTGATCTCATCATTATTTTTGTCTCTAGCTTGATATATTCAAGTTGTTCTTTTTTTCCTCATTCAATCATTGGAATGAATATGTTATTTGTAGCTCTTTCACACATTCCATGTTTGTGAGTCTTGCAGGATGGGATTTTTATTGGCTTTGTGGAAACCTCATATCTCCTTTGAAATAAAAGTAATTCTTCTAGCTTATTGCAAGAAAATGTTTACAATTAAGTTATAATGGAAGAAACAGGGCATATCTATTTGATTATTTGACAACAACTTGATTTCCCAAAAAATATTTATGGATTTGTTATAAACATTCAATCAAGAATGAAATTAATGCTCTCTTTTACTAGTTCCACCCTCCTTGAAAAAGTGCAGTGCATTGTTTCAATTTCATACTCAGTGGATTTATCAAAGTGAATAGCGAGGGTGGAAGGCTTACCTTGCTAAATATCTTCAAAAGAGTGTCCCATATTTCTACAACACAATTGCCTTCAACTCCACTTTCCACATTCAAATAAGAATGTGAAGCATTCAAAACATCCATATGGCATGCTAATTAAAAAGATAACCTCTACCAACATCAGGCACAAGCCATTTCAATTCAACTTCCTCATATTACATTATCAATGGGTTATCCAGACAAAACAACAGTGCAACTCCATGTAGGATATCAGATAAAGCATGTATGGTTCAATGTGAACACCAAATATATTCAATTCCATGTAAGATATCAAACGAAGCATATATATACTAATAGATGTATGGTGAAATGTGAACACCAAATGTATTCAACTCCACGTAAGACATTTAATAAAGAATTTATATACAAATATATGTATGGTTCAATGTGAATACCATATGTATTGAAGCATGTATAGGTCTAAGTGTGGAAGTGGTCAAGCAATGAAATATTTATACATCTTCATGTTAAATAGAAAACATGTTTCTCTATATTCCATTTCTAATTTGCTTACCGCATTTTCAAGTGTAG
This sequence comes from Pinus tabuliformis, assembly GCA_031772625.1. Taxonomy (NCBI): domain Eukaryota; kingdom Viridiplantae; phylum Streptophyta; class Pinopsida; order Pinales; family Pinaceae; genus Pinus; species Pinus tabuliformis. The sequence goes on from CM062808.1 coordinate 834,756,331, forward strand.
TTGTGTTAAGTGTTTGGTACATTGCAGGATGGCTGCATATGTTTATTTACTCCTATTCTCCTCTATTGTACAACCAGAAAATGTCGCACATTGACCATAAGGCTAGAAGCATATGTGATTCATCCTTTTAAGAAGAGGTCTTGTAGAGTTGTGGTTAAACTTTCAAAACTATAAATTTGGAACTAGGATTTAGTTTTCAACAGTAAATTGAATTAAACTTGGACTCCATATACTACTAACAAATTAAAAAGAGGAAAGACTAAACATTTGCATGTTGGAGATATTATCACCAAAACAAAAAGAGAAGGTGTCTGATATCTCGCTCCCATCATAGTTCCAACTACTACATAAACCCCAATTGCTCATAAGATTTCATATAAAGTCAAAAATATTAGATCCCCAATTGCACATAAAATTTCATATGATATGAAACATATTAACCAACATCTTCAGTTTGTTAAATTTCACACTGGTCTATGTTGTATCAATTAATTTTAGCCCGATTCAATTATTTAATTGGAAATATTTTCAATAATAATTAATATTTCCAATCATTAACAATAATTGAAGATAGAATAGTAAATTCAATTACAAAGGAGACAATCAACACATCAACAAGAGACACTAGATTTGGTCAAAGACCAGGGATAAATCCACTATTAGGAAAACCCTTTGAAATTTGTTTTCTTATTAGATTGTAATAAAATGTTCAGAAAATAGTACAATGAGCCCAATACAAATTCATCCCACAAAATTAACCAAACATTATTAAAAAATATGCTCCCAGCATCAATCCATATCAAAGACAACTTTTCTTGTTTGCGTTCAAGTGCATTCAAATGTCAAAATCCAACTCTATATCCCAACCACGTGGAGGAATATGCATGCAGTTGAGACCTTCTAACTGTATGAATGAGCCTACTAGTTTGCGGTTGTAGCAGAAAATTGCCTATGTGAAGCCTTCAGTAGGAAACCAAAAACCCTAAAACATGTGCGAGTTTCGGACACTGTAATCTCGAACCTACACGAACCAAATTTCTCAACCCATCTTCATACCTGTGTGAACCAATCAATGAAGAAGTGAAGAGGAATATACTTAGTGATATCCAAATGAGTTTGAGGTCATTTGTATTATAGGCTTCTAAGGGTGTCCATTTCCCTATTAGGTCTGACCTAATCAAATGTGACATTGTGGGCTTCCATTCAAAAATGCACTTTCCCTTGTCCAAATTGAGTGCTTCAATAGTCAAAATTGGCCCTCTCAAAAAGAGGAATTGGGTCCCATTGTTGGAATTTGTGATTGAGATTCCAAATTAATACTCCCTCTCAGATAGGGACAAATTCCAACTACATCATGTAATAATCATGTGTATCCTATCATCACATCTTTTCCCATCTCTGCTCAACTCTATTTTCTAAAAAATTCTCGAATAGAAAGAAGAATAATCATATGGGAGCATTAAATACCACCCTATATAATGTCATCTATGACATCTCAATCCAAAACAATATCAGGGAGCACATCTCAATTGGAAATCGCATGGGGAAGAAAAACATCTTCTACCCCATATTGAGAAATAGGAGGTATCACATGGGTGAGCACATCTTAGCCCATCCTATTTCTCATTGATCTTCCCAGAAAGGACCCTCAAGGGTCATGTGGTAGAACACCTCTAAGCACTCTCTCAACTCATTGGCCATATGGAGAGCGGTATTCCCAACAAGCCCAACTTGTGGGTATGATGCCAACTGGGGTATACTTTGCATAGAAAAAGATAGGGGAGCTAAAATATTTGACCCTGTGGGTGACATATAGGGGAGAAAAATCTATGACCCTATTTTCAATAGATCCATCAACCCCAGGAGCCCTCCATCTCAATTCCTCACCCTAGGAGCTTAGACAAGGGGGAAGAGCCAACTTAGTGTTCCTGAGCAGTGGTGACCCTTATTAGAATGGGTCAGATGCATCAGTCCAAGTTGCTCTCCGAAGAAAAAAAAGTTCCCTTTGGCAAAGCCTCGGTGAGAATATTTGCAATTTACTCATATGTCGATATATGAGGGAGTATAACGGCTCCTCTCTACACCATGTCTTGAATGTAATGATATTGAATCTCTATGTGTTTGGACTTGTCATGAAATACGAGATTCTCTACCAAACATATCCCACTCTTGTTGTTGCAATATATCACTATAGTGTCTAGGACTTACTCAAATAAATCTTCAAAGAGCTTCTCAACCAAACTGCTTTGCAACTAGCCATGCTAGTGGAAATGTACTATGCCTCAGTCATACTCCATGCTACAAACTTCTGCTTCCTAATAATCCAAAATATCATAGCAGATCCAAGGCTAAATCAAAATCTATATGTACTCTTCCTATCGACAATGTTTCCTGCCCAATTAGCATTAGTATATCCATGAAGTCGAATATCTCCAATAGAATATCTCAAACCCATGGTAATTGTCCCATGAAAATATCTCAAAATGTGTTTGGAAGAAATGTAATGTGCATGGAGAGGCCCAGTCATGAATTGAATCAACGTGTTCACTACATAACATATGTCTGGACAAATGTTCACTAACAACATCAGAGCCCCAATCACTTGTCTATACTCAAATGGATTCATGAAATTGGGTCCTGCAGCTTCTCCACATAACTTCCAAATCTCCAAATCTCTCCAACAACCTAATTGCATATTTTCCTTGCAAAAGGAAAATATCATCAAGCTTTCATCACATCTTTAGGACTAGAAAGTAGTGCATGATTCTGAGGTCCTTCATCTCGAATTCAGAGGCTCACTCCCTCTCACACTTGATCATTAGGGGCTCAATACATGTCAAGGATAAATCATCAACATATAAAACCAAAATCAATGGCAAACCTTGGACTACCTTGAAGTAGAGGTTGGGATTGAAATTTCTTCTTGTGAATCCTAGCTTTACCAACTAAATTTGTATGCAGGTGTACCATCCTCGAGGGGCTTTCTTCAATCCATACAATTACTTCTTCAACCTATAAACATGCGTCTTTCGATCCTATACTTGAAATTCCTATGGCTTCTCAACATACACTTATTCATGTAACATGCCATGAAGGAATACAATATTCACATCCAACTGATGGAGGGTCCATCCTTGACTTGTTGAAAGAGAAACTATCCAACGAATGGTTGTATATTGAGCCACAGGTTCAAATATATCGTCATAATATTCTCCCTCTTTTTGGGAGAATCCTCAAGCCACGAAACTTGATTTATATTTCTCAATGCTACCACCAACTCCATGTTAGATCTCTATACTACTAGTGTAACCCCTTATTGTTATTAGTGAAACCCCCTTATTATATTGTTGTGCCCATGTAGTCCCCATATTGTTATTATTGTGCCCCATAGAAGCCCACTATTGTTGTTGTTGTGCCCTTATATTATTATTTTTATGTTAGCTCTAATTATATTATGACCCCTTAGACTCCTATATATAGAAAGGAGGTATTGTCATTTGTATCATCCAAGAATTTTTAATTTGTGTAATGTAAAGGAGGTTCCCCCTCGAAGAGGCTAATTTTTAAGTCGTTGATCTATCTTTTCTATCTTTTTATGAGCTGATTTCATAACATTTGGTATCAGAGCTTTGGATTCTAGGGTTTCGCTACGCCAAACAGGTCATCGTGGAATTTTAGATATAACGTTTTCTATACGAAGTTTCAGAAGCTAAAAAAATAACCCACTTGATTCGAAATTGTTTTGAACCTCGGGTCCAAACTTCAAATCTTGTTTCGCTACATTTTTGGAGATATGATCTAGGGAAGTTAGGGTTTTTGCAAGATCCAGAATTCCATCTCAAACAGGTCATCATGGAATTTTCACTATAATTTTGTTTCTACGAAGGTTCAAACTCTGAAATTAAAACTCATTTGATCTGAAATCTTGGTGAAGAATGGACCCAAATTTCAGATCTTTTATCGCTATAATTCCGGAGATATGGTCCAAGACATTAAGGGTTTTTGCAGACTCCCGAATTACATTCCAAATAGGTGACCTTGGGAAAATTATCATAACTTTCTCTCTGAGCATCAGATTTAAATTTTGTAAGAAGTCACAAAAATAGGACAGACTGTAATTTTATTTTTATTGTTTTTAGGTCTAAAGGTCAAAACAATGATGCATGGCATGTCGTACAAGTTCGCTCTACTAAAAAAGTATATAATCCGGTCATCTTGGGAGATTGGGCATAACTATTTCTTGGAGAATCAAATTTCGATCAGACTAGTGGCATTGGAAATAGGATGTAAAGGACTACTGCAGGTCACAATTTTAGACCTTGGAGATCTGCAATTTCAGAGATACAATAGATTCAAGATCGATCTTCTCAAAGAAAGAAAAGAAATGACTCAAATCAAGAAAATATAAACACCTAGTAAGAAAAATTAGATGAATGATTAGAATAATGCGATCGAAGCTAAGATAAATAGTTTTATATGTGCCATGGAAGCTAATATCGATGGTAGGGAAGCAGATTTGAAGAAAGGCATGGAAGATTTGAGGAAAGACATGGAAGGTTTGAAGGAAGGTGGGACAAAGCTGCTACAAGAAAGGCATCCTAATGACGAAAATGTAGTAGAGGAAACTCATGATGAGAAAAAAATAAATGTTAATCATGATTTCATAAAATCTAACATTGGATTGAAGATCCGCCATATTCCAAATATTGATATGAGGAAGTTTGATGGCAAGGATCCCATAGCATGGATACTACAAATGGAGAAATATTTTGATCTACATGATGTTCAACTGTTAAAAAAGGTATGTATTACATCTTTATATTTAGAACTGAATCAATTTTTATGGTATGAAGGGATTTGTTCTCGTAAACTACTTTTCACCTGGTCAATTTTCACGAAGGAAATGATAGCACATTATGAGGATACAAATAGAAACACCTTCTTTAGCCAATTGATAAATCTCAAACAAAAGGGTTCAATGGCAGAGCACATTGAGGACTTCCAAAAATTCAATATAAGGGTAAATGATATTCCAAAGAAGCAGAGGATTGATGTCTTCATAGTGACTTTAAAGGGTAACATTCAACATAAGGTTCATCTTTGGGAACCTAATTCATCAGAGAAGGCATTTAGGCTGGCAAGAAAAATGTAGGAATTTACAGGGTAAGTTCCTCAGACAGAACACCAAAGGACACCGCTCACAAACAGATCACAGATCAATACACCAGTATTTTGACGTGGTTAAAACCCTCGAAGAGGGAAACAATCCATGGCCTGAGCCAACGCGTCCACTTCAGGCAATTTATTAATAAAAGAATGAAAATTTACATATGCTTCTCTCATAGATGGATTACCCTACAAATGACCCTCCATGCGCTTTAAATAGAAATCATGGACCAATCGGGTGTTAAGCCACGGATCAAGTGTCAGTAATACCGAGGAGAGAATGAACCGTCGGATCACTACATATCGTGACCGTCAGATTGTAAGTTACAAAATGTACAAGGTAAAGAAACACACTTTACCTAACTCTATACTAGACCAAGTTGTACTTAACTATTTCCTATGTGTCGGAATATCCTAACATCCCCCCTTAAGAACAACTTGGGATAGGATTGAAGGATTTACAAATATGACACAATAGGAGAAGGAAGGAGGCACTAGAGCCTATCCCCCTTAGTGACAACTTCCTGAACTCCAACCATAAATCGAAGTTTAGTGAACTTTGCCTCTGTGAGAGCCTTTGTAAAGATGTCTGCAACTTGATCATCTATTGAACAATATTGCACTTCAAGAACATGGTCATGAATGAGCTTTCTGATGAAGTGCATGTGCAGTTCAATGTGTTTGCTACACTGATGTTGGACTGGATCTTTGCATAGCTGAATGGCACTTTGATTATCACACCAAAGTGTAGTCGGATGCTACTGCTGAAAGCCAAACTCTGACAGGATCTGACGAAGCCACAAGGCTTCCTTACTAGCTTCTATGGCACCACAATATTCTGCTTCTGCTGAAGAAAGATAAATGGCACCTTATTTCTTGCAAGCCCATGTAATAGGTCCTAAACCAAGAGTGAACACATAACCTGCAGTAGACTTCCGATCATCAGGGTCACCAGCCCAATCGGAATCAGTGAAACCAACCAATAGAGGAGATGCTTCGGCACTGTAATGAATCCCAAACTGAATTGTACCTCGAACATAACGAAGTATTCTTTTAGCTACTTTCCAATGACTTTCACGTGGGTTTTGCATAAACCGAGCAACAAGGCCAACAACAAAGGAAAGGTCAGGACGAGTATGGGTTAGATACAAAAGTTTTCCTACAAGTTGACGGTATAAGGTAGCATCAACTTCAGGAGAAGTACAAGTGACTGAAAGTTTGACTCCAGACTGAAAGGGAGAAGGGGCTGGCTTATAGTCTTCCATGTGAAAGTGGCGTAGAATATCACAGGCATACTTGGACTGAGAAAGGGAAATACCTTCCTTGGATTGCAAGACTTGAAGACCGAGAAAATAATGTAAGTGTCCTAAGTCTGTCATTTCAAACTTCCTTTTAAGGCTAGACTTCACATGGTTTATAAGGTTGGGATCACTACCAGTCAGGATAAGATCATCAACGTAAAGAACAAGAATGATAAGAGACTTGCCCACTTTCTTGGTGTAGACAGTATTGTCAGAATGACACCTAGAAAAGCCATTTTCTAAAAGAAAGTTATCCATTTTCGCATACCAAGCTCGAGGAGCTTGCTTGAGACCATAAAGGGATTTCTTAAGCCGACATACAAGGCTGGAGTCTGTTTGTATAAAGCCAATAGGTTGTTCCATATAGATTTCTTCATGCAAGTCCCCATGCAAGAAGGCGGATTTAACATCCATCTGATGGACTTCCCATTTGAAAGAGGCAGCAAGGGAAAGAACAAGGCGGATAGAGTTCATTTTGGCAACAGGGGAGAAGGTTTCAGTATATTCAATGCCTTCAACTTGTGAAAAACCCTTAGCAACAAGATGAGCTTTATGTTTATCAACTTTCCCATCTGGTCCATACTTGGTTCTATAAACCCATTTGCATCTAACAAGTTTTCGTCCCTTTGGTAGAGGAACAAGATCCCATGTATCATTTGCCAATAATGAATGATATTCTTCATTCATAGCTGCTTCCCAATCTGGATGGCCTGAAGCTTCTTCAAAGGTGTCAGGATCATAATTCACTAAAGCTTGAGCCAGTAAAGAAGAGGCTCTCTCGAACTGAGAACGTGTACGTCGTTGATCTGTAGGATCACCGGCAAGATCACCTGCTGCATCCTGAGTAGCACGTACCCATTTTGGAAGCTGAGGAGCTGAAGGAGGATCCTGAGAAGGTGGGGGAGGATTTTCATCCTCGCTTTCATCATTTGAAGAAGAAATATTTTCAAAAGTAGAAGAGATAGGGAGAGGTGGCACATCCACCAAACTAGGCTCACAGGACGATATATTTTCATCAAACTTTACATCTCTTCTAATGATAACATTTTTGGACTTAAGTGGAATAAGTCTATATCCTTTGACATCTTAAGAATATCCAACAAAAATACATTTTTCACTCTTTGGTTCTAAAGCTTTATGTTTCTCATCTGGAATATGGGCCCATGCTTCACTTCCAAAAACACAAAAGTGACTTACGTCTGGTTTGATTGAGCTCCATGCTTCTTCTGGAGTGATATTCTTTAAAACCTTAGTAGGAGTGCGATTTATTATGTAATTTGCACAGTTAATTGCTTCTGCCCAATAATTAAGACTAAGTCCTTTAGATTGAAGCATACAAATAGCCATTTCCTTTAAGGTGCGATTCTTCCTTTTAGCTACACCATTTTGCTATGGAGTATATGGAACAGTATGTTGCATTTGAATTCCATTCTCAGTGCAAAAGTTGATGAATGTGTTTTTAACATATTCTCCGCCATTATCAGATCTTAGCTTAAGAATTTGATGTCCAGATTGTTTTTCAACAAAGGCCTTAAAGGCCAAGAACATGTTAAATACTTCACTCTTGAGTTTTAAGAAGTATACCCTAGTGCGTCTGGAGAAATTATCAATGAAAGTTAAGAAATACTTGTAGCCAGAGAATGAAGCAACTAGAAGTGGACCACATAAATCACTATGCACGAGCTGTAAAGGGGCTGAGGCGTGCCAAGAGGCACGTTTTTCAAAACTGTCCCGATGATGTTTTCCGAGTACACATCCAGAACAAACACCATCTCTGCAAGATACCATTGGAAGACCTGTCACCATATTTTCTTTACATAGATTCTAAAGAGAGCGATAGTTTAAGTGACCAAATCGCTCATGCAAAAGTTTGCTCACTTCATCATTATGAGCAACAAATACCGAGGGAAGATTTGATAGGCCAAAGTTGTGAAACTTATACAACCTTGTAGAATCATCAGCAATGCCAGTAGCTAAAATCTGTCTAGGATCTCTTAGGTCCTTAATTACAACATCGTGAGGTGAAAATTCAACGATTTTACCTTCACCTGAATGAGTTAATTGATATACAGATAGAAGGTTGCAGGATAAGGTTGGAACACGTAATACATCATTAAACTGACCATTGTCTAGATGAACAGTTCCAGTCCCTACAACACTAAGAGATCTATCATCACCAACATATATATTTTTGGTGTTACAATCATTTAAAGAAGAAAACATGGCTTTGTTTTTGGCCATGTGATAAGAAGCTCCAGAATCAATGAGCCAGTCATAAGAATGAGAAGAATAAGATACATTTAGTGCATAGCTAGACCGAGATGCAAGACAACCACATGCAGAATTTGCCATTCCTGAAGATGAAGTTGAAGTTGAAGATTGCTCCAAATGGATGTTATGCTTCTTCATTGCTGCTTCCAAGGCTTCCATCTTCTTAAAGCATTTGGATTCTAAGTGGCCATCTCGATTGCAAAATTTGCAATGTCTATCAGTCTTCTTCCCTTTGTTTTTATTTGTCTTATCATTTTGTTGAAATGATTTTTCATTTTGAGGCTGAAATTGCTTAGGACCCTTGTTTGGTTTAGGACCATTCTTTTTAGGATACAACTTCTTAGGATTCTTTGGATTTGGTTGCTGCTGGGCAGCTAATGCTTTCTTAGAAGAGTTTCCAAGATGAAGAAGACCAAGGTGTAAGAGTTTTTCTTGTTCTCTTATTAAAGAATCACAAAAGGAATCAAAGGAAGGGGACTTGTAGGTTTGTCCTTGAGAAATGAAGGCTTCTCTTGTAGAATGGAAGGTGGAAACAAACACAGAATAGGCTGGTCCCAACTTAGTAAGAATGGAGTAGATAAGGCTACTATCTTCTTTCTTAACCTTAACACCTTCCAAGAGAAGTCTAAGGGTCTTGAACTTGGACAAAAAATCTTCAATGCAAGAAAAATTATTGGGGTCCAATGTAAGAAATTCATTTTCAAGTTGATGGGCTTTAAGTTCATTTTTAATTCCAAAGACTTTAGTAATTTGTTGCAGTGCTTCATCAGGAGTATCAAGTTCTGCAATATGGAATCTAAGATCTGGAGAAATAGACATCCCTATCAACCCACGTGCTTGGTCTTGCCTATTTTCCCATTTAGCTGCTTTATCTTCATCTTTTGGTTTGGTCTCTTGGCCTGTGGCTATTTTGTAAAGACCTTTACTTCTAAGTAAATCCACAATGTAGGACCACCATTGGAAGTAGTTAGTGCTATCAAGAATGACTTGGCATGGACTTTCCATTTTTAACAGAAACTGAAGTTGTAGATGCTAAAACTAAGTGTACCAATGGAAATATCTCGAAAAATTAGGCCGTTTCAAAAAAACGGTTCTGAAAACGGCTTCTGGATGAAGAAGTTATGGCTTTTTGAAAAAAAAATTGACGAAGTCACCGACGAAGTGCGGGAATGTGTGGAAATGAAAAAATCCGCCCCCACAAAATGGAGACTTGAACCCAAGACCTCTACTCTCATAAATTAGCATTGCACCAAGTGAGCTATACAAAAAGTTTGAGAGAGAGAGAGAGAGAGAGAGAGAGAGAGAGAGAGAGAGAGAGAGAGGGCGGGGTGGGGGGGATGCTTTGGATTGCGTGCTTGCTTTGAGAAAGCTCTTTTTCCCTGCAAAACAAAAAACACAAAACCCAACACGGAAATACAAAAAAAACAAACCTTACGACTCGAAGTTAGCTTTAGCCGAAAAACTAAATATTTTCAAAAATGAACCTTGCGGCTCAAAGTTAGCTTTAGCCGGAAACTAAATATTTTCTTCAATGTTTCTGATTTTCCGAAATCACACTAAGGCGCAGCGGAAAAGAGCATACGCATGAGAAAAATTCTTCCTTTCTATTTCTGATTTTCCCAGATCGCACAGAGTCGCAGGGCAAAGAGCATACACAGAAATGAAAGGTATAGATTCGATAATAAAAAAAGATAAATAAACTAAAACCGAAATAAACAGAGAGAAAATAACTGTAAACTGCAAATAAACACTGTATACCTCCAGATCTTAAAAATGACGCAGCTAGGGCTACCAGAAACCTTTTCGCGTGAAACGAAAGGGGTTCCTCACTGGAACAGATGCTCCCAACACAACAGAGCAGTCCTCTCGGCCCGAAAGCAGTCAGAAACAATAGATCTAGGAAACGGCAGTCGGATGCAGTTCTACCGGCTTCAGATTTGGATCACCAATGGACGCGGCCCTCAAATAGCTCTGATACCATGTAGGAATTTACAGGGTAAGTTCCTCAGACAGAACACCAAAGGACACCACTCACAAACAGATCACAGATCAATACACCAGTATTTTGACGTGGTTAAAACCCTCAAAGAGGGAAACAATCCACGGCTTGAGCCAACGCGGCCACTTCAGGCAATTTATTAATAAAAGAATGAAAATTTACATATGCTTCTCTCATAGACGGATTACCCTACAAATGACCCTCCATGCGCTTTAAATAGAAATCATGCACCAATCGGGTGTTAAGCCACGAATCAAGTGTCGGTAATACCGAGGAGAGAATGAACCATCGGATCACTAAATATCGTGACCGTCAGATTGTAAGTTACAAAATGTACAGGGTAAAGAAACACACTTTACCTAACTCTATACTAGACCAAGTTGTACTTAACTATTTCCTATGTGTCAGAATATCCTAACAAAAAATTGAAAGCAAAATTATGGCAACAAGAAATCCTACCACTCACAATTATAAAGATGGAAGTGTTCTTTCTCCTAGACTTCCAAAACATACAAGTTTGACACCACAACAATTGGAAGAAAAAAGAGAAGAAGGGCTTTGTTACAATTGTGATAAAAAATACACTAAAGGTCATAAGTGTGCTGAGAAAAAATTAATTTATGTAGATGGGGAAGAGGAGCAAGAAAAGGAACAAGAGACGTCAAAAGAAGAGGATATACACCAGGAACCAACCCCAAAGAAAGAAGAAATGAATCCGACCATATCTTGTAATGCATTGGTAGGAATTACCACTCCTCAAACTCTCAACCTAGAACGACATATGAAAAAGAAAAAGGATAACCTCACTTTCGCATAGAATTGAATGAAACAATAGGCAGATCAACATCGTAGCGAAAGAAGTTTTGGTATAGGTGACTGCCTATTTTTACGAATAAAACCATACAAACAAATGTCCCTCAAGCAAGTTAAGAAGGTTAATAAATTATCACCAAAGTATTATGGTCCTTACAAGGTGCTGCAAAATATTGGTACCATGGCATACAAATTGGAGCTTCCTGCATCTTCCCGAGTGCCCCTAGTTTCCCATGTTTCATGCTTAAAGAAGGTTATAGGTGACAAGATCCTAGTTCAAATAATATTGTTAGAACTTGACGAGGAAGGAAAAATCATAATGGAACCTAAAGCAGTGATGGAAACAAGAACCCGACAACTACGAAATCGATCAAGTTTAGAGTATCTAATCAAGTGGAAGAACTTTCCCACTGAAGATTCCACATGGGAGGACAAGAATTTTACACAGAAGAATCCATAACTACTCAAGCGTTGAGGACAACACTTTTGGAAGAAGAGAGGCATGTTAGGTCCCTGTACTACTAGTGTAACCCCTTATTGTTATTAGTGCAAACCCCTTGTTATATTGTTGTGCTCATGTAGTCCCCATATTGTCATTATTGTTCCCCATAGAAGCCCACTATTGTTATTGTTGTGCCCTTACATTATTATTGTTATGTCGGCTTTGATTATATTAAGACCCCTTAGAATACTATATATAGAAAGGAGGTATTGTCATTTGTATCACCCAAGAATTTTTCATTTGTGTAATGTAAAGGAGGTTGCCCCCTCAAAGAGGCTGATTTTTAAGTCGATGATCTATTTTTTCTATCATTTTGTGAGATGGTTTCATAACAGTCCATGTTTGATGTTGAGTACCACTTTGAAGTCACCACAAATTTCGCCTTTGTTCTCAGCATAACATCTTGTGCATCATTCTTCATAATTGATTCATATTCTTTGACCATAGCATCCTTCAAAACTTGTTCTTTCAAGGCTTCTTCAAAGGTGGGAGGTTCGACTTGAATCATAGTGCTCATGGTTGCAACATATCCCTAGTACCTGCATCACTTTTTGCTTTCTCTAAATGATCTTTGAACGAGAACACGTCTCTCATCATCTTGTAATGTGTCACGAATCCAAAGTGGACTCTTCCTGGAAGGAGGATCACATGGAGGAGGATCTTAGGGATCCATGGGTTTCATGGGATCATCAAAAATGTATGTCTCAGATTCAGGCATGGAAGGACCATCTAAAATATCCATATCATCATTCTTCTTCTTAGGAGGAGGAGGTAGTGCAAGGTCCCTTGCTTTCCCATGGGAAGCATATTCATCAAAAATTATATCCCTACTAATTTCAACCTTCCTTTGACCAGGAATATATATTCTAAAAGCTTTAGAATTTTCACAATATCCAACAAATGTACCTTTTCTTCCCGTGGCTTCCAACTTGTTTCTTTTGTCCTTCAACACATGAAAATATATGGGGTAGGAAAAGATGTGAAGATGGCTAACATCGGGCTTGACACATGTGAACACTTCTTCAGGGGTCTTATTGTCCAATTCTTGATGAGGTACCCTATTTTGAACATATACGGTAACATTTGTTCCTTCTCCCCAAAGTAACATTGGCAACTTTTGATCATGGAGCATGGAACAAGTAGCTTCTACAATAGACCTATTCCTTCTTTCATCTATTCCATTTTGTTCGGGGGTATAGGGCACAATCATATCTTTCTTGATACCTTCTTGCAATAATCAATTAATGCATTTGAAATGTACTCTCCACCATTATCAAACTTGAATATCTTGATTTACTTCCCTGTTTGATTTTCAACCAAAGCTTTGAACTCCTTGAACATTTCAAAGGCTTCCTCATTTTGCTTCAAATATTATATCCACATGTTTCTTGAGAAGTCATTAATGAAGGTTATTTGGTATATATGGCCACCGAATGTATGGGCATCAAACCACATATGTCTAAATGAATGAGACGGAGGATGACATTTGTCTTGTTCTTGTTAGAGGGGAATGGTCCCCTTGTATTGTTTCCACTAGCACACCCTCGACATACTCCATCATGTTGGGCTTGAACATCGGGAATACCATAGAACAATTTCTTCAATTTTGGAAGAGAATCATAATGTAGATGGGCCAATATTTGGTGCCATAGCTCGCTTAGATGATTATTATCATGGACTAGTGCTAGAAGAGATCTACTAGTGACTCTACAGAGTCCTCCAAATATTGATCCCAATGTGAATGCATCTCTCATAGAAGTTCCGACAAGCCAAGTAAGAACATTTCTCTTGATGAAGGCAACCATCATCCCTTTGTCTTCCAAAGTAGATATTGATACCTAATTCTTCTTCAATCCTGGCACATACATCACATCACGGAGCAAAATAGATTCCCCATAATCCCAATTAAATTTGAAGCACCCAAAGCCTTTAATGGGATGAGTGGAGTTGTCTCCAAGAATATTTTCCAAATTTGATTCCCTCTCTACCAAAGTAGAGAGAACTTCCTTATACCCAAAGAAATGATGAGTGGCCTCACTATCAACCAACAAAGTATCCCATGAATATGGAGGAGAAGAACTAGTGAGAGAAGAAATAAGAATATATTCGGATTGATAGTGAACATTATTCTCATTCCTGGAGTATCTTCACTTCTTTTGAGGATGATAATATTCTTAATGTTCACTTGGATCATCTCTTATTCTTATTTCATCTCTTACATTATGATCATTCCTTCAATCATCTCTTCTTCTTGGATCATCAAACCTGATATTGTTACTTCTAGTTTTGTAGCATAGACCATTGTTCTTCTTGGGGCAATCTGGAGCATAATGAACTTTCTTGTGATAATTGTAACATTCAATGTGAGATGATGCTCTATCATTCCTTCTTTATTAATTTTGAGGAGGAGGATTTCTTGAATTTGATGGACCTCCTTTTGTTTTCTTCTTCTTGTTTTGAGTTATGAATGCATCAGGCTCTCCTTCTTCATGCTTTTATATCCCGCCCCTTCATATCATACTTGATTCTTCTTGAGTGAGATTTCCAACAATCTCATCAAATGATTTTATATATTGTTGTTTCTTTTACTAGTAATGAAGCTTTCCCAAATGGGAGGAAGACCTCTAAGAGCTACAATCACGAATTCCCTATCAGGCACAATTTCCCCAACTCTTTTCAATTGATATCTAAGACAAGATATCCTCATAATATAGGATGGCACAGAATCTCCTTTGTTCATCTTCATGTATTTGAGTTGATCTTTTAAGGAGATTATTTCATTCAAATTTTTGACTTCATACATGCCAACTATCTTAGTGATTGTTGATTTGGATGGATTGGATAGATCAATGATAGGTGGGACCCCTTGCATCTTCATTTTTAAACCAAGAGAGGGGGTCCAAACTTTGTTTCATATGAAACTAATATTTGTGTACCTTGCAAAGAGTATATCACAAGACAACCCCCACCTCCTTCAATCCAATGGCCCACATCAATTGTGGTTCTCCCCTTACTTCTGACAATTAATGGAAGGGTTGGGGGGGTCCACAATTTGGCAGCTTGAGAAATTGAGAGGCTTGGAACCTAACTTCTGTCGTTCTACCTATTCATGCTATAGTCCACCTGACCCATCCATATCATCTCCTACAAAAATTTCCTATCATCCACTCATATTTTTCCACCTCAACTACACTTCGTCATACTACCACATTTGCACTGCCACGGCAACTACTACCATACATTGTTAGATCCAAGAGGATCCATGCACCTTGGGATCCTACCAAAACTTTAAACCAACGTAAGTCTTGATCTATTTAGAGTTATGCCAATTTCCATATATCGCTTGGAAGGTCTTTCTAAGTACTATCCAACCTTGCACTTTGCAAGAGTACCTGAGATGATCCACTAAAAAAATTCCTCTAAAGATAAAATCCATCCTTTACCTTAGCTAGGAAAAAACATCCATTGATACTCTTACCAAGGCTCGAAGCTCCAACTCCCATTGAGCAAGAAATGCATTCAGCTACAACTACCAATACTTACAACCATCTCATCTTATGATTTCCATCACTGAGGTTAACATCAATGCACTGAAATTGACATCAATGCCAGCATCCAAGGCATTGAAGAGGTTCCATGCCTTAGAACTAGATTATAGGGAGAATTACATATGCCATGTTATGTGATCTCCCAATTGGAGGCATCAAAAATTGGCCATCACCTTCAAAGGAGAGACTAATACACTCATATATAATGTTAACAATTACAAAACCTATTAATAATTAGTTACATTATTATATAGAGAATTAGGGTTTCTTCTTAGAGGAACTTTTTTTGTCCTAAAATATTGATCCACACTTTAAAACCATTCCCTTCAAAGTATGATGTCAAATCATATGATATCATTATTATGGTACAAAATATGAAATTCACATGTTACTTACTAGGAAAAATATTATCCATCTTTGCAATGGCAAAGTTAAAATGTATAAATGAAGTATTAAGCTATCTTTTTCATTGTTCCCTTAACAAACATCATGGCCTCCTACCTCACCTCTTCCATATCCAATTTCCTAATATTAGGTGTAGTTGTAATGGGACATGTATAGTAAATGTATTGCAAGAAAAGAAATTTCCTTAAATACTAAATATCCAAATCTATTTCTTGCCCTCATAAGTAAAGGTTCAAATTCTTCATTCTTGGAGCAACACAATATCCTTAAACGAAAGAATAAACTAAGAATTTCCTCAAAATTAAGACCATACATTGAGATAGGACTTCCCCCATTTGTAATCCTATGATTCCTAGTTTTCCCTAAGTATATAGAGCCATGTTCCCTTTCAAAATTAAGGAGCTGACATAATTTTTTACCTCAATTCTAAAATAGGAAGGGGAGGATAATTGTAAGTGAATGATGGGGAAAAACGTATACATCATAAACAAATCATGTGAAACTCGAGGGAATTTCTAAAGCTAGTAACAAAACTTAATAATTATTTCTCAGTTAGACATCTCATTCAAAATTTAATCACATCCACTCTAATAGTTATACCATTCAGAGTATAAGTTAATTCAATATTGAATTATTGAATCCCCTAAATATGATTAGGGAAAGGAGATAATTTGGCTTGAAATAGTAAGCATAACAATGTTTTTTTTGTAGGAAAGAAGAGAACATTATATTAGCATTTATTTTACATAGAGTACATCTAGAGAATCGTTTCGGATCCAGACGACTGAACCCTGCCATCTTCCCCTATAAGGGAAACCAAATAGGCTAATAATCAAAATAATAGTCTGATTCTCAGTCATGGTGGGTACAAAAGAAAAAAAATCAAACAATTTACAACCAAATCTATGCCAAAAAGTTTTCATTTTAGGTTGGAATAGATAAGAGCGAGGAGAAAAGAGAGGCAAGAGTGAGAGAATCAAGGTGGATGATGTGATCATGCTGGTTTCTTGCCTTTGAGCTCAAAAGTTGTTGGTTGTTCATGGGTGTGGTCAGCTATATCACCTCCCATGTTGCATGGGTGTTCCATGTTTGTTGTTTCCTCTATGACAAGGCATCCATAGGTGTTGATGCTATGGGGAGAGGGTTTCCTATCAAAAATTTGAGAGGTAGTGGTTGGAGGCCTCTTAGAACTGCCTTCCCATGCCATAGGATACTCTTGGTCTAATTTTTCCCTGTTGCACCCATCTCCAGCCAATATAATGGAAGGATAGGGAGAGAAGATTTGATGAGAGAGAAAGGATTATGGTTGTTTCTTTATAGACCTATTTGGAGTGCAGGAAGAAGTGGAAGATGGCATGTTGGGAGTAAAATTGGTACCAATTTTTCATGAGAGGTGATGAATAATTGTTCTTATGTGGCTGATGTAGGCATTGGATTCAACCACTTGACGTTCAACATGGGTGCGAGCTTGCTCTAGGTCACATAGATGTCTTGTTACTAAGCTACGAATGACCCAGAGCTTGTCACCAATTCTTCTTCTCTCGATTTCTTCTATGATGGAAACATTGTGTCTGATATGCTTAGGAATGCCAGGATCAAAGATAACCATGTGTTCATTACACCATGGAGAGGTGGGAGGGTGTTCTCTTCCCCTACTATCATAATGAACACAACCTCATTCCCTTGCCATGACAATGTGTTGGAATACATGTTAGCGATATGGCCATGGATTACAAAAATATTGGGAGCAGTGTAAGTATGATTACTCTAGGATTCAAAGGGTTGTGAGGAGGAATGGGGGATATGGTGACTAAGCAGAGGAATCAACATGGAAGTGAGCATTAATTTACACGTGACGTTAGACAACATAGTTAATATTGAAAAGGTGTAGATGAGGAGGGAGAGATTGATCATATGAGAATATGATATACTCACATGATTATAATCAGGTGGAGCACTATCACATGGTTTCTAGTTGTTGGCAGTAGTCATGTCAAAATTGAATGAATTTATGAGGTTCACTTGACAAGTGAAGACCCGAATCTGGGTGCTGGTGGTCTTGATTAGCAACACACTGGCACTGAGAGCATGAGGAAAATATGGAGCAGGAGGACAGAGGATAGTTCTCACATGGTTATTGATCTTCTAATCCTTTGTTTCCTATAAATTTTCTACTAGGGAATTATCCTTTCACTTGATGTGGTGGAAGTAAATGGTTTCCTGTTGGGGAAGGAGAGAACCCAATTGTTGCATGTTGTGATCCAGTATCTAGCTTACGGAGAATTTGGAGTGAGGGGTGCCAATCCATAGCCTGTGATCTTCTTGAATGATGATCTTGGAGTCCCCTTTTATAATGAGACAGAAGAAGTAGTTGCTCTAAGTTATATGTAGATCGTTGATTAGGGCTTCCAATTTAGCAGCATTGTTACTTTCATGACCAATGTATCCCCTATATAGTTTGAGGATCTCCCCTTTATGGTCTTGGAAAACCCATCTTATGTTAGAGTCTCCCAAATTTCCTTTGAAGGCACCATCAAAATTGAGTTTGAAGTGATGTATTGGAGGAGGCTGCCAGACATTAAGAGTGGATCTTGTGGTATTGCTTGATGTGGATGATCCTTGAAGTATGGGGATTTTGAGGTTCCACCAGGCAAGGATCTCCTGCTATGATGAAGGACAATGGAGGTCATTGTTGTCCCTTTTAGATAGAGCCAAAGTCTCCTCAATATGCTTGTGGAAGAGATGTCATGTGCTTTCTAGAGTTTTTTTCTTGTTGTTGAAGATTCTTTGATTTATTTCTTTCCAAATCTCCTAGGAAAATAGGTTGGGGGAACATCCAAATATGGTTGAGGATGGGGCTTTAAAAGGGATTCTTGGCCAAGATCTTGATGTGATGGGTGATGTAGCCTTCCTCCTAGGTGGGTCGTTGGAAGCCTGATGCATGCTTACTCCATAGGTCATTTTCAAAAGTACAAGAGTCAAATAGGTGATTTATTTTCTCTTACTGGACTTTGCACATGCTGCACTAGGATTGTCCTTGGAAGCCTCTTTTCAAGAGGTTGTCCCAAGTGAGGGTGCCACGTCTGATAGGGAGCCAAGTGAATTGTTTCACCTTGGTCAAGGTGTTCATGAGCCATATATCCTCCCAAAAGGGGGCATGATTAGGAGTTTTTTCTTGGATGAGTAGTTGGTATGTCTCCTTGACTAAAACAATTCCAAAGTTAGAGTAGCCCCATCTGAGAATGTTTGGATCTTCTTTTTTCCTTGCTTATATGTTATGTAGGCCTTTCTAATGCATGTTTCTATTACTTTCCCATCTTTCCTGCTTGTGTAGTATATCATGATGCCAATTCCAGATTTCAGTTCCTCCCTAGGATGTCCAGTAGTGGTGAACTAGGAATTATCTAGTGTTTTGAGAATGAGATTGGATTAAGGGAATTGAGAGGATTCTTCTTAAGATAGGAATATGTTTCAAAGAATCAATCCATAGTCTTGTTGATTGACCATCACAAATTTCCAAGAAACTATGATTCTAAACTAGAGGTCTGTTAAGGTTGGCAAGATTTCATATGAGAGATCCTTCAATTTGAGTGGAGAGATGGATGATATAATGCTTGGCTCAGTCCCTAGAATATTTGATGTGCCATAAGAGAGCCCATAGCTATGTATTGTGTTTCAACCAACACCACCATATTTTTGTGCCAAGAACTTTGTTGACTGCTTTCGGGTTACGAAGGCCAAGACCACCGCTTGTCTTTGGGAGGAATAGTGTTTCCCATTTGACTAGAAACAATTTGTTCTTCAAGTTGGCTTCTCCCCAAAAGAAATTTCAATGGATATTTCCAATGCTTTTGAGGGCCCTTGTGGGGGCTTCCAAGACTGAGAAAAGGTATATATGCATAGGTTGGAGGAAAATATTGAGGAGAACTATGTGGCTTGAAATGTTCAAGGATCAACAGACCCAACAATTGAGTTTTCTATTGAACTTGTCCAAAATGTCTCTCTAGGAGGAATGCTTGATGCCTGAGTCAATGAGTGTGGCCCCTAGATATTTGGAAGGAGTGAGGCTGATTGGAATCCCAAGATGCACTTGATATTCCTTTGGGTGATGATAAGGGTGTTAAAGAAAAATATTTGGGATTTGTCCATGTTGATGGATTGTCAAAGGCAACAAAAAAAAGGTCTAGGATGCATTTGACCTTCTTGGATTCATTTATTGAGGGGTGATTTATGAGAAGAGCGTCATCCATGAATTGTTGGTGGGAGAGGGTGAAGTTGTTGGCTAAAGTAATACCTCTTAGAGAGCCCTTTCGGAGAGCATTTTTGATAGATCTGCCAAGACCTTCAACCATGAGGATAAAAAAAAGGGAGATTATGTATCCCCCTATCAGATGCCTCTAGAAGGTTTGAAGGTGTCTAAGGGATATTTGTTGACTAGGATGGAGAATAAAGATGAGGCAACAAGAGAAATGACTGATTAAGTCTAGTGGGGGATAAAACCAAAAGCCAGATGGATGCTTTCAATGTATTCCCATTTAAGCTTGTCAAAGGCTTTGGACATGTCCAATTTGATGAGCATGCCAAGTTTCTTGAGAGTTTTGAGGGAAGGGATAACTTCATGGGCTAAGAGGATGCCATCTAAGATTTGTCTACCGTTTACATAACTATATTTCTTAGATGTGATGAGGTGGGGAAGAATTGGTTTCAAGCAATTTGCAATGACTTTTGTGACGATTTTGAAAATGACATTGCATAGTGTTATGGGTGAATATTTACTTGGGGATGTTGTGTTATCCTCCTTGGGGATCAGGGTGAGAAAATTTCCATTGAAGGATAGAAAAATGCTCATGTTGGTCCTTGGATATTCAATGATAGATAATATTTCCTTATGTAAAAGGTCCCAAAATTGCTTGAAGAAAGTGATAGTGAAGCCTTTTGGTCTATGAGCTTTGCAATCTTCCACCTGATGAAGAAACTCTTCTGCTTTTGCTTCATTGAAAGGTTTGGTGATAGCTATGTTCTAATCCTTAGTGACAATTTTGGGAATATTTGTTGTGATCTTATTGATGGTGTTCCTACGCTGAGGTTTAGGATCTTGAAGAAGGTCCAAGAAGTATTTTATGAGCTCCTTTTCTATGTCCTCTTATTTCTCTAGTATGTCCCCTACTTCATTACAGAAGGAGGTGATACGATTGGATGCATGGTGCCAAATTATTTATTTGTGGAAGAAGGATGTGTTCCATTCTCACTATTTTAGCCAAATAACTCTCGATTTTTTTATCCAATAGATCTCCTCTTGTTTGTAACATTCCTCTAGTTTCCTATCAATGGTTTCTTTTTTTTCCTTTGCTCCTGTGACTGGCATTGAGGATGATCTCCTGTTGGAGGGTAGCCATTTCCTTTTCTGGGATGTGCTTTTCTTGAAAGATGCATCTATATTCTTCTTTGTTCCATTTCTTGAGGAGGAGTTTGACTTTCTTGAGATTTTTTTGGAATATATACATCTTGGAACCCTTGATGTTGGTCAAGCTCTTCCACCAACTTTCAATTATGTTAATTAAATTGGTGTCTGAGAACCAAAATTATTCAAACCTAAAGGGGTGCTTGAGAGGATTGCTGAAATTCATCTAAGAGATGGATATGGGCCAATGATCTGAGCCAACTAATGGGAGGATATCTGTTAAGAGCTCATGGCCTCCCGTGATGAGTTGCTCTTCCACTAGGAAGTGATCCAATCATAATGAAATCTGCATCAATCCCCCTCTTCTGGTTTTCCAGGGGAAAAGGTCATTGGTGGTATTCATTTCTACCATGTTTGTGTCTTTGATGGAGTTATTTAGATATTCCTATTATTTCTCTAGATGATGTCTTCCTTCCTTATTTTCATTTAAGGAGGTTATGATGTTGAAGTCACACCCTATTACCCATTTTTCTAGTTCTAGCTATTCATGTAGAGAGTGAAGATGCTTGAGCATGTTCTGCTTCATGGTTGAAACTTGCAGACCATAAACATTTGATAGGAAACCATGAAAATTTGTGCCTAACAAATGAAAGGATGTCGCGAGAACAAAAGGATTTGGAGGTTAGAATTCCATACCAATTTTGGAGGGATGCCAAGAAATCTCTATGCCTCTTGAAGCTCCTTTTGCATCCACCACCTTGTTTCTTGTTTTTTTCCATATTATAACCATTATGGATTCAAAATCTTGTTGGTTTGTTTCTCGACTTAATAAGATTGTTGAGAGATCCAGTTGGATCTTCTGACATATAATGTGTTTCTTTAAGGGGATATTCACACCTTGAATGTTCCAAGAGACAATATTCATGGTAGAACAATGGGTTTGGAAGAGTAGCTCTCTGAGATCCACTTGTGTTTCCCTAAGTCTACTAGCTTCTTTCCTAAGGTGTCCAAGTGTTGAAGCATTGATTTTATTCCCCTTTTCTTGAAGTATTTGCTAGTTTCCTTTCCATATTGGAAGTGATGGTTTGCAAACCAAGTCACATCGAGGATTTTTCATTTTGAAGTGCGATGACCAAGATATTGATTTGTCTATTCGGGATGGTGTTCAGGGAATTCCTGCTATGGGCATCCTCTAGGGCCATTAGATCCAATCCTCCCAGTTCAATAAATTATTCATCCTTAGCCATGAGGGCGTCCTCTTCATGAGTTGAAAGAGTGGATTCTGGAAGATAAGAGAAGGATACTTTTGTTGGTCCCTTTCCTTTGTCTTCAAGGTGTATTTGCTTGGATCTCTTTGGATAATTTCCCTTTGGTTATTCTTGAGTTAGCTTAGAAGGTTCCTCTACAAAATCTTTTAGTACATCAAAGCTATTACTAATCATTTGGCGCTTGGGGGTCACTAATGTTTTACATTTGATGGTATGATGCTTGTTGGAGGGTATCTTTGTAAATCCTTCCACATCTAGGATGCCAAATTCCTTATGATATGGTTTTGGATCATTCATAGGGAATTCCCTTCAAAGATGCCCATGCTGATGGAATTTTTTGCATTGGAATGGAACATGTTTATAATCCAAGACATGGAACCAATCTCTATCTTTAGATTCTAAGGAAATGGCTCCAAGAATGGAACAAAATATGTTAATGTAGAAACAAATTCTAGCATAAGAGGTGCAGAAGCCTTATCTAGTTTGCTCAGAGGGGAAAACAAACTTACCCAACTTGTTTCCAATTCCTTGAAGGGTTTTTGGGTCCTAATATTTGTATGGAAGGGAGTACATTTGAATCTAGTCAGGAGTCTAGGAGAAATCATCTTTGTCTGGAATGAATGGTGTTGTTGATTTTTGCATGTAGAGACCTGTGGAGTTGAAGAAGTAGGGCCCCCCTTCCATGACCACTTTTAGGTCTTCCTGGTGGGAATATATTAATGTGAAGAATCCTTCAGAACCTAGCTTGACATCATAGTGGGCCTTGGGCTTCCAACACTACATGATCTAGTATAGAAGAACCATTTTATAGGGCCAAATTATAATGAATTTGCAAATAAGAGCATGATCTTGGCATCTTCCATGTGTTGGATGTTGTTTTTTAATATCACCAAGGGTATATGGATTTGAGGTATAACTGATGATTTGGCTCTATAGGTACTTGTGTTTCGTTGGGAGAGGTTGCATGCTACTCTGTGTTGTATGTTGCATCCATAGGTGGTGCATCATCTATTTTGGAGTTACTCGGGCCAATTTTGGTAGAGAGTGGTGAGATCGGGGATAAGTGAGGGTTCTGCATACCAAATGGGTTAGTGTTACGAGCGAGGATGAAGGGGCTAGGGGCCTCTCCTCCTGATGGCATCATTCAAATGAGGGAGGCCACTTGTAAATGGGGATGAAGCTACTGTGACAGGGAAAAGGAAGAGGAGGATTTGATGAAGAATCACCAGGGTTTAGTTGCAAAGCTCATGGATCTCTTAGTAAGCATAACAATGTTACTCAAAGGTATATGATTGTTTTATGTGAGATTGAGCTTCTATGTAGGACATAAATAATGGAATCCAAATTCCATTTCAAGAACAACATTAGATATCTCATTATATTATACATACATAACTAGTCACTATACAATTTACTAGAGCCACAAGCTTTTCACAACCTAATGCAAGTGTAAGATACACACACAAACCAAAAAAAAAAGAAATCATTTTCTAAATAAATATTTCTAGCAAATAATAACACTTATCTAAATTTTAAGCTATCAAACAGTGAGCACTTTTCCACCAATCCATAGCATGGAAAATTTGAAGGATGAATTCTGTCTCATGGTAAAAGTTTCAATGCTTTAAACGTTTAACGAGTGATTTTTTAATATTACACATTTTCTATCGCCTCCCACCCCCCAACAAACATCCCACGACTTTGCAATATTAGTGCTCAAATTCACTTAGATTTCATGAATCTACCTCCAATGATCACTATTTCACCCATAACTATGATTAAGGTTCAATTTCACCCATAACTGTGATTAACATTCAATTTATCTCATGGAAGATCCATATATGAAATCCACGAGTAAAGGACACAACAAGGTTTTTCGGTTGTAGAGGTTCAAATATTATGAGCTTATTCATGGAATTGGGCAATGCTTAACATTCTGGATGCCCTATCTATGAAGGAATTCACTAGCATATATTGGGAGGATGCTAACAATGTTTTATCCAAGTCTTTATATTTTAGTCATGTGCATAAATAGTTTATTGTATTTTTATTTGAATAATTTTTAACATTTTCCTTTCGAAATTTAAATCTTGAATTTTTAAAATTTATAATGATTTTTAGAATTTTCCTTTTATAATTTACATTATAAATTTTTTAAATACAATTTTTTTTTTAAAATTAATCAATTTAATTAAAAGGGAAGAAATAGAATATTTACTTTAAAGATAAATATTAAACTTTGATTTTCTTGTAAATAAGAATATTCTAGAATATTTCATGGAGGTTAAATCACTACCATCCACATGATAATTATTGATAATTAAATTAAAATTCTAGAAATCCTATTCCAAAATAGACATAGATGACTTACAAAAAGGAGAAAATGGCATAAGCAATTTGGAGATAAATCTCAATCTTCGATTTATGTATACGACTATGAATATTCTAGAATATTTGGATGTTAAATCCCTATCATCCACCAAATAATTATTGATAATTAAATTAAAATTTTGGAAGTCCTATTTAAAAATAGACACATTTATCAAGATAAAAAACTGAATTAATTAAAGTTTATGTGTTTAACTCATTTTTATTTTATTATATTAGTATATATAGGAAAAAATATATACCTATACATGTAGTCTAACTTATAGATAAAATAACATTTTTCATGGTATTGTCTCTGCTAAATTTTAACCAAAATCGTAGATTTTTAAAAACTTGAGTTTAAGCTCTCTAATATGTAGAATTTGAGTGCCCTGAGTTTTTTTAGCTTTCTCAATTCATTTATGTATTCAAAAATATATTTTAAACAACAAAGCATCACAATCTTGCTTGAAATTTTATGGTCAAATTCCAATGAAAAAGACTATTTCGTATATAAATTGCATTGAGCCCCATAACTATATGTACAAATATCATTTTAGTACGTGAGAAGTTTAGATAAAAAAAATATTATTTCTCTTTCAATTTGTATATAGTTTTAACTAGCAATTGCACCACATGTTGCAAAAGAAACACCGTAAGCCAATAGCTTAGGGAGAGTAGCATAGATAAAAGAAAATGTGATATGTTATGTGATTTAATTAAATATTTAATTTATAAATTTGAATTATTTTATTTAAAAAGAAATTTTCGGTTTGGAGAATTTTTGGATAAAGAAATTGGTTTTCTATATCCTAAGGTCAGTATAGATAGAGTATTTAGAGTGTATTCACTTAAGGACACAACATGCTAACTATATTGTAGAGGTTAAACATGTGAATTTAGCAGAATTAAACTTGGGATCACAATGTTGTCACCTATCCACTTAAGATAGATTCAATTGGCATGCACACACTTGATAGAATGTTCAACAAGCTTAGGTATTTTTTAGAGCTAGAAATCCAATGTGGAGGCTACTGCAAGTATTTTTAATGAGGCCCAATAGTGATTTAAATTTTATTTACCCTTACAAAGTAGATTTGGTGAGTCATCAATTCTAAGTGATATGCATATCAACTCAGTTCAAACACCACCTGTACCCTTTTATGATCAGTGAGAGGACATCAATACTAACAACTTGCAAATACTTATGCCACCTTCTTAGAAGGTTGTGTCTAAAGTTGAGTCCCTTGAAAATCATGTTGACTCTTGGAATTTGAATTCTGATTATAATTGTATTTATCTTGATGACTTGTGTTCACCTCAAGGGGTTGATGATGCTGAAACCACCAAAACATTATCTGCACTCAGCACTACTATTGTGGGAAATGGGGTTGATTTCATGAATTTGGCAGCACAATTAAAAATGGTCATCTTTGAAGGCTTTTCATTGATGATGATAGATCATTGTGTGACAGCAAGGTTGTGAATCTCCAAATGAGCTAGAAGGCCCTAGAATCCAATTCAATTGAGGAACCGGTCATGGATTCTTTTCTTGGGTTGCTTCAATCTTCAAATTTTGAATGTGAGACTCATTAATCAACTAGAGATGTTGATGTCAATGGAATTTATTTTCCTAAGAAAATAAATATTCCAATAATATGGAATTTTGATTATATTCCCATGTAGGGAAACTAAGTAACGTCACCTTGAACACTTCTTGTATACCTCTTTGTATATATATAACAAGAAAGCAATCTATTTCTTTTAGGATGTTATTTTGTAGTTGCAATTTAAGATTGAAGCTTCCCACTGCTGATTTTGTGTCTAAGGGTGGAAAAGTTGTTCATCCACATGAATCTTCCTTAATACTTTTGAACATTTGATGAATATAGTGCCCATATTTCACTACAACTTAGGCCATTTTAGTTAACCAATGAAGTTGGATCTAGCTCCATCAATGTAAAAGACAAATTGTGTGTTCTAATTCTAAATAAATGATGAATGTATAAAGTTTTTATACTTAGGAAGTGTTGATCTCATCATTATTTTTGTCTCTAGCTTGATATATTCAAGTTGTTATTTTTTTCCTCATTCAATCATTGGAATGAATATGTTATTTGTAGCTCTTTCACACATTCCATGTTTGTGAGTCTTGCAGGATGGGATTTTTATTGGCTTTGTGGAAACCTCATATCTCCTTTGAAATAAAAGTAATTCTTCTAGCTTATTGGAAGAAAATGATTACAATTAAGTTATAATGGAAGAAAAAGGGCATATATATTTGATTATTTGTCAACAACTTGATTTCCCAAAAAATTTTTACGGATTTGTTATAAACATTCAATCAAGAATGAAATTAAAGATCTCTTTTACTAGTTCCACCCTCCTTGAAAAAGTGCAGTGCATTGTTTCAATTTCATACTCAGTGGATTTATCAAAGTGAATGGTGAGGGTGGAAGGCTTACCCTGTTAAATATTTTCAAAAGAGCATCCCCACTTTCTACAACACCATTGCCATCAACTCCACTCACCACATTGAAATAAGAATGTGAAGCATTCAAAACATCCATATTGCATGCTAATTAACAAGATAATCTCTACCAACAAGAGACACAAGCCATTTCATTTCAACATCCTCATATTACATTATCAATGGGCTATCCAGACAAAACAACAGTGCAACTCCATGTAGGATATCAGATAAAGCATGTATGGTTCAATGTGAACACCAAATATATTCAATTCCATGTAAGATATCAAACAAAGCATATATATACAAATAGATGTATGGTGAAATGTGAACACCAAATGTATTAAACTCCATGTAAGGCATTGAATAGAGCATTAATATACAAATAGATGTATGGTTCAATGTGAATACCATATGTATTGAAGCATGTCTAGGTCTAAGTGTGGAAGTGGTCAAGCAATGAAATATTTATACATCTTCATGTTAAATAGAAAACATGTTTTCTATATTCCATTTCTAATTTTCTTCCCGCATTTCCAAGTGTAGTTTGTGTTAAGTGTTTGGTACATTGCAGGATGGTTGCATATGTTTATTTACTCCTATTCTCCTCTATTGTACAACCGGAAAATGTCGCACATTGACCATAAGGATAGAAGCATATGTCATTCATCCTTTTAATAAGAGGTATTGTAGAGTTGTGGTTAAAATTTCAAAACTATAAATTTGGAATAAGGATTTAGTTTTCAACAGTAAATTGAATTAAACTTTGACTCCATATACTACTCCAAAATTAAAAAGAGGAAAGACTAAACACTTGCATGTTGGAGATATTATCACCAAAACAAAAAGAGAAGGTGTGTGATATCTCACTCCCATCATAGTACCAACTACTACATAAACCCCAATCCAACTACTACATAAACCCCAGTTGCTAATAAGATTTCATATAAAGTCAAAAATATTAGATCCCCAATTGCACAAAAATTTCATATGATATGAAACATGTTAAACAACATCTTCAGTTTGTTAAATTTCACACTGGTCTATGTTGTACAAATTACTTTTAGCCCAATTCAATTATTTAATTAGAAATATTTTCAATAACAATTAATATTTCCAATCATCAATAGTAATTGAAGATAGAATAGTAAATTCAATTACAAAGGAGACAATCAACACATCAACAAGAGACACCAGATTTGGTCAAAGACCAGGGATAAATCCACTATTAGGAAAACCCTTTGAAATTTGTTTTCTTATTAGATTGTAATAAAATGTTAAAAAAATAGTACAATGAGCCCAATACAAATTCATCCCACAAAATTAACCAAACATTATTAAAAAATATGCTCCCAGCATCAATCCAGATCAAAGACAACTTTTCTTGTTTGCGTTCATGTGCATTCAAATGTCAAAATCCAACTCTATATCCCAACCACATGGAGGAATATGCATGCATTTGAGACCTTCTAACTGTATGAATGAGCCTGCTAGTTTGCGGTTGTAGCCGAAAATTACCTATGTGAAGCCTTTAGTCGGAAACCAAAAACCCTAAAACATGTGCGAGTTTTAGACACTATAATCTCGAACCTACACAAACCAAATTTCTCAACCCATCTTCATACCTGTCTGAACCAATCAATGAAGAAGTGAAGAAGAATATCCTTGGTGATATCCAAATGAGTTTGAGGTCATTTGTATTATAGGCTTCTAAGGGTGTCCATTTCACTGTTAGGTCTGACCTAATCAAATGTGAAATTGTGGGCTTCCATTCAAAAATGCACTTTCCCTTGTCCAAATTGAGTGCTTCAATAGTCAAAATTGGTCCTCTCAAAAAGAGGAATTGGGTCCCATTGTTGGAATTTGTGATTGAGCTTCCAAATTTATACTCCCTCTCAGATAGGGACAAATTCCAACTACATCATGTAATAATCATGTGTATCCTATCATTACATCTTGTCCCATCTCTGCTCAACTCTATTTTCTAAAAAATTCTCGAATATAAAGAGGAATAATCATATGGGAGCATTAAATACCACCCTATATAATTTCAGCTATGACATCTCAATCCAAAACAATGTTCGGGAGCACATCTCAATGCGAAATCGCATGGGGAAGAAAAACATCTTCTACCCCATATTGAGAAATAGGAGGTATCACATAGGTGAGCACATCTCAACCCATCCTATTACTCATTGATCTTCCCAGAAAGGACCCTCAAGGGTCATGTGGTAGAACACCTCTAAGCACTCTCTCAACTCGTTGGCCATATGGAGAGCAGTATTCCCAACAAACCCAACTTCTGGGTATGATGCCAACTGGGGTATACTTTGCATAGACCAACATAGGGGAGCTAAAAAATTTGACCGTATGGGTGACATATAGGGTAGAAAAATCTATGACCCTATTTTCAAGAAATCCATCAACCCCAGGAGCCCTCCATCTCAATTCCTCACCCTGGGAGCTTAGATAGGGGGGAAGAGCCAACTTACTATTCTTGAGCAGTGGTGACCCTTATTAGAAGGGGTCAGATGCATCAGTCCAAGTTGCTCTCTGAAGAAAAAGAACTTCCCTTTTGGCAAAGCCTCGGTGAGAATATTTTCAATTTACTCATATGTCGACATATGAGGGAGTCTAACGGCTCCTCTCTACACCATGTCTTGAATGTAATGATATTGAATCTCTATGTGTTTAGACTTGTCATGAAATACAAGATTCTCTACCAAACATATCCCACTCTTGTTGTTGTAATATATCACTATAGTGTCTAGGACTTACTCAAATAAATCTTCAAAGAGCTTCTCAACCAAACTGCTTTGCAACTAGCCATGCTAGTGGAAATGTACTATGCCTTAGTCATACTCCATGCTACAAAATTTTGCTTCCTAATAATCCAAAATATCATAGCAGATCTAAGGCTAAATCAAAATCTATATGTACTCTTCCTATCAACAATGTTTCCTGCCCAATTAGCTTTAGTATATCCATGAAGTCGAAGATCTCCAATAGAATATCTCAAACCTAGGGTAATTGTCCCATGCAAATATCTCAAAATGTGTTTGGAAGAAATGTAATGTGCATGGAGGGGCCTAGTCATGAATTGAATCAACGTGTTCACTACATAAAATATGTTTGGACAAATGTTCACTAACAACATCAGAGCCGCAATTGCTTGTCTATACTCAAATGGATTCATGAAATTGGGTCCTGCAGCTTCTCCACATAACTTCCAAATCTCCAAATCTCTTCAACAACTTCACGACATATTTTCCTTGCAAAAGGAAAATATCATCATGCTTTCATCACACCTCAAGGACTATAAAGTAGTGCATGATTCTAAGTTCCTTCATCTCGAATTCAGAGGCTAACTCCCTCTTACACTTGATCATTAGGGGCTCAATACATGTCAAGGATAAATCATCAACATATAAAACCAAAATCAATGACAAACCTTGGACTACCTTGAAGTAGAGGTTGGGATTGAAATTTCTTCTTTTGAATCCCAGCTTTACCAACTAAATTTGTATGTGGGTGTACCATCCTCGAGGGGCTTGCTTCAATCCATACAATTCCTTATTCAACCTATAAACATGCGTCTTTCGATCCTATACTTGAAATTCCTATGGCTTCTCAACATACACTTATTCATGTAACATGCCATGAAGGAATACAATATTCACATCCAACTGATGGAGGGTCCATCCTTGACTTGCTGAAAGAGAAACTATCCAATGAATGGTTGTATATTGAGCCACAGGTTCAAATATATCGTCATAATATTGTCCCTCTTTTTGGGAGAATCCTCAAGCCACGAAACTTGATTTATATTTCTCAATGCTACCACTAACTCCATGTTAGATCCCTATACTACTAGTGTAACCCATTATTGCTATTAGTGAAACCCCCTTATTATATTGTTGTGCCCATGTAGTCTCCATATTGTTATTATTGTGCCCCATAGAAGCCCACTATTTTTATTGTTGTGCCCTTACATTATTATTTTTATGTCAGCTCTAATTATATTATGACCCCTTAGACTCCTATCTATAGAAAGGAGGTATTGCCATTTGTATCATCCAAGAATTTTTCATTTGTGTAATTTAAAGGAGATTTCCCCCTCGAAGAGGCTAATTTTTAAGTCGTTGATCTATCTTTTTTATCCTTTTGTAAGCTGATTCCATAACATTTGGTATCAGAGCTTTGGATTCTAGGGTTCCGCTTCTCCAAATAGGTCATCGTGGAATTTTCGCTATAACGTTTTCTATACGAAGTTTCGGAAGCTAAAATAATAACCCATTTGATTCGAAACTGTTTTGAACCTCGGGTCCAAACTTCAGATCTTGTCTCGCTACATTTTTGGAGATATGATCTAAGGAAGTTAGGGTTTTTGCAAGATCCAGAATTCCATCTCAAACAGGTCATCATGGAATTTTCACTATAATTTTGTTTCTACGAAGGTTCAGACTGTGAAATTAAAACTTATTTGATCTCAAATCTTGGTGAAGAGCGGACCCAAATTTCAGATCTTGTATTGCTATATTTCCGGCGATATGGTCCAAGATATTAAGTGTTTTTGCAGACTCCCGAATTACATCCAAAACAGGGGACCTTGGGAAAATTATCATAACTTTCTCTCTGAGCATCAGATTTAAATTTCGTAAGAAGTCACAAAAATAGGATAGACTATAATTTTCTTTTTATTTATTTTAGGTCTGAAGGTCAAAACAATGACGCATGGCATGTCGTACAAGTTCGCTCTACTAAAAAAGTATATAATCCGGTCATCTTGGGAGATTAGGCATAACTATTTCTTGGAGAATCCAATTTCAATCAAACTAGTGGCATTGGAAATAGGATGTAAAGGACTACTGCAGGTCACAATTTTAGACCTTGGAGATCTGCAATTTCAGAGAAACAATAGATTCAAGATCGATCTTCTAAAAGAAATAAAAGAAATGACTCGAATCAAGAAAATATAAACACCTAGTAAGAAAAATTGGATGAATGATCAGAATAATGCGATCGAAGCTAAGATAAATAGTTTTATATGTGCCATGGAAGCTAATATCGATGGTAGGGAAGCAGATTTGAAGAAAGGCATGGAAGATTTGAGGAAAGACATGGAAGGTTTGAAGGAAGGTGGGACAAAGCTACTGCAAGAAAGGCCTCCTAATGAAGAAAAGGTAGTAGAGGAAACTCATGATGAGAAAAAAATAAATGTTAATCATGATTTCATAAAATCTAACATTGGATTGAAGATCCACCATATTCCAAATATTGATATGAGGAAGTTTGATGGCAAGGATCCCATAGCATGGATACTACAGATGGAGAAATATTTTGATCTACATGATGTTCAACTGTTACAAAAGGTATGTATTACATCTTTATATTTAGAACCGAACTAATTTTTACGGTATAAAGGGATCTGTTCTCGTAAACTACTTGTCACCTGGTCAATTTTCACGGAGGAAATGATAGCACATTATGAGGATACAAAGAGAAACACTTTCTTTAGCCAATTGATAAATCTCAAACAAAAGGGTTCAATGGCAGAGCACATTAAGGACTTCCAAAAATTGAATATAAGGGTAAGTGATATTCCAAAGAAGTAGAGGATTGATGTCTTCATAGTGACTTTAAAGGATAACATTCAACATAATGTTCATATTTGGCAACCTAATTCATTGGAGAAGGCATTTAGGCTAGCAAGAAAAATTGAAAGCAAAATTATGGCAACAAGAAATCCTACCACTCATAATTGTAAAGATGGAAGTGTTCTTTCTCCTAGCCTTCCAAAACATACAAGTTTGACACCACAACAATTTGAAGAAAAAGTAGAAGAAGGGATTTGTTACAATTGTGATAAAAAATACACCAAAGGTCATAAGTGTGCTGAGAAAAAATTAATTTACATAGATGGGGAAGAGGAGCAAGAAAAGGAACAAGAGACGTCAAAAGAAGAGGATATACACCAGGAACCAACCCCAAAGAAAGAAGAATTGAATCTGACCATATCTTGTAATGCATTGGTAGGAATTACCACTCCTCAAACTCTCAACCTAGAAGGACATATGAAGAAGAAAAAGGATAACCTCACTTTCGCGCAGAATCAAATGAAACAACAGGCAGATCAACATCGTAGCGAAAGAAGTGATATAGTCGACTGCCTATTTTTACGAATACAACCATACAAACAAATGTCCCTCAAGCAAGTTAAGAAGGTTAATAAATTATCACCAAAGTATTATGGTCCTTACAAGGTGTTGCAAAAGATTGGTACCATGGCATACAAATTGGAGCTTCCTGCATCTTCCCGAGTGCCCCCAGCTTTCCATGTTTCATGCTTAAAGAAGTTTATAGGTGACAAGGTCCTAGTACAAATAATATTGTTGGAACATGATGAGGAAGGAAAAATCATAATGGAACCTGAAGCAGTGATGGAAACAAGAACCTGACAGCTAGGAAATCGATCAATTTTAGAGTATCTCATCAAGTGGAAGAACTTTCCCGTTGAAGAATCCACATGGAAGGACAAGAATTTTACACAGAAGAATCCATAACTACTCAAGCGTTGAGGACAACACTTTTGGAAGAAGAGGGGCATGTTAGGTCCTTGTACTACTAGTGTAACCCCTTATTGTTATTAGTGCGACCCCCTTGTTATATTGTTGTGACCATGTAGTCCCCATATTGTTATTATTGTGCCCCATAGAAGCCCACTATTGTTATTGTTGTGCCCTTACATTATTATTGTTATGTCGGCTCTGATTCTATTAAGACCCCTTAGAATACTATATATAGAAAGGAGGTATTGTCATTTGTATCACCCAAGAATTTTTCATTTGTGTAATGTAAAGGAGGTTGCCCCCTCAAAGAGGCTGATTTTTAAGTCGATGATCTATTTTTTCTATCATTTTGTGAGATGGTTTCATAATAGTCCATGTTTGATATTGAATACCACTTTGAAGTCACCACAAATTTCCCCTTGGTTCTCAGCACAACATCATGTGCATCATTCTTCATAATTTATTCATATTCTTTGACCATAGCATCCTTCCAGACTTGTTCTTTCAAGGCTTCTTCAAAGGTGGGAGGTTTGACTTGAATCATAGTGCTCATGGTTGCAACATATCCCTAGTACCTGCATCGCTTTTTGCTTTCTCTAAATGATCTTTGAACGAGAACACGTCTCTCATCATCCTGTAATGTGTCACGAATCCAAAATGGCCTCTTCCTGGAAGGAGGATCACATGGAGGAGGATCTTAAGGATCCATGGGTTTCATGGGATCATAAAAAATGTTTGTCTCAGATTCAGGCATTAAAGGACCATCTAAAATATCCATATCATCATTCTTCTTCTTAGGAGGAGGAGGTAGTGGAAGGTCCCTTTCTTTCCCATGGGAAACATATTCATCAAACATTATATCCCTACTAATTTCAACCTTCCTTTGACCAGGAATATATATTCTAAAAGCTTTAGAATTTCCACAATATCCAACAAATGTACCATTTCTTCCCGTGGCTTCCAACTTGTTTCTTTTGTCCTTCAACACATGAAAATATATGGGGTAGGAAAAGATGTGAAGATGGCTAACATCAGGCTTGACACATGTGAACACTTCTTCAGGGGTCTTATTGTCTAATTCTTGATGAGGTACCCTATTTTGAACATATACGGTAACATTTGTTCCTTCTCCCCAAAGGAACATTGGCAACTTTTGATCATGGAGCATGGAACAAGCAACTTCTACAATAGACCTATTCCTTCTTTCATCTATTCCATTTTGTTCGGGGGTATAGGGCACAATCATATCTTTCTTGATACCTTCTTGCAATAATTAATGAATTCATTTGAAATGTACTCTCCACCATTATCAAACTTGAATACCTTGATTTACTTCCCTGTTTGATTTTCAACCAAAGCTTTGAACTCCTTGAACATTTCAAAGGCTTCCTCATTTTGCTTCAAATATTATATCCATATCTTTCTTGAGAAGTCATTAATGAAGGTTATTTAGTATATATGGCCGCCGAATGTAAGAGCATCAAACCACATATGTCTAAATGAATGAGACAGAGGATGACATTTGTCTTGTTCTTGTTAGAGGGGAATGGTCCCCTTGTATCCTTTCCACTAGCACATGCTCGACATACTCCATCATGTTGGGCTTGAACATCGGGAATACCATAGAACAATTTCTTCAATTTTGGAAGAGAATCATAATGTAGATGGGCCAATATTTGGTGCCATAGCTCGCTTAGATGATTATTATCATGGAGTAGTGCTAGAAGAGATCTACTAGTGACTCTATAGAGTCCTCCAAATATTGATCCCAATGTGAATGCATCTCTCATAGAAGTTCCAACAAGCCAAGTAAGAACATTCCTCACCCTGGGAGCTTAGACAGGGGGGAAGAGCCAACTTAGTGTTCTCGATCAGTGGTGACCCTTATTAGAAGGGGTCAGATGCATCAGTCCAAGTTGCTCTCTGAAGAAAAAAAACTTCCCTTTTGGCAAAGCCTCGGTGAGAATATCTGCAATTTACTCATATTTCAATATATGAGGGAGTCTAACGACTCCTCTCTACACCATGTCTTGAATGTAATGATATAGAATATCTATGTGTTTGGACTTGTGATGAAATACGAGATTCTCTACCAAACATAGCCCACTCTTGTTGTTGCAATATATCGCTGTATTGTCTAGGACTTACTCAAATAAATCTCCAAAGAGCTTCTCAACCAAATTGCTTTGCAACTAGCCATGGTAGCGGAAATGTACTATGCCTCGGTTGTACTCCATGCTACAAACTTATGCTTCCTAATAATCCAAAATATCATAGCAGATCCAAGGCTAAATCAAAATCTAGATGTACTCGTCCTGTCGGCAATGTTTCCTGCCCAATTAGCTTCATTATATCCATGAAGTCGAATATCTCCAATATAATATCTCAAACCTAGGGTAATTGTCCCATGCAAATCTCTCAAAATGTGTTTGGAAGAAATGTAATGTGCATGGAGAGGCCCAGTCATGAATTGAATCAACGTGTTCACTACATAACATATGTCTGGAAAAATGTTCACTAACAACATCAGAGCTCCAATCACCTATCTATACTCAAATGGATTCACAAAATTGGGTCCTACAGCTTTTGCACATAACTTCCAAATCTACAAATATCTCCAACAACTTCACAACATATTTTCCTTGCAAATGGAAAATATGATCAGGCTTTCATCACACCTCAAGGACTAGAAAGTATTGCATGATTCTAAGGTCCTTCATCTTGAATTCAGAGGCTAACTCCCTCTTACACTTGATCATTAGGGGCACAATACATGTCAAGGATAAATCATCAACATATAAAACCAAAATCAATGACAAACCTTAGACTACCTTGAAGTAGAGGTTGGGATTGAAATTTCTTCTTGTGAATCCTAGCTTTACCAGCTAAATTTGTATGCGGGTGTACCATCCTCTAGGGGCTTGCTTCAATCCATAGAATTCCTTCTTCAACCTATAAACATGCATCTTTCGATCCTATACTTGAAATCCCTATGGCTTCTCAACATACACTTATTCATGTAACATGCCATGAAGAAATACAATATTCACATCCAACCAATGGAGGGTTCATCCTTGACTTGCTGAAAGAGAAACTATCCAACAAATGGTTGTATATTGAGCCACAGGTTCAAATATATCGTCATAATATTCTCTCTCTTTTTGGGAGAATCCTCAAGGCACGAAACTTGATTTATATTTCTCAATGCTACCATCAACTCCATGTTAGATCCCTATACTACTAGTGTAACCCCTTATTGTTATTAGTGAAACCCCCTTATTATATTGTTGTGCCCATGTAGTCCCCATATTGTTATTATTGTGCCCCATAGAAGCCCACTATTGTTATTGTTGTGCCCTTACATTATTATTTTTATGTCAGCTCTAATTATATTATGACCCCTTAAACTCCTATATATAGAAAGGAGGTATTGTCATTTGTATCATCCAAGAATTTTTCATTTGTGTAATGCAAAGCAGGTTTCCCCCTTGAAGAGGCTGATTTTTAAGTCGTTGATCTATCTTTTCTATATTTTGTGAGCTGATTTCATAACATTTGGTATCAGAGCTTTGGATTCTAGGGTTTCGCTGCTCCAAACAGGTCATCGTGGAACTTTCACTATAATGTTTTCTATACGAAGTTTTAGAAGCTAAAAAAGAACCCATTTGATTTGAAATTGTTTTGAACCTCGGGTCCAAATTTCAGATCTTGTCTCGCTACATTTTTTGAGATATGATCTGAGGAAGTTAGGGTTTTTGCAAGATCTAGAATTCCATCTCAAACAGGTCATCATTGAATTTTCACTATAATTTTGTTTCTATGAAGGTCCAACAAATCTTGGTGAAGCACGTACCCAAATTTCAGATCTTGTATCGCTATATTTCTAGAGATATGGTCCAAGACATTAAGGGTTTTTGCAGACTCCTGAATTACATCCCAAACAGGGGACCTTGGGAAAATTATCATAACTGTCTCTCTGAGCATCAGATTTAAATTTCGTAAGAAGTCATAGAAATAGGAAAGACTATAATTTTCTTTTTATTGTTTTCAAGTTTCAAGGTCAAAACAATGACGCATGGCACTTCGTACAAGTTCGCTCTATTGAATAAGTATATAATCTGGAGATCTTGGGAGATTGGGCATGACTATTTCTTGGAGAATCCAATTTTGATCAGACTAGTGGCATTAGAAATAGGACGTAAAGGACTAATGTAGGTCACAATTTTAGACCTTGGAGATTTGCAATTTCAGAGATACAATCGATTCAAGATCGATCTTCTAAAAGAAAGAAAAGAAATGACTCAAATCAAGAAAATATAAACACCTAGTAAGAAAAACTGGATGAATGATTTGAATAATGTGATTGAAGCTAAGATAAATAGTTTTATATGTTCCATGGAAGCTAATATCGATGGTAGGGAAGCAGATTTGAAGAAAGGCATGGAATATTTGAAGAAATACATGGAAGGTTTGAAGGAATGTGGGACAAAGGTACTACAAGAAAGGCCTCCTAATGACGAAAAGGTAGTAGAGGAAACTCATGATGAGAAAGAAATAAATGTTAATCATGATTTCATAAAATCTAACATTGGATTGAAGATCCACCATATTCCAAATATTGATATGAGGAAGTTTGATGGCAAGGATCCCATAGCATGGATACTACAGATGGAGAAATATTTTTATCTACATGATGTTCAACT
Organism: Pinus tabuliformis; assembly: GCA_031772625.1. Taxonomy (NCBI): domain Eukaryota; kingdom Viridiplantae; phylum Streptophyta; class Pinopsida; order Pinales; family Pinaceae; genus Pinus; species Pinus tabuliformis. The sequence goes on from CM062808.1 coordinate 834,795,114, forward strand.
GTTACAAAAGGTATGTATTACATCCTTATATTTAGAACCGAATCAATTTTTATGGTATAAAGTGCTTTGTTCTCATAAAATACTTGTCACCTCGTCAATTTTCACGGAGGAAATGATATCACATTATGAGGATACAAACAGAAACACCTTCTTTAGCCAATTGATAAATATCAAACAAAAGGGTTCAATGGCAGAGCACATTGAGGACTTCCAAAAATTGAATATAAGGGTAAATGATATTCCGAAGAAGCAGAGGATTGACGTCTTCATAGTGACTTTAAAGGATAACATTCAACATGAGGTTCATCTTTGGGAACCTAATTCATTGGAGAAGGCATTCAGGCTGGCAAGAAAAATTGAAACCAAAATTATGCCAACATGAAAACCTACCAATCACAATTATAAAGATGGAACTATTCTTTCTCCTAGCCTTCCAAAACATACATGTTTGACACCACAAAAATTGGAAGAAAAAAGAGAAGAAGGGCTTTGTTACAATTATGATAAAAAATACACTAAACGTCATAAGTGTGCTGAGAAAAAATTAATTTACATAGATGGGGAAGAGGAGCAAGAAAAGGAACAAGAGATGTCAAAAGAAGAGGATATACACCAGGAACCAACCCTAGAGAAAGAAGAAATGAATCCGACCATGTCTTGTAATGCATTGGTAGGAATTACCACTCCTCAAGCTCTCAAGCTAGAAGGACATATGAAGAAGAAAAAGGATAACCTCACTTTCGCCCAAAATCGAATGAAACAATGGGTATATCAACATCGTAGCAAAAGAATTTTTGACATAGGCGATTGCCTATTTTTACGAATACAACCATACAAACAAATGTCCCTCAAGCAAGTTAAGAAGGATAATAAATTATCACCAAAGTATTATGGTCCTTACAAGGTGTTGCAAAATATTGGTACAATCGCATACAAATTGGAGCTTCCTGCATCTTCCCGAGTGCCCCTAGTTTTCCATGTTTCATGCTTAAACAAGGTTATAGGTGACAAGCTCCTAGTTCAAATAATATTGTTGGAACTTGACGAGGAAGGAAAAATCATAATGGAACCTGAAGCAGTGATGGAAACAAGAATCTGACAGCTACAAAATCGATCAATTTTAGAGTATCTCATCAAGTGGAAGAACTTTCGCGATGAAGATTCCACATGGGAGGACGCGAATTTTACACAGAAGAATCCATAACTACTCAAGTGTTGAGGACAACACTTTTGGAAGAAGAGGGACATGTTAGGTCCACATACTACTAGTGTAACCCCTTATTGTTATTAATGCAACCCCCTTGTTATATGGTTGTGCCCATGTGGTCCCCATATTTTCATTATTGTGCCCCATAGAAGCCCGCTATTGTTATTGTTGTGCCCTTACATTATAATTGTTATGTCGGCTTTGATTATATTATGACCCCTTAGACTACTATATATAGAAAGGAGATATTGTCATTTGTATCACCCAAGAATTTTTCATTTGTGTAATGTAAAGGAGGTTGCCCCCTCGAAGAGGCTGATTTTTAAGTCGTTGATCTATTTTTTCTATCTTTTTGTGAGCTGGTTTCATAATAGTCCATGTTTGATATTGAATACCACTTTGAAGTCAGCACAAATTTCCCCTTTGTTCTCAGCAGAACATCCTATGCATCATTCTTCATAATTGATTCATATTCTTCGGCCATAGCATCCTTCTAAACTTGTTCTTTCAAGGCTTCTTCAAAGGTGGGAGGTTCAACTTGAATCATAGTTCTCATGGTTGCAACATATCCCTAGTACCTGCATCACTTTTTGCTTTCTCTAAATGATCTTTGAACGAGAACACGTCTCTCATCATCCTATAATTTGTCATGAATCCAAAGTGGCCTCTTCCTGAAAGGAGGATCACATGGAGGAGGATCTCAGGGATCCATGGGTTTCATGGGATCATCAAAAATGTATGTCTCAGATTCAAGCATTGAAGGACCATCTAAAATATCTATATCATCATTCTTATTCTTAGGAGGAAGAGGTAGTGGAAGGTCCCTTGCTTTCCCATGGGAAACATATTCATCAAACATTATATCCCTACTAATTTCAACCTTCCTTTGACCAAGAATATATATTCTAAAAGCTTTAGAATTTTCACAATATCCAACAAATGTACCTTTTCTTCCCATGGCTTCCAACTTGTTTCTTTTGTCCTTCAACACATGAAAATATATGGGGTAGGAAAAGTTGTGAAGATGGCTAACATCAGGCTTGACACATGTGAACACTTCTTCGGGGTCTTATTGTCCAATTCTTGATGAGGTACCCTCTTTTGAACATATACGGTAACATTTGTTCCTTCTCCCCAAAGGAACATTGGCAACTTTTGATCATGGAGCATGGCACAAGCGACTTCTACAATAGACCTATTCGTTCTTTCATCTATTCCATTTTGTTCGGAAGTATAGGGCACAATCATATCTTTCTTGATACCTTCTTGCAATAATCAATGAATGCATTTGAAATGTACTCTCCACCATTATCAAACTTGAATATCTTGATTTACTTCCCTGTTTGATTTTCAACCAAAGCTTTGAACTCCTTGAACATTTCAAAGGCTTCTTCCTTTTGCTTCAAATAATATATCCACATCTTTCTTGAGAAGTCATCAATGAAGGTTATTTAGTATAGATGGCCACCGAATGTATGGGTATCAAACCACATATGTCCGAATGAATGATATGGAGGATGCCATTTGTCTTGTTCTCGTTAGAGGGGAAAGATCCCCTTATATTCTTTCCACTGGCACACCCTGGACATACTCCATCATGTTGGGCTTGAACATCGATAATACCATAGAACAATTTCTTCAATTTTGGAAGAGAATCATAATGTAGATGGGCCAATATTTGGTGCCATATCTCGCTTAGACGATTATCATCATGGACTAGTGCTAGAAGAGATCTACTAGTGACTCTATAGAGTCCTCCAAATCTTGATCCCAATGTGAATGGATCTCTCATACAAGTTCCAACAAGCCAATTAAGAACATTTCACTTGATGAAGGCAACCCTCATCCCTTTGTCTTCCAAAGTAGATTTTGATACCTAATTCTTCTTCAATCTTGGCACATACATCACATCATGGAGAAAAATAGATTCCCCATAATCCAAATGAAATTTGAATCCCCCAAAGCCTTTAATGGGATGAGTGGAGTTGTCTCCAAGAATATTTTTCAAATTTGACTCCCTCTCTACCAAAGTAGAGAGAACTTCCTTATACCCAAAGGAATGATGAGTGTTCTCACTATCAACCAACGAAGTATCCCATGAATATGGAGGAGAAGAACTAGTGAGAGAAGAAATAAGAATATATTCAAATTGATTGGGAACATTACTCTCATACTTGGAGTATCTTCACTCCTTTTGAGGATTGTCGGATAGGTAAATCCCTTCTGCAGACAGAAGCGATCCCACTAGCCCAACAGGGGTCTAGCGACAATCAATCAAAGCTACTACGCAGGCTCCTAACTGCAAATAACAAAAATAGGTAAAGAAGGACCTACTTGGGGTCCAACGCTAGTGTTGATGAAGCGGAGCCACCCTCGTTCCCTGGTCCTGGCCGGTCACAATCCTTCGCTATCCTCGCGAACGGACACCTGCACACATAAGGAACGATACAAACACAAGCGTGAAATCTGATATAGGCAATTATATGTCAGTCAGAAAGGACATAAATTTACATCAAACACCATGTAAACGATGAAAGTGGAACCATAATAGTAGTCTTCTATTATTAATGATAAAAAGAGAAGAGTACAACCAAGGTTCTGACGTTGAACCTCTCCTCTGTCTGGGCGGGCAGCTATGTGTGTCTTGCAATCGGCAGCATCACCTCTCTATGCTTCACTATCTCTAACTCAAGAACTCTAGCACTTCAGAACTCACTCTCAGAACTCAGAACTAGAACTTGAGCAATTAACTCCAAAGACTAGCTTGTCAAATGCATGAGGACAAGCTTATATAGACGAAGAAGGGAGGACGATACAATGAACCGGGACACCCAATGTGAATTGGCAACATCCATGAAAAGCTACTGTGGATAGATATGATGACTCTCGAGCTTTATCAAATGGATTTTTCCTCAAAGGAGCTCATGATCTGGAAGGAAAAATCATACAGTCGTGCTTTTGGCAAAAAAACATTACTAAATTTGACTAGCGCGGGCATTGTTCTAAGACAGAGCACCAATGGTCGCGCCCCCTTTTGAGGATCTTCATGATTGGCGTGGGTGAGACACTGGGAACTCGCGCCACTGGAAAAAGAGCACTTTTTAGGGGTGATTTGCAGAAGGTGTCTTCAGGGAACATGAAGTACACACTCAGGGGAACATAATGCAAGTGTTTTTAGACTTTGTCACTTCTTATAACTCCCGGGATAAGTCCTCCAAAGTACGACAAGAGGAGTAACAGGGATGGTGACAAATTATTGTGTAACAGATGCCCCCTAAAGCATGAGGTCCGAGAGGTAGAGAGGGGTGAAATGCTTTACAAGAACACACAAGAACACATATAGCTGCCGCCGAGGATCTGCATTGAGAAATATGACTGATAGTTCAATTACATGATGTACATGGTATGGTCGCAGCCATCCATAAGAGAGTACATAAACAATCTAGATCCATAGTATGGACGCAGCCATCTAGTTAGGATCAATGAATTGACTCAGGTATGGTCGCAGCCATCCAGTGAATGAGTCATGTATCAAGAATCACGCCTGGATTACAACAGACACAATCCAGGGTCTTGCGCTCCATCTCAACCCGAACAAGAGTACAAGTTCAAGCATGTGAATATATGAGCTGATGTCGAACATGCATGAACATCGTCTGATTACCAGTCAATAGTGGAAACTGTTAACAGACGCGAGAGGTACCACCAATAATGACGATGGCCCTCAAGGTACTATAGGTACAATCTACGGCATGTGAATAAATGATCTGAAGTCGAACACCTGTAGAGTCATTCGATCGGAGGCCAATGATGAAAACCTCACGTCGAACACGAAGAACCTGCCATTGAGGCATGCAGGCTCCAAGGCACCGGAAGGGAGTCTCTAGATCAACTTCCTAGATAATGAGTTGAAGTCGACAGGGAGTGACCTTGATCGAAGGTGGGCCATAATGTTTCCCACATCATCGACACGAGACAGAGAGACAATATTGTGAATCAAGATTGTACAAACTATCAGAGGGATGTTGTTCCTTTGCAGAGGTCAACTTCTCTTGAACATATCGGCGGCACATTAACGGAATTGGCAGTATTTGACATCAATGTATCAAAGGTCATGATGACGAGGCAATGAGTGAATGAGAGGTCAAATCAGGTACCCAAGTCTATGGAAGCAAGTGAAAGATGTGAGATGAGATATCCCCACCCTGGACATGAAAGCAAAAAAATGCCATGTTCAAGAGCGACATACTGCCGACACAACAATAATTATAGTTCCAAAATTTCTTTTCCCCCACCATTTCTGGCGAGTACCCCTATTATTTTTAACAAGCTTGATGGGGATAGCATATGCTTGTGGTGCGTCATTTCGACAAAATCTGATGTCATTAGGTTTTAACGAGTCTGACAAAGGAAGAACTCGGCGTCTTTTCATGTTTAGAGAGTTTGAAAAGACAGTAGAAAAGAAAACTCCAGGGGTGTCCTTTTTCGTAAAGTTGTGTCTCTCGGGCCCGAAAAAGTATAAAATAATACCCGAAAGAACCGCCTGATCATTACGATCGAGGAGTACTTTTCATAATTAGTGATTTCGACCTGAAAAAGTAGAAAAGCGGTCAAAGCCACGTCGTTTCGGAACCATTAACGAGTTTGAAACGACAAAAACCCGGTAATCTTTTTATGTTTTAACAGTCGACAAAAAGAACTTAAAACGACCGCCCCTTATTAACATTTAACGAGTCAAGAGGGAGAACTCGGCAATCTTTTCCTCTTTAAATGGTCAGAAAAGAGCTGAAAGCGGACCTCCATTTTTATTTTCTTTAACGAGTCAAAAAGGAAAAATACTCGGCAATCTTTTCATATTTTACGAGTCGGAAAAGAGCGTAAAGGCGACTCGTCCTGAAGGAACGAGTGGTATAAAGGGTAGCAACTGATTCCAGGTACAGGTTGGCATTGCTCAAAACATGTAATGGTCAAGAGGCTGGCTAATAAAACCACTCATCGCTGCGGTTCCTCAGGAAAGGATAATCAATCAAGTGAAAGCATATGATCGGCCAAAGAGATGGTGGCGATGGAATGAAACAACCAAGGCTCATCTAGCAGAATTTAGCAGATAAAAGGCAATCATGGGATGTAAATCAGATATGGGTTCATTTTTACACAAGCTTGAACCATGGAGAACTTTGCTTGGATTTGGTTTCATGTTTACACAAGCTTGAAACGAAAAACTATGCTTGCTATAAATTTGCATGCCCCCAGCATGATAATGCAAATCGAGGTACATGCCCCCCAAGCTTCATGGCATTCACGGAGTGGATGGAATGAAGGTTCACTCTCGAGATCTGTGAAAGACTCGACTTGTATTTTATGAGATCTTAATCAAAAGACTCGATTTGGAAAGGGAGTTGTTTCATTTTTTAATGAGGTTGACACAGTAAAAGAACTATCCTCATAACCCTTGTTTCATTTTTTAACGAGGTCGCCACAAAATGAAAACTATCCTCGGACACGAGTCGTTTCATTATTTTCACGAGGTTGATACTTTAGCAAAACTATCCTCGAGACTCCTTGTTTCATTTTTTGCGAGCTTGACACAAGACAAGGAACTGTGCTCCACCAGACCTAGTTTCATTTTTTAAGGAGCTTGACAGAGGAAAATGAACTACGCTCCAACCAAACCTAGTTTCATTTTTTAAGGAGCTTGACACAAGACAAGGAACTGTGCTCCACCCAAACTTCATCATAATGAACAGGAAGTCGGGGCTTCCAAGAGTGCCACTCCCGGTGGAAGGACAACATCTCGGAAGTCAGGACCCAATGCCCCCAGGACACTGTGCACAACAGCGGCATCGCTGGATACAGGCATGGGATAGGTGGCCACGTAGTTGATCTGTGGTGGGGCAGATGCAACTGGTGGATAAACACCAGGAGGGGATGACGACTGCGCAGGGGGGACCCGTGGACTAACGAACGATAATTGATCGATAGTCACAATTCTTCCATTGTGTGGAAAGCAAACCACATGGAAAAGTGAAGAAATAAGGGCCCCCATGGCATAAACATAGTCATGACCAAGGAGAAGATTGAAATCTAAAGCACCTTGGGTCACCGATACGTCTATATAGACGGTCTTGCCTCCCAAAGTAATAGGGAACTTTGGAAGGATCCCTAATGGTTGGCTAGTCCCTCCGTCAAAAGCAGTTAGATTCGATGTTACGGGCACAAGCTGTGAGGAACCCAAAGCTTGCCAAGTAGTGGCAGACATAAGACTAACAGATGCACCCTCATCCAAAACAGTGCCAGGTATTGCCTTGTTATAGGCATGTACCGTGACCCAAAAAGGCGCATGAGATGGCAGGCGGAAGGTAGTCAAACGTCTCCAGTCAAAGGAAGCGACTGAACTACTTGGTGGGGGAATCGTACGATTGCCCCCCTGCTCGGAAGAGAGCGCAGTAGGACTCTCAGATGTAGGGGTATTTCCAGATGTAGGAGAATCTGAGGAGACGAGAAGAACATGAGAATGAGGCTCTTCCAAAATAGAGTGGTCGGCGGGTGATGAACTGGAGTCGAGACTCTTTCCGGCCAATGGTTGGTCTGGAACAGGCTTGGCAGAGCCAGATTCAGGAAGAGAAGGCTGGACAAGAGAGGAATCTTGGTTGATTTCTTTGTCAGCAGGGGAACGTTCTGCAATTGCAGAAAGACGTTGATAACCAGTAGGAAGTTGGGTTGAGGGAGCTGTAAGACTTTCCAATACAATAGAGGCTCTATCCATGAATGGACAAAGGTGAAGGGGATGATTGCCTTCACAAAGTTTACAAGGGATTCGAATCTTCTCTTTTCCCTTACCGTTTCCAGGTGATAAGGTAACATCGCCATGATCTCCAGAGGACGATGCAGGGCAGTCCGGATCATGAGACCATACTTCTAACACCCTGGGAATGCCAGGACAATCGCGGAGAAGGTGGTCTTCCTTGCACAACTTACAAGGAAATTTGACCTTCCGCGGAGGAGCACAAGGTGGCTCGACTTGGGTTATACATTCAACCTCTAGTTTAGGAGTCTTCTTCTTCTTGGTCTTCTTCTTCTTTTTCTTCTTAGCTACCTGGTTACTTGAATCCAGAGTTTCACCAGGCGAAGTAGAAGATGAGGACGCAGCAGTAGGCGAAGAAGGGAAAGGGTCCACCTTGGAATCAGCAAGACGTTGTTCGGGTGGAGGAGGTGGTGGTGGACCCGAACTGAACGGAGGAGCACTAGAGGGTATCTCAGGCTCCTTCCCGGTAGATGGCGGGTAATCTTTTGTTCGAGTGCTGATATTGATGGGTATCGTTCCAGCCATAAACACTTGAGAACCAAAGGAAGAGGGAGGCTGAGATGGGTCAGCCACCATTTGAGTTTTTTGAGTTTGCTGTGAGGGAAAGGGTTCTTTAAGCACCGCAGGAGTCCCGGGAGTGCCTTTCAACAAACGACTAACTTCGGACCGCCTGGGGTAGTCCTTTGTATAGTGATCCTCATCACAGATAAGACAAGGATACTTGGGTTTGCGTTTGGCACCCTCATCAGGCGGAGGGTTAGGGGCTTCCTGCTTGGGTTGATCTGGCTTATTCTTCGGTTTCCCTTTCTTCTTTGCTTTCGAGGCTTTGTCTGCCATGGTGGATTGGACGGAATTGACCTTGGAAGTAACATTCGAAGTGGGTATTACCTGGGAGGTGGGTTCATTCGGAGCAGAAGTTATCACACTCGAGACCACCGAGGTTGAAAACAACTATACGGGTAAACCGATGGTTAACCCAGGCAAAGACAAAGTTGCCATATACGGAGCACCGACATTTCCAACAGAACGAAATGGACGAGGGTTCCCATCAGGAGGAACACCTTGGCCGGTGGGCGCCGGGAAGGCTGCCATTGAACGAGAAATAATCCTACTCAAGCTAACGCAAACAAAATCTAATTGGGAAATGTTATCGTGGCCAATAAATTTTAAGACGCAAAGACACGACTTGACCTTTTCATGTTTTAAGAGTCAAGAAAAGGACAAAAGATGACTCTAGTCTCCTTCGAATATTTAATGAGCACGAAGTGACAAGACGCTCACAGGCACCTTTTCTTTTAGGGAGTCCGAAAAGGATCAAAAGTGACTACTCTGGAGATTCTAGGTAAAGGGTGTGCCAAACTTTTCGCAAAACCACAGAATACTTTTTAGGGTACGGGTGGTCAATCTTCGTGAATGCTGTGTTCACTGCATTGCGAATCGTAGGGCGGCAGACTCGGCTTCCTATGGATAAAGGATAATAGCCTAGTGGGGTCTCCCGTATATACGCGACGGTACGTGGGAGCTCAGTCCGTATTGGCACCTATCGTTTCACCGTGGAGGAATCACCCAACCACTCGACGATAAACTACCAGGTTTAAGGACGCCGGAACACGTCTCTACCTAGACCTCTAGAATGTTCACGTTAGGTTCCAATGCATTGTTATGTTCATTCAGTTGATTTTAAAGTTTATCTTGAATTACGTTTCAGTTTTTGGTCCTATCGTATGTGATCTCTCAGAAACTTGCTAAATGCAAATTACATGCCAAAAATAAATCATTCCATTCAATGAATCCTATCTACAGGAAAGTAGAGATTTTTTCACAAACGAAGTGATCACTCAAAAACGAAGATCCTAATGCAGTTAATAACAAGGAATGAAAATCTTTCTTTTCTTTTTCTTTTTAAAAGCAATAAATCAACAAAAAGCTAACTAATATAATGCAAAAGATTTTTATTTTTTTTTGTTTTTACTTCCTTTAAGATAGCATGATGCATGCAAGCAAATTTAAGAGATATTCACAAATACAGATAAACAGAATTCACTTTGATAGAAATATGACCAATTCTGAAACACCAAGACGAACTAAGGAAGAACACAAAGACTTTTCAATGGACCATGTGATGAAGTGGAGTAAGCTTCAAACAGGCTAGAAGTGAATCACTCAAACAACTGAAGGATCAAGGCACAACCAGTCAACCAGAGGTCCAACACACTTCCAGACACTGTAAAAAACCAACAATTTGAGCTAAAAGAGCTTCCAACCAATCATACAGGCAAAAACACAGAGCTGGCGCGACTGTCAGCTTGAAATTTGCGCTAACAGTCGATTGGCGCGACTGTCAGTCTGCAACCTGCGCCAACTGGCGCGACTGTTGGATGAAAAACCGCGCCAACTAAGTTTGGCAGCTCAAAAAATAAATACCGCGACCTCAGGTCGGGTTGACAGTATTCAGATGGATCAAGCAGTAAAAAACAAGCTCACAACTGACCCAGAAAGCTCATAGGCTCACGCAAGCAAGAGAAAATTAACATGCAAGGCAAATAGCTTACTCCCCAGTGGAGTCGCCAAATTGTCGGATAGGTAAATCCCTTCTGCGGACAGAAGCGATCCCACTAGCCCAACAGGGGTCTAGCGACAATCAATCAAAGCTACTACGCAGGTTCCTAACTGCAAATAACAAAAATAGGTAAAGAAGGACCTACTTGGGGTCCAACGCTAGTGTTGATGAAGCGGAGCCACTCTCGTTCCCTGGTCCTGGCCGGTCACAATCCTTCGCTATCCTCGCGAACGGACACCTGCACACATAAGGAACGATACAAACACAAGCGTGAAATCTGATATAGGCAATTATATGTCAGTCAGAAAGGACATAACTTTACATCAAACACCATGTAAACGATGAAAGTGGAACCATAATAGTAGTCTTCTATTATTAATGATAAAAAGAGAAGAGTACAACCAAGGTTCTGACGCTGAACCTCTCCTCTGTCTGGGCGGGCAGCTATGTGTGTCTTGCAATTGGCAGCATCACCTCTCTATGCTTCACTATCTCTAACTCAAGAACTCTAGCACTTCAGAACTCACTCTCAGAACTCAGAACTAGAACTTGAGCAATTAACTCCAAAGACTAGCTTGTCAAATGCATGAGGACAAGCTTATATAGACGAAGAAGGGAGGAGGATACAATGAACCAGGACACCCAATGTGAATTGGCAACATCCATGAAAAGCTACTGTGGATAGATATGATGACTCTCGAGCTTTATCAAATGGATTTTTCCTCAAAGGAGCTCATGATCTGGAAGGAAAAATCATACAGTCGTGCTTTTGGCAAAAAAACATTACTAAATTTGACTGGCGCGGGCATTGTTCTAAGACAGAGCGCCAATGGTCGCGCCCCCTTTTGAGGATCTTCATGATTGGCGCAGGTGAGACACTGGGAACTCGCGCCACTGGAAAAAGAGCACTTTTTAGGGGTGATTTGTAGAAGGTGTCTTCAGGGAACATGAAGTACACACTCAGGGGAACATAATGCAAGTGTTTTTAGACTTTGTCACTTCTTATAACTCCCGGGATAAGTCCTCCAAAGTACGACAAGAGGAGTAACAGGGATGGTGACAAATTATTGTGTAACAAGGATGATAATCTTCTTAATGATCACTTGGATCATCTCTTATTCTTATTTCATCTCTTACATTATGATCATTCCTTCAATCATCTCTTCTTCTTCGATCATCAAACATGATATTGTTACTTCTAGTTTTGTAGCATAGACCATTGTTCTTCTTGGGGAAATCAGGAGCATAATGAACTTTCTTGTGACAATTGTAACATTCAATGTGAGATGATGCTCTGTCATTCCTTCTTTTTTAATTTTGAGGAGGAGGATTTCTTGAATTTGATGGACCTCCTTTTCTTTTCTTCTTCTTGTTTTGAGTTATGAATGCAGTGGGCTCTCCTTCTTCATGCTTTTATATCCTGCCCCTTCATATCATCCTTGATTCTTCTTGAGTGAGATTTCCAACAATCTCATCAAATGATAGGAAGATATTTTTGTTTTTTTAGTAGTAATGAAGGTTTCCCAAATGGGAGGAATACCTCTAAGAGCTACAATCACGAATTCCCTATCAGGCACAATTTCCCCAACTCTTTGCAATTGATATCTAAGACAAGATATCCTCATAATATAGGATTGCGCAAACTCTCCTTTGTTCATCTTCATGTATTTGAGTTGATGTTTTAAGGAGATTATTTCATTCAAATTTTTGACTTCATACATGCCAACTATTGTATCATACATGCCCTTAAACTTCCTCAAATTTCCAACATATGCAAGTAAATTATCTTGTAGACCATCAACTTTAATTTTATTTAATTTTAACTCAGCTTTCTTGTACTTTTTCTTCACAGCAGCAGAAGCGTTCTCCAGAGGCTCAAGTACTTTTCCTTGAATATATTCCAAAACATCATTTTTATCATCTATAATCGGCAACCTTCTCTTCCATGTAGCAAAGTTAGATGTGTGACCCAATTTCTCATGTTCCTTGAAGAAATAGGAATACATCTTGATTAGATAGGTTCCTTCAACTTTCCAAATATGATTTCTTTCAATTCTTGTCTCCTTTTGGGCTTGTTCTTCACCTTAGCTCTGATACCATGTTAAATTTCACACTCCTCTATGTTGTATCAATTAATTTTAGCCAAATTAAATTAGTCAATTAGAAATATTTTCAATAACAATAAGTATTTCCAATCATCAATAGTAATTGAAGATAGAATATTAAATACAATTACAAAGGAGATAATCAACACATCAACAAGAGACACTAGATTTGGTCAAAGACCAAGAAAAACCCACTATGGGGAAAACCATTTGAAATTCTTCTTCTTATTAGATTTTCATAAAATTTTCAACAAATAGTACAATGAGATCAATAAAAAAACATCCAGCAAAATTAACCCAATGACATACATAAGTATGTTCCGAGCATCAATCTAGATTTGAAACAACTTTTCCTGTCTGCAGTCAAATGTCAAAATCCAACTCTAGAACCCAACTACATGGAGGAAGAGGTATCCATGTGGTTGAGACCATCCAACCACATGGATGATCCTGCTAGCCTATGGTTGTAGCTGAAAATTTCATGTATGAAACCTGTAGTAGGAAACCAAAAACCCTAAAACACGTGCAAGCTTCATACCCTCTAATCTTGAACCTGTACGAACCAAATTTCTCGACCCAACCTCAAACTTGTTCGAACCAATAAATGAAGAAGAGAAGAATAATATGCTTGGTGATATCCAAATGAGTTTAAGGTCACTTGTATTTATAGGCTTCCGATGGCGTCCATTTTCCTGTTAGGTTCGACCTAATCAAATGTGACTTTGTGGGCTTCCATTCAAAAATGCACTTTCCCTCGTCCAAATTGAGTGCTCCAATAGTCAAAATTAGTCCTCTTGAAAAGAGGAATCTGGTCCCATGGTTAGAATTTGTCACTGAGCTGCCAAATCAACAAAGTTTCCCATAATATTCCATATAAGATCCAAACAAATTTGACAAAATTCCATGCAATTTTTTCATGACAAAGAAGAAAACATTTTTAAAATAAGTTTATCATTCCCTATGCAAGAAAAAAATTCATTACATTTAAAGTAATATCTTTACAAATTATTCTTTTTGACGAAAATATATTTCCAGTAGCATCCACTACCAGCAATGACCCAAACTTATTTTGAGCAAAAACTACATGAATGAGTGGCAGAGTGGATGCACAATGTCGGGAATTATGTTAGAATGAAATATAGCCAACATCAATTCTCTTATTAGTCCTACTAAATTGATGATGGCAATAGTATGGTTAATACTCCTATAATATCTCTATGGTAAGAGGAGAATGTGGGGTATTGGAGAATGGTTTGGGTTTAAGCCTTGGAGGCACCTTCCCACCCAAATTAATTAACGATATTAGGCATGCATTTCACCATTGTTGTTTCTGCTCAAATTATTCTATAAACTAGTAATTCCTTCTGGTAAGATGAATCCAACAAACTTGCAGGTTTAGTATAATGGATCTTTGCATAGAGGAGACAATATTTATACAAGACTTAACAAATCAAATTTTATACACGTGGGTTTGAGGGAGAGGCAAAAATCTTGATTACAGTTTGTTATGCAGATTTTTCATGATTGTGGACAAAGGTGAATTCCCTAGGTCTAGTGGTATGACCTAAAACAACAGAAGACAAAAAGAATGAAGTTTTCCTTAGATAAATTAGAGAATGGGAAAGAATCCTACCTGGAATAAGAAGAAATCCTTTCTTTCCTCCTCGCTTGTAAGCTCCAACCATAGCTCCAAGTGATATAATTACAACTTGCACACATGATTAAAACAAGAAAAGGATCCACAACATCCAAATAAGACAATCTAAAGTATTTATTCAATGAATTAGCATGTCATTTAAATACACGAGTGCAAACATAACACAAAAAATATAGGAAAATAAGATGCTCTTTATATTGGGAAATATAGGAGAGATTTTACAACCATAAATAGTTGTTGAATTTGTATATGTCTCCCCAAGTTGACTTGTCCTTCCTTGTCACAAAGCACACCTCAACATCAAACCTAATGCATGAATGTGGTGACTCCTTTAAGCTCAAAGAAACAACATAAGGGTGTTATAAATCTCCAAAATCCAATCCAGACCTTATGGGAGGCAGTAAATTTCAAAAAGGATTGTTGTAGTTTATGAATTATTATCCAATTACTAGTTTAGGCTTGAGATCCACTTAGGAGGGGAAGATGAGCGCAAGGGATAAGAGATAAAGTCTCCAATATAGGATTTGATCTCGATATCCATGGTAAATGGTTAAAACTACCTTGGAAGCTTCTCAAATAGGAAGCTTGAGATTTGTTTTTATTTTTCCTGAATTTCTATAATCAATGCACCTTCAGAAGGAAGCAACATGTGTTGACCAATGCAAGTTCCTAGATATGAAACAAGCATTGAACACATATGGCTAAAGAGGAAAATTTTGTTGGTGCTAAAAACAATAATTTTAAGCCATTTGTCCCAGAAAATTAGACTTTTTGGAGAGTTCATGCTTAGGGATTTGTGAAGGGATGATGACAAATTCTTCATGGATATTGATTGATCAAAATTTCAGGCCTATTGCATGGGGGCTTCACTAAATTAATCTCTTGGAATATCATGAGTGTTCATGGCATATTAACAATACCCCTAATTTGACTACATATTTGAAAATACCTCTAAAAATCACATTATTTAACCCCCTACCAATACAAACCAAATACACCTTCCTAATTTAAAAAGCCCCTACTTTCACTAGATATTGTAGGTATCCATTTTTTCATTAACATTTTTATACCCCTTTATATTTTTTCATTAACTTTGAGCCCCATTTTTTATACCTACTAATATATACACAGTTTACCCCTTATATATCCTTGAATACATTCTGTCATTTTTTCCTCAATATATATCCCCCAATATGAGTGCACGCGCCAAGCCACAAAGGATCCAGCTGTCCTTTTCTTGAAAACAACATCCAATGTCCACTGAAACAATTTGATGAATGCCAACTGGTGTATTTGTTGATGATGATTTCCCACTGGCTGCTTCGCTGATGTTGTCGAGACTTTCAGTCTAATAACCACTTGTCAATTTCATTGACATTTTCCTCCCTTTGTCAGCTGAAAGGAGAGGAAATCTTCTCCAAAATATATCTAAACTCCCCCCTGTAGGTGGAGGAGTATTTCACTGGTGTACTCCCTCGTTCAATTACACGAGAGTACCATCTTCATTTGATTGTTGGCTGCAATATGTGTGAGTGAATCCGATTGTAAAACTTGTACAATCTCCTAGCTGTGGATGACCATTCCCAAGGATCAATCCATGAATAATCGATCTTCAATCTGCTTGATTGTTGTTGTTTGCTTCATTTATCTAATTAATGATTTGACTTGCCACAATGGTGACAAGGATGGAGATCAAAACACTGATCTTCCAGATGACCGGTTCTTTGACAATGAGGGCATTTTGCTTTGATTACAACTTGAGTTTGCGCACATGTCTGTTTGTCTGCAACTTTCTCTTGGCTTGTTGATGGTAGTTGATCAAGAAATCCTTCACTGATGAACTTGATCGGCTTAGAATAATCGGGGATATGCAAGTTGCTCTCATCTTTGTCATATCCTAATCCACGTCGATTTCAATTACTTTGAATTTCTCCCTATGGCTTGATGATGGATTTGGAAGAAATTTGAACTGGAACAACTTCAACACTTGAAGCTGGTTGGATGAATGAATTCGAATGATCAGCTATCTCTGGATTGGTCAAAGACTTGGAAGCAACATGCTTCTCTTGAAACTCATTTCTCTATAGTTGCGACTCTAGTTGAAGGAACTCAATCATTTCATGAGCATGTTGAATATGCACTTGAATGTTAGCAAGAGTGGTTTTGTTGATTTGTACCATGTCTTCACCAGTTGAGAGGATCAAATTATTAAGAATCTTTAACAACTGAATGCTTTTTTCCATGTGAACTTGTTGGAACTCACACTTGCTTGCTTTTAATACTTGCTAGATTTCTAGAACTCGCTCACTTGATGTTTGGTTGATTGTTGCACGCTCGCTTGATCCTGTTTTAACAATTGATTGTTTGAGTTCACACTTGCTTGCTCTCACGCTCACCTCCTTTGATTGTTTGAATGATGCTTGCTTTCTAGATGGCTCGCTTGAACTTGCTTGATTGATTACTGACACTTTGTGCTTTCTTGAATGTACTCACTGAATGTGCGGATATTAAAAAAGGAAGGATGTTGAACACTGTCGAAAATGCACCCAAGAGACAAATGACAAGTTCAATCTAGATGACTCAGTTGAAGACTTACTTGACTTAATGTATTCACCTTAACAATTCAAATGAGGGTGTCTGTGACAACTGAGAATGCACCCGTACAATTCAGTTAAAACATGTTTATCTGCAAGTGAGACAAAAAGTGTTGATGATGTTGGTGTCGTCTTGGCTTGAAATGCTTGATTTGTAGCATCCTTAACTTGATGGCGTGAATTAGCTATTGTGAAATGTTGTTGCAGAATATTACTTTTATCAAGTCAATGATGTGATGCTTTGTGCTTATGAACTTAATTGATTATGGGAGCTTTGATTTCAGGAGCTTGATCTATGACTTGTATATGTAAACTTTCTTATGTGCATGTAGTTGTTTTGTTTAAGCATAATGAAGAGAGTTTTTTACAAATTTGACTCAAATTGTACAAGCACATTCACGACACAGAGTATACCTATGATCCCCTTATTCAATTTCGGGCGGATCTAGGACATGATCACCACAAAAAGATATGTTTTTATTTAAATATGAGAGTACATGAACAATCAACTTCACCCTTATAACTCCATTGTTGACACAGTTTAAGTAAAGATAATACAAAGCTCTATCTTCAAAGTTAACTTTATTTTCCGCTCCACTTAACTTTCACATCAACCCTCACTTTTCTCACTTGACATTGTAACTTCTCAATTACAATTTTAACTTTGACTTGAATTTGAAGTGAACTTAAATTATCTCAAAGTAAAACATTACTTTGGATTAAAATAATGACTTTCACTAAAAAAAATCCACTTATCACTCCAAATACAAAAATTCATTTCACCTTATTACTCCAAAATAAAAAAAATTACATTTATCATTCCTCACCTTATATCTCCGCACCTTATTTCTCCATTAGAAAACTTAAATAAAATAATTTAATTCCTTTTTAAACTCCCACTTAAAAGAATTTTATGGAGTCCCTTTAATAAAGTGAATTAAAAATTGAATTCAAAGTTATTTAGTTCACTTTAAAAGTGAACGAAATCTCCTTTTTGAAAATTCAAAGCACACTTAATTCATAAAGAACACCTTAATTCAACGCATTCACTTGTCCTCCATGCAAGTACTCCTCCACGCTAGACATTTGTTTGGTCAACGCTGGTTGTTGCTGGCACATCGTAAACTATCATCGCTCCAAAATAGCTCAAAGGTCTACACATAATTCGCACTCACAGTGCCA
Source organism: Pinus tabuliformis (assembly GCA_031772625.1). NCBI lineage: Eukaryota > Viridiplantae > Streptophyta > Pinopsida > Pinales > Pinaceae > Pinus > Pinus tabuliformis. The sequence continues at coordinate 834,813,224 of CM062808.1, forward strand.
GCATAAGCATGTTGGTTGGGCGGCGATTTGACATTGGAATCAGAAGCATATTCTTTATTTTCCAGTCATCTCTTGATCTAGATCTGTAAATTCTGGCATCGTTGCACCACTCATCCCACTACTTCAGCACTACCAACTGCGCTATTCAGTAAAACACTCTAGCACTTCAATTGGATCTCTTCTATTGTGATCAGAAACATCCAATGGAGAATTTTTCATGTGGGACAGACTGATTGATGTGAAGGGTGATTGCTGGTGTAGCGCAGGAGGCCTCCATATGGGCGTCGATAAAATTGATCCAATACTCATAATCTGAATAAGATTTCATGCTGAAGAAAAGAGAAAAATGTTAGTCAATAGTGCTGGCTATGATCCACTTATTCAGGCTTCTTTGTATTCTATCATTCCACCTGACTTCTTGAACCTTGCCAATGACCAGAAGTTAACTGCAAATATGTTGAGCCGCCTTGTTAAATGGTTTCAAAGCACTTTCCATGTCTGGTCTTCTAAAGAAAGCTCATCTACTCAGCCTGAAGAGAGTAAAACTTTTGTCACCAAATTGCTCCATTCGATAGAAAGTCGCACTAGGACTATTGAAGAGGTGGCTGCATTGAATCTGGATGCAATGATGGATCTTAATTTTCTAACAAAATAAATTTCGCCCAGCTGCCAGGCAAGATAATTCACCCAAAAAATGCAAGAAACTTTGCCCAGGTATTGATATGATAAATTTAGTCTGCTTAACAAGTGAGGAATGTGTTCGGATTACAAGGAATTTTGGCCAATCCCATAAATATAATGACCATGAGCGTAGCATAACTTTTCATATTGAAACAACCCATCACTGGGCCGAACCAAGTCAAACTAAGACTAGGCAGTGGCATGAAATCAATTGCCATGTTCAGATCTGTAGCTTCTCTTTAGAGACATACCTATAGTGGTATATTTGGTTTTCAATAGCATTTCCAGATTAGCACAATCGAGCTCTGTCTTCTAGTGTTAAAACCCAAGTGTATTCTCTGCAAATAATATTATAATACCTGACAATTGTTCTTAATAAAAAACCTGAAACATTCATTTGACTATGCGGCTCAGTTTTGGTGAATTTGTATGTGAATGTAGTTTATTGCTGAATCATTTGGAGCTTATGATTCAACAAAATCATATGCTCATCCAATCAACCACGTTTCCGAAAGACATCAATGAACACAATATAAAAAATTCCACGCTCCTCTCTGGGGAATTTCAAACATAATTTCCAGCGCTCACTCAAAATTTTCCGCTGATAGATTGTTCTATTTCATTCTTTGAAGAGCTCCGATTGGTCACCGTCAGAACAACCACCTCAAATCATATATTTAGAGCGGACATCCATCCCCAAAAGCCAATAAGGATTGCAATTTTCAGAGGAATTAATTATTCAAGATATCATTCTTGGGAAAGAAAGAAGTTTCAAACCTCAGAAGTGTAGGGGCAAGGGTTGTATTGACAGTAGGTCCTTTCTCTTTTCCAAATATCACGCTGACAATTTCCAACAACACGAACTTAGCACCATTGAATGTCTCTAACTTGCAAATTGATTCTCCACACTACGATCCCAATCTACTACAGAACTCACAACGGTTATGTTCACAAAATCCTTATGTGATTCGCACAACGTCCACTATCAAAAACCATGGATGAACCTTGCTCCAATCAAGCCATCAAGTCCTCGCCAGGTTCTCCTTAGTTGCACGCAAAATTTTTAAGACTCAAGCTTTGTCACACAATCCTAGAAATCATGAACTTTTCTCTGATACCACATGAAGAAGAATCACAAAGCCAACCGTATGCACAACAAATTAACACACAAAAATTAAACTAGCAGAAAAGGCAGAGAGCCATCATGTGGTCTCTCATGCTCATGTAATTCTCTCTTATTAAAAAAATTTAATAATACATTTAAATACATGAGAAAGTGGTCTTAAGATAGTGCGTCTATCTTAGACTCACTTGGTTGAGACAATTTCTCAACTTACACACTAATTTAGGAGAGCTAGTTGGAGAGAATCTCTCATCCAAACTAGATTCCTTAGTTTGAGGAATTCTCATGATTTTTTTTACTTAATTTAATAATTGCATTTATTATTGATTTTTAAGAGAGTGAGGCTAATAGTATTATTTCCCTAGTGAAGCCCCCGTGGCCTATTGACCAAATGTGACAAAATGGCCTGTAACAGATTTCCTCTAAAAATACAAAATAAAAATCGACAACTGATGACTAAAGTTCTTTACCTTGTGACAAGTTCAGATCAAGAACAACTAGTCAAGATCATCATCTGTTACAATAGATTTTCATCATGATATCATTGTTGAGGGAATCATACCCATACTCAGTATGTAAGCCAATATTACATGCACAATGATCAAGAAGTCTCATCAACTGATGATAGAGTGTGGACCTATGCTTCTATAATATATTTTATGATCATAGTAATCATAATTTGTAATCTTGTATGAATCATGAAATCGCATCCCGGATGGATGGAACTCGATCCAGGGTCTTCTATCTCATTCATTTGATCGTTCATTGTACGATTCTAACCATGTGAATAAATGAGCTGGATTCAAACATGATAGACACCATTTGATTATCAGCCAATGATGTAAGTCGTTAATAGATGCAAGAGAAACCACCGATGATGCTAATGTCTCTCAAGGTACCATAGTAAAATCCATATGTTCTGAATGAATGAGTTGAATTTGCACACCACACAGCATCTTCTAGTTGAAGGCCAGTGATGAAAACATGTTGCTGAGAGCGAGGAAACATTCCATTGATGTGTGCAAGCCCCAAGGTACTGAAGGAAGTTTCTAAGTCAACTTCCTGGATAATGATTTGATGTTGACAGGAAGCGGCCCATCACAAGAGGGATTTGATGTATCCCCTATCAACGACATGAAATAGGTATCAAGATTTGAGACACAATTATATTTATGTGGAACTAGTTTAGGAATGACATACATGAAATGAAGGCTTAAGAGTATTGTAGTAGATATCAACTGAATGACTTCTCTTGAACACTTTATGGAATTGTAAGCATTGACCCAAAACCGATTATGAAGGCTTTAATATGGCATGATGAACTAAAGAGGAAAGCATATTTCCCAACCTAACAATCACGGAGATGAAGTGAAAGAGTGTCATGTTCAAGACTGAATCACTGCCATTAATAGGTCAAGTATTTTGTTTTCCCAATTTCCCCAACCATTTCTGGTCAGTACTTCTTTATTTTTGACAAGCTTAAGGAGGATAACATATGATTGATAGGTAAGTTCATCCTTCAAATGAATCCTTCTAAGTATTTTTAATGAACCATGAGAAGGACGGGTTCGGTCTCATCATGTTCAATGAGTCCATCATTGTTTGATGATTTTACAAGTCCAATGAAGGTGTAACTCAACTCCTATTTCATGTTTAGAGAGTTTGAAAAAGAGGCAAAAAAGAGAACTACAAAGGCTCCTTTTCGTAAAATTATCTCTTGAGTCCGAAAAGGCAAAAAATGATACTCAGGAGAACCTCTTAGCCATGTTCGACTAAGGTATTCCTTTTTCATAAATAGTCTATCGTAGTTTGGAAAATGGTTCAACTTATATTGAGTAGATGTCTTTTCATTTACTTGAAGGAGGTCGAAAAGACAAGTACTCGACAATATTTTCATGTTTAGGGAGTCTAAAAAGAGTTGAAAGAGGACTCCAGGGGGTTATTTTTTGTGAGTTTACAGAGCCCAAAAAGATGATAAAGTACGCTCTAATGTCAAAATGACCTGTTTGAACTAAAAAATGGCATTAAATCCTTTAAACAATTGTTAACCTTTCAAAACAGCAACAAAAGGTTAAAAATATATTATACATGGTAAAATTAGGTCAAAATAATAAAATAATAATAAAAATGACCATAAATAGAAAAAAAATAATTTCATTTTTACCATTTGCATTTTTACCTCTTGGTGAGTGAGCTCTGAGTGATTTTTTCCCTCGAACTTTAGTAGTTGATTGTGACCAATCTAGTGGACCATTTCAAGTGTCGTCATTTCTAGGTAGGAGATATTAGCTTTCTCTTTCTTTTCATGGTTTCCATTTTTTATTTCATGCACATTTTTTTGAGTTTTGAGTGCTTTGGGGCTTTAATATTTCACCCTAACTCCAGCACACCCTTTTAATGTTGAAAGGTGTGCTAGACCATGAATATTTGCACTAGAAAGAGAACTTCAGAGAACCTCCCAGAGAGGGGAGGGTGTGATGTAGCGCTCTGTCCTCCTTTAGTAGGGTGCATTGGGCACGATTACAAAATGGAATTTTGGATTTTCACTCAAATTTTGTTCAATTTTTTGCATGAGATTTGTTCTAAGGATTCTTCTTATTGCACTAAAGGTATCTATCAGAACAAAAATGGCTTTGATTTGGCGAGAAAGAGAACATGAGACCCATGAAATGGATGATGTCAATGGTCCAACAACTATTCAAGCTTTGAGAGATTGTGGAATTATCAAGTTCTTTGGCTAGCTAGCATGAGAGCGCAACTAGAATTATTCGAGTACCAAGTCATAGCATTGGACATTTAGGCAAAATGCTTTATGCTTGGAGTACATAAGCTCATCATACAGGTGGAAGCTATTTATTTATTGACAGGTTTATCAAGGAAGGGATTTCCTATCTCGTTGTGTGGTTAAAGAAGGGGCAGTGACAATGTCAAAGACTACATCGTTGCACACTGTAGACCTCATTCCCAACCAAAAAAATATGGGAAAATAAAGATTAACGATGTGGTATGTTTTCCTCTACCGACAATAATTTTTATCATAGCCAGATTAAATGGAAGTGCTACTATGAATTTTCCTAACAGTTACCAAATGAAATATGCATTAGAATGAATAGAACAAACAATGTTCAATTGGAGCAAGGGGGTGTTAACAGATATGAAGGAACATCTTACTAAAGAAAAGGATGGAAGGATGAAATGTTTTGGATATGGTTCCATATTGATATCATCCACCTTAAAAAGGATTCCATTACTTCGTCCTCAACATATTTATCTTAAGCTTCTGGATCCCAGAGCTCCACAGATGAGGTGATGGGTAGAACTCATGTCTCGACATGTAGGTCCTTCTTCCATGATTTTCACACCAGTTTTCTTTCGATGGCTTCGTATGTAGATCATTATGATTGAAGACTACCCATATAATGGAATGGACTTTCGCGGAGACCCAGAGCTCGTGCTACCTGAAGGCGGGCAATGGGGTGACATAGGTAAAATAAAATCATTTTGAATGTTTTTTTTTATTTTTGGGTTTTACAATTTTTTTTGTTATTTTTCATGTATCCAAGACTAACTATCAATTTTACATGTAAATGTTGGATTTGTTCGACCAGTGGGTTCATCTTATCTTCAACATCTTGGAGAACCACTACATGCACAGATTAGAGCATAGGTTGTTGCAAGGGCACGTGAGAAGATGTAGGATCTCAATGTAGTTGAGAATCTTGTAGAGTTCAAGCATCATGATGAGGGATTGATCCAAATCATACCAGAGACTAGGGTCAACTAGATCCCTATGATACTATAGTGTTACACCATTAGAGTGCCTAAGCGCATTTCTCAGTTGTTGTGCAAAATATCCCGCGCGGTTTTCAATTGCCATGAACACCATTAGGGCTAGTCGACTAGGAGGCCATAGAGCCATGTTTCGACTACGTGTATTTTTGATATGATAGACCATGTAGCCATATCTGTATCGGACACAAGTTTTTGTAAAACCAAACTTTATATACAATTATCTCTCTATCAATGTTTCTTATTTTCTCTATTATCTTGTTCAATCAATCTATGATATGGATTGGATTTTTATTTACAGATGTCGCAAATGTCTATCTAAAACATGATTCACTAATGCATCTGTTAATGTGTTCGGACCTCTAGGAATGTGTTGATATTGGATATAATCAAAATTCCTTTCTAGAAGGTGAACCCTTACAAAAATATGAAGCATAGTTAGACTTCTTACTAAATAAACATTAGTCAAATGTAGTGCTGCAAGTTGTGAGTCAAGTCTGAATACTATATTACGAATTCCATGAGAAATAGTTTCATACAACAACTCGATCACTACGCTATAATTAGTGATTCTATTTGTAGATTGACCAATACAAATCCCTTATAAACACACTAACTTGACACTTGAAGCATAGATAGCCCACATTGCGAAGGAAAGGTTCTTAGTAGCATAATCAACATATGGCTGAAGGGACACTAACATCAACAAACCAAATGTAAAGCAATATTAATAGAGATTGTAGGAAACTCCGAAGGAAAGACATTGAAAACACACTCAACACACCTATAGATAGTATGTACACATTGTTTACACAAAAATGATTTAAGCATAGTATTTTTTGAGGTTCAACCCATTTTTAGGCTGCACCATTGGAATTCCATCAAAATCAATAAGCTCGTAAGACCATTTTCCAAGGACAATGTTACACTAAAATTTGTCACCATGACTATTTGCAGTTAGTATGGCTCCATCAACTGTCATACTATCCTCCTTGGCAAGCCTCATACCTCTGCTCTCCATGTCAAACTCCAAGAAAGAGAGAAAGTCATTAAAAATCTATATATCTCTGGGTACGTAGTTTCTCTTAGCCTTACCTGCGTGTACGCACCCCAAGTTCACAATATCTGTGTACTTGTATGCTCTGTATGTAAAGGGATGGGTGCGTACCCCTGTAAAGGTCAAAAGGCGCGAGCTTCATCTTAAAAAAGTTACTTGTGGTCATTTCTAGAGCATTCTAGAAGCTTGTTTGACGTGTATTGAGCGCCTCTAGATGGTTCATGTATCCCTATGAAAGAGGAACTTATCCCATCAAGAGGGGAGCTAACCCATCCAAAGAGGGGCTTATCCCATTGATGGTGGACCTGATTAACTTCCTCTAGAGTACTATAAATACAGGCATTGGGCCAGAAGGAGGAGAGGTTGAAAGCTGAACATTCCTAAGGGTAGATGCTGCTGGAATTAGGACTTCCTTGTAGAAGCTTGTGAGGAGAGATTCCCATCCTTTCTTGTTTCATTTGGAAGTGGGTGAGCTTATCAAAGTAAAGGAAAACTCTTGCTGGACCCTGGGAGGGACCTGCACAACACCAAGGCTCAGGTTGTAATGGTTTCTTTTGTTTCCTATTAATACAAATAAGTCCATTCTTCTCAACAATTTGTTATTTACGAGTTGTTTCATATACTCCTTGGTCTGTATGTTAAATATGTTTTGTTTTATGAGATATTCAGGTGCTATTTAATTGTTTGATTGTTAGTGAATGCAGGTTTTGAAGAGAAGGAGGAGCTCATCTGGATCGACGAGGCTGGACTACTACAACAGCGTTGGGTTACAGGTAGGATCTAAACACTTGATTTCTTGTATGATAAATGCATATTTAGAGAAGGATTGCTCTTAATTGTCTTGTTTGTCACTAGAAAGCCTTAAGCTTCTAGGGAGGTTGGTTTTGTCTGCAAAATCGACTCTTTCCGCATGACAAAATGGCGACTCCGTTGGGGAACTCCATTGATGTGAATGATTTTTCCTTTGTATGAAATTTTGATCTGAGAAAAGTCGTTTGTTTTCTGGTTTTTGGCTGTCTGACTTTGTTTTTGGGTGGGCTAGCTTAGGGTTAAATTAGATTTTAGTTTTTCTTTGTTTTGCTAGAAGTACGCAGCCTCTGCACTTGTACGCACTGCAGCTTTGTGCACAGAGCGTACCCGCACCTTTGCAAACAGGTCGCCTGTGTACCCTGTCAAAATTAAGAAAATTTCAATTTTCTTCTTTTTGTCTTTTAGATTTTGGTTTTAATTTGTTTTCTCTACCCAGATCCACTGGTTTTCTGCTGGATAAATCTTCACCTAAGCTTGTTTCCTCATTGTCGAGAATTTTAGTGAAATTCATAGAGATTTTGCCTTAGGGTTTGATTTTTAACTGGTCCTGTAGTGACTTTGGCGTTAGAGGTTGTCAAACTTTGAATCTCCCTGGTTTTGTTCAACCCTCTTAGGAGTCGGGCCTGTCATAGAATTCATCCTTGTGAGAGACCTACCTTTGTGTCTTCTCTTTGCGAATCTCGAAAAAGTTTGTTGATTGAACTTTGAATTTTATTCTTGAGAAAAAGAACAAAAGAGTTTGATTTTTGTTTTTGATTGGTTTTTGGTTCTGCATTAACTAGTCCTTAGTTGCATTTTGACTGAGTAAAACATCCAGGAATCATCTTTAGTAGGCTTTTGCCTTGTTTGATTTAGTTTTTAGGTGCATTTCTCTAGATTTTCTTTTGAGTGAAATTGAGTTGATTTGATTGCCATAGCTTTTTTAACTTTGATTTTTGTTAAAGTGAGTTTTACATGCTTTATTAATTAGGAAAAAAAATACAAAAATATCTTTTGAAGGAAAGTTTGCTTTGGTAGCATTTGAGTCTTTGAAAGGAAAAGGAATTTTCGTAGAATAATTAGTGGTCATGTGTTGTATGTTTTGGAAAAGATAAAGAGATTGTTTCTTTGATTGTCTTTGCCAAGAAAGTTGTCTTTTATAAATTTTGCATTCTCCAACTCTCTTAGCTAGGGAATTCATTGAAAAAGAAAATTAGTATAAGTCATCCTAAGTGCATCTTTTTAGTGGATTTGAGTCGAGTCTACACACCATCAGTTTCATCTCCGCTACCTTTTGTCTTAAAGAAAAGCCATAAAAATTAACGCTTAAAGTAAAATCAACATAGTAACTTTTATTTACTAGGGCTCTGAAACACCAATATAGATCGGGCTAGTGTCTTGGAGTAGGAGAGTAATTAACTCTCCAAGACAGCAAAACCAAACAAGTAGCTTATCTTGTGGTAGGATAAATCCAACTATTGCATTTATACTCTGGGAAAGCTCCTCTTAAAGGAGAAGCACGAGCTCGTGTCCAAACCAGTGAGGGGATCAATCCTCCCTCGTTGGGAATGACGCCAGACACGCACGTATTACAAACAGTAAACCTCGGATTAACCATTGTCGAGGAGCCAGGGGTCACTTGTCGGTAAACCTTGGATTATTGTCAAGGAGCCGGCAAGGGGATTGAGCTTGATACTCTGCCCTTGTGTGCTGTCGGAGCGTAGACTGTTCCCCCAAGTGTATTTGTTGCTGTTGGTAACCTTAGTGACCATTATCTTTAGGATTCTACCCGAGGTGACGGTGGAGGGAAGATCCCACTGTACCTGGAGCAGACGTCGGCTAGACTCACTTGGATTTTCCGGGGGGTTCACTTCACTCGAGACGGTTAAAGTGGAGGAACTTGTGCCGATCTATTCATTAAGCAGGTTTCCAGGGTAACTGTTCCACCCACCACTTCTGTACTGAATTTGGTGATGTTGGGCTTCATCACCAGCTAGTGTTTTCGGTCCGGAAGGCTACTGTTTGTGTATGGTTTGACGCCCTAGATTCTTTAGGCGTATGATTCAAATTTGTTTGGTTCTTTAGAGACTTTAGGTGGTTTGCTTTGAGATTTTACTTTGTTGGCATGTGCAGTAGTTAAAAGTTTTAACTATGGCGGAATTACCGAGACAGTCCCGTAGAATTCGGGGCCAGTCTCCTGAGATTGTTACCATGGCCGATTTGTTGAGGAAGTCCCGTAGACTTCGGGGCGAACCTCCTGAAGACGTCCTGGGTCATTACGAAGGTTTGAAAGTCCTTGTAACTCCTCCTAGTGGCAGTAAAGTAGGTTCACCTGAAGAAGGAGAGTCTTCGTTGGTAGTCCATCCAGATTACCAAAGTCTAGAAACAGGTTATAATCCTGAAGCTGTTGCAGTTTCTGAGCTTGCTGGTAGTTTTTCATCTACTAGTGATATAGGCGAAGAACCTGAAATATCTGAACCTGTTACTCCAACTTCTAGTGTTCCTGATTCACCTAGGGTAGAAAGAGTCATCACCGAAAATCTTCCTTCTGGTTTGATAGCTATTGAAGAACTTGCTCCAGAAGAAGAAGTAGGCGGCCCTATTCTTGAAGATCAACCTACTATTGATCTAAGGGAGCATGAATCTATCTTTTACAGTCCACCTAGAAGTACTACTTGGTACCTTTCATTAACTAATTATTTAGACAACTCAGGGATAAGTTTTTCTCCACCTCGTACTCCTTATCCATCCGGAGGTATTTATAATCCTGTAAATATGTCTAGTCAGTCGTCCGTGTTCACTCAATCTCCCGAATCTTTCTTGTATGGTGGTCCTCCTGTTCCTACTGGGTATCAATCACTTTCTGGTACCTTTGCAGGAGCATCTCCTCAACCCGTTGGACATGGGTCATTAACTGGAAACAATGGTAATAAACCGTTGGGCGTAGGAGACATTTATATGATGTCAGGTTCAATTCCCGATTCTCAACCTCAAGGTGGCCAATTAACGCCTGGGGGGCAACCTCAAGGTACACAACTTGCGTCTGGGGGGCAGCCTCAAGGACAATATGTACCTATGGTACAGTATATTCCTCAAGGTCAACCCCAGCCTCAATATGTACCCCAGGGTCAACCTCAGTATCAATTTATGCCTCAAGGTCAACCCCAGTATCAGTACTTACCTCAAGGGTATCTACCCCAAGGTCAGTACTCGAGTCAAGGTTATCAACCACCCCAAGGTCAATCTTATGTTCAAGGTACGGGAAATGTACCTTTCAATTATCAATCCTACCCTCAATCCGGTTATGGATCTCAATATCCTCAACCTGTCATGGGTCAATACCCCGGAATGAACATAGTGTGGGATCCATCGCAAGTTCAACAAGTGTTGCAGCCAAGCATACAGTTGTCATCTCAAACTGGACAACCTGTGGTTTCTGGTCCACCCCAGCAACCAGTCCAGTCTAATGTTCAAACTTCTGTACCTTCGGTAGTTACTCAGTCGCCAATTGCACCTAGTACTCCATCTCAAACGACTGCTGCAACTACCGCAACATCTGTTTCTTCCACCGCACTTACTTCTGGAGTATCGACAGCTCTGGTTTCTACTGTCTCTGCCACTACTCCGCAGACATCTTTACCATTGTCTAGATCCACAATTCAAACTACGGTTCAGATGCCTGTGGGGCAGCCTGGTTTAAGTACGGTTGTCACTAGTCAACCACAATTTGTTTATCAACCGTACCAGGGACAGTACCAATACGGGCCTGCTGTCCAACAACCGGTTTACCAGTATCAACCGTATCCTGGGTACACTTATCAACAACCACAGTAGCCCCAGTACGGTCCGGTTAATCCTGGTTTTCTGGGAGGATACAATATCCCGAATGCGATTCCTGTTCCAAGTTATCCTGGATATCCTCCTCCTGGGACTGGTCTTGTGACCCAGAGTTTTAGGGATCCTAATCGGCAATTGCCGTTTATCGCAACTTTGGATTTACCAGACTTGACACGCCTAACGAACGATCCAATAAATTATCTTCTGTTCTGGCCGCCAATGCCAAATAAGTTGCCCAGTGACAGACCCAAGTTCGAAGGTAAGTCTGGAGAGGATCCATCAAATCACGTGATGACTTACCACCTCTGGTGTGCTTCAAATTCTATCTCGGATGATTCGATCCGTTTACATCTTTTTCAGCGTACACTCATTGGTCTCGCGGCCAAGTGGTACATTGAGTTACCACGGGCCTCTTTTTATAATTTTAGTCAGTTAGCTACCTTGTTCTTAACACATTTTCAGTTTCCGGTCAGGTATGATAATGGCACCGAGTTATTAACTTCATTAAAACAGTCGACGTCCACTTATATTTCCAATCATATTCATGAATGGAGACGTCGAGGGCGATTAGTGAAAGTTTTTATCCCGGACCAAATCTTAGCTGAATGGTTTGTTAAATCATTATTACCGAAGATTACTGAAGACGTAGCTAAGGCCGGAGTAGTTACTGAAGAGCAAGTAATTGCTCAAGCGTAGTACCTTGACTTAGTTTATACTAAGTCGGGTACGTTACACGAAAAGATCCTAGATCTTCCAAAGTCAAATCAAATTGCTGCTGTTCCTTCGGGGTCTCATGCTGCTGATGGCATGATTGGTACGGTAAATACTAAAAGCAAGAAGAAGTCTTCAAAGAATTCTTCGCCCATTATAACCTTACCAGACTCCCCGACAGGAGAATCTTCTCCTGAAATTTCCGCTGATATTCACGCTGTAGGGTCATCTACGGCTAAATCAAAAAACGGTGGGAAAAAGAAAGGCAAGAAGAAGGATAAAGCAGACAAGGCTCCAAAGGAGAAAAAAGAAAAGTCGGAAACCAATGACGAAAATCGCAAACCTCGATATCCTTGTCTTATTTGTGAAGAGTATCATTTTACAAGAGATTGCCCTCATCGGGCCGAGGTTGTGAAAATCGTCAAGGGTTCCCCAACTCCTGCTGTTTTGAAAGATCCATTTCCAAAGCAGGAGAGTAAGATGATAGGTTCTTCCTCGAGTGCCAGTGAAGAACCCATATTGATGATGTCTCATGTAAGGATTGCGACTCGTTCACATGATTATGGTAGTAAAAGTCCTGTTGATGGATCGAAAGAAGCAAAATCTTCTCAATCAAATCCATCAACCTCAGCTCCCAGTTCCGATCCACTACAGATCGAGAAACCTAACCCTGACTTAGTAATCAAACCGCCCGCCAAGGGTGTACTTCGAAGGTCTACTTTCAATCCACATGCGAGAGCGGCCCAGAATTACAACATTGTTGAGGATTTAGCTGTTTCACCATCAGCAATGTCGGCTTTAGAAGTGCTGCAATCATGCCCAGCACAACGAAAATTACTTTTGTCGGCTATAGGAGCTGTTGATGTTCAGGACCCGAACCTGATAATCTTTGATCTAGAAAATAGTACACCGCGTCTCCCTCATCAGATGGCTTTCCAGATTCCAGTGATAGTCAAAAACAGGCCTATTCATCGGACTGTAATTGATGAGGGAGCTTCCACGTGTATTATGTCGATTCAGTGTTGGAGATCGCTTGGTTCTCCTTCGCTGAACCAATCCCCGACAATTCTTAAGGCCTTTGATGGCCGTGGGTTCCATCCGTTTGGCATTTTATAGGATTTGCCTATAGGGGTTGAAGGAAAAACCGTTAGTCTGGATGTGGAGGTGGTTGATGCCCCTCTAGACTACAACCTTCTCTTGGGTCGAAGTTGGTCTTACGCTATGACAGCGGTTGTCTCATCGGTCTTCAGAGTTATAAAGTTTCCACATAATGGCAAGATCGTGACAATAGACCAGCTGGCTTTCTTTTCATCCGATCCAGCCTCTTCAAAGAGTATCCAGCATGTCGGTAAAACGACTATCCCTTATAAGGATGTTGGCGTAGGATTAGTTAAAGATTCCGGTTTACTGGGAACTTTTCCTTTTCCTCCAATCAACGCAGACCCTTCATTCGCATTCATTCATATGATTACGTCAGATACTATTATTTACGATGATCCTTGGATTATCCCATCTGAATCTGAGATAGACTCATTCGGTGATGCTATGCCTTTGAGTCCATATGAAATTGCTTATGAAGCCGTGCAGTCTTTTACTGACCCGCGTTCAACCCAAATCGACCAAATGAATGTGGTCGGTGAGGAATCACTTTTCACATCAACCTTAGAATGGATAGCGTTTCCCGAAGTCGTGTCATCTGACGAGCAACTTCACGAAATCCTAAGTGTAGACGATCTACCATGGGAAGATCTCCATCATAGATCTTCATTTTTACCTGAGGGTGATGGCTTTGAAAATGATTTTTCATCAATCTTTACGGCTGAATATGTCAAGGACGCTCAGAATCCCATGAAACATCCTAATTCAGAGTTGAATTTGGGAAACATTTCCCAAACTATTGCCATTGACATTTCAGTCAAAGCTGGAATTGTTGAGAACATTCATATAGGCGCCTCGTGTCCAGATGACGAAATTCAAACATACAAGGCCCTATTTCAAGAATTTCGTGACGTGTTTGCCTGGTCCTATGAGGAAATGCCAGGAATTGATCCCTCCATTGTTGTTCATGAGATCAAGACTTACCCGGACGCTAAACCCGTTCGGCAACGTCTGCGTCAGATACACCCTCGGAAAGTGGCTGCGATTAAAGCAGAAGTTGAGAAGCTGTTGAAAGCAGGTTTCATTTATCCGATCCCGTTAACGGATTGGGTATCGAATATTGTTCTGGTTAACAAGAAACAAGGAACAATAAGAATATGCATCGACTATAGGGATATTAATCGTGCTTGTCCAAAAGACAACTATCCCACGCCCTATATCGATCAAATAATTGATGATTGTGCTGGCAGTGAAATATTTTCCTTTATGGACGGTTTTTCCGGTTACAATCAAATCAATATTCTACCTGCCGATCAACCAAAAACAGCTTTCATTTGTCCATGGGGGACATTTGCTTATTGTAAACTACCTTTTGGACTTAAGAATGCCGGAGCCACTTTTCAAAGGGCAATGTCTTATGCGTTTCATGACATCAAACACATTGTGCAACCGTATCTCGATGATTTGCCTGCTCATTCTTTACATCGAGCTGATCACCTTGTCCATTTACGAGCAATCTTCATGAGGTGTAGGCATTATCGTATACGTTTGAACCCACACAAATGTGTCTTCTGTATAGAAGTGGGACGATTGCTGGGATTTTTAGTTTCAAAAGCCGGCATTTGCGTCGATCCCTCAAAGGTAGAAGCTATCATCAAATTGCCTCCTCCTTCGAATCTTCGCCAACTCTAGAGTTTGCAGGGGAAAGCAAAATTTTTACGCCGGTTCATTCCTAACTACGCTGAGGTCACAAAAGGTTTTACGCGGTTGTTGAAACAGAACGCTCAATTCTCTTGGGATGAGATAGCTCAGCAATCTTTCGATGCACTTAAACACGCGTTGACCCATGCACCGTTGTTGCATCCTCCCAACTACAACCAAGATTACTTTTTGTACCTCGCCGCCTCTCATTCCACTATTGGAATGGTGTTAGTTCAGGAAGACGAAGTCGGAACAGAACATGTGATATATTATCTTAGTAGGACGTTAAATCCCACTGAGCTAAAATATTCGCATGTGGAGAAATTGGCCCTGGCAGCCGTTCAGGCTGTCCAACGTTTTCGTCATTACATTCTTCTCCGTAAAACTACAGTCATTTCGGATTGCAACCCTATGATCTACATTTTGACTAAACAATTGCTAGGGGGCAAGTACTCTAAATGGATCGTTATCCTGCAAGAGTTCGACTTAGAGTTTGAAAAATCTAAGTCTAAGAAATCTTTAGTTTTTGCAGAGTTGATGTGTGACTTCCCGCGTGCTGACATGGAAATTGTGGCAGAGGAACCCATTGCGGATGAATCTTTGTTTCTCATCAGCACTTTAGATCCATGGTATGGGGATATAATCGTCTATCTCCAAACCCAATCCTTTCGGCCCGAAGCTTCAAAGTCGAAACGTCGGAAAATTCGATTCCAGTCCCAACAGTACATAATTATTGGAGATACTCTTTATCGCCGTGGGGCAGACTTGGTTTTCCGACGTTGCTTAACTCATGAAGAGGCAGAAAGGGTTTTGAATGACTGTCACTCTGGGGCATGTGGCGGTCATATGTCTGGGTATGCCACAGCTCAGAAGGTGTTGCGTGCTGGCTACTTCTGGACATCCATGTTTAAAGATTGTATCATTGCGGTCCGAAAATGCCACAACTGTCAAGTGTTTGATCACAAGATGCACACACCACCTGCTCCTCTCCACCCTATAATTGTCATTGGTCCTTTTGCCAAATGGGGTATTGACTTTATTACATGTAACCCTCACTCGGCCGGGGGGCATGCGTATATCATCCTTGCGGTTGATTATTTTACAAAGTGGGCCGAGGCGATGCCTACATTCGAGGCTGATGGCAAGCGATAATCACTGACCATGGATGCCATTTTTGAAACATTATGATGAAAGAACTTATAGGCCAGCTTGGTTTACGTCATGATAGTTGTACTCCTTATTATCCCCAAGCAAACGATTTGGTTGAGTCCATCAACAAAGTTCTAGTTATCATGATCCGACGAATCATCGGTATTCATCGGTCGAATTGGCACAACATGTTATTTTCAGCGCTTTGGGCGTACCGAACCTCAGTGAAAACATCAACAGGGTTCACTCCTTTCCAACTAGTTTATGGTTTGGAAGCTGTGCTGCCTATTGAATGCGAAATCCCATCACTTCAAATGGTTGTCGAATTACTTCCAGCTACTTCCGAAGAGGAGAAGCATTTGTTATACTTAGCTCAATTAGATGAGACTCGACGCGATGTTGCACTGGCAATCGAGACTCATGCAAAACGGATGAAAGCTCAGTATGACCGTAACGTGACCCCTCGAAATTTTTCAGAAGGAGACCTAGTGCTATTATATGATCAAGGTAACGATAAATTAGGTGCTGGAAAATTCGTTCCTATGTGGCATGGACCCTACATTGTTAAGCGAAAGCTAGCAAAAGGGGCCTATGAGCTGGTTGACTTTGATGGGGACTCTTTGGGTAAACCTAGAAATGGACTTTACCTAAAGAGGTATTATGCTTAAATGATGGGTGTGGAGATTTTAGTTAGGTTAGTTAGGTTAATTTTTCTTTCTAGCTGGTGTGTTTGTTAGTTTAGACAGTGTGCTTAGCTTAGAAAGTGTGTTTTCATCGTTATTCTGGCTTATCTTGGTTTTACTCTTGATATTGCAGATGTCGACGCCTCTCCAAACGTACATTGGATTCACTGATGGTGCTTGTCGTAGTACACGGAATATCCCTTCCGCAGCCTGGGTTATCTATTCGCCCTCTGACGAGTTAGTTTCTATGCATGGGGTGAGCCTCGGTCAAACAATGAACAACATTGTAGAACACAGTGCAGTGATTGAGTTATTATCTGAATCTATTTCATTTGGGATTTGGAGTTTGATAGTGAGGTTAGATTCTGAACTCGTTGTATTACAGCTTAATAGAGTCTATGCCATTAGAAATCCAGTGTTATTAAGATTGTTTTTGAGGGTGCGTCTCTTGGAACGTGAATTTGATTACATTGAATATCAATATATTCCAAGGTCATTAAATACATTAGCAGATGCAATTGCTTCTCGAATGTTAGACAGACATTTGTGATAATCATACATGTAAATTTAAAAACATTTCATCACACATGTTTAACAAGATAAGCCGGTAATAATGATATATATAGATAGGAGTGTGTCAAAATATACATCGTCTCCGATCATAGGTTGAAAAACACCTTATGATCGGCAAAAATGATAAGTACAAAAAACCAAAATGTCACATGTGTCTACAAAAAATGACTAGCCAATCACTGGTGGTGCTCTCTATACGACACCACTGCCCGCGCTACCCTACACAGGAACCTCCTGAAAGGTCCTGGGACTGCGACCACATAGCGCTGAATTCGGATAGGAATATCGTCTATAGTCGTCTCTGGTATGTCCGCCGTAAGACGCTCTAGGTCCTGTTACAACTCGGCTAAGGTCTCTGCGGCCGCATCCTGTGGGGCCGGTGCTGGTGCAACTGGTACTCTTCTCTCGAATGGGCAGAGATTGGACGGACACTGTGGACCTACATCTGCATTTTGAAAATTGTCACTGTCAGTTTTGAGACGATATAAGAAACAAAAAAAAAATATAGATAATTTAAAAACTTGTGAAAAATGAAGTACCTCTGTCGTCCCATTGTTCTCCCTGTGGAAGAACCATGTCCGGATCACTGCGAAAATCCACTCCGGCATAAGGAAAATCCTGGATCGCAAAGACCTGGTCCTCCAACCAGTGAAAGTAACCCGCAGGAAATCGGACAACTCCCGCTCCCTCATCAGGATGCCGGGCCATCATCGCAACCCATCGCATCAACTTTGGCTCCCGAGGAGGCCCAACTGCAACAGTGAGATGCTATGGGATTAGCATCGGAACCCTCTCTAGGGCAAAGCTCACAACTAGAGGCCCATACCCAAAGGTCTTTAATTGCCCATTCTTTGCCCTAGTCAGTTGGCCCTTCATATTGGCCAACACAATGTCGCACCAGTTGAAAATGGTGCCTCGGTAGCAATCAATCGCCATCCGCATTTCGGACTCGGTGGCAATATGCAAAGCGGTTGCACCGCAGAGTCTGGTAACTGTAAAGGCAATTACCATAAGTTCAGGCAGGGATATGTATTTGATTTCTATCCCTTTCTCCTGGTGCTGATTATTGCACCACTCTAGCCAGAGACTAGCAAGGGATTGGCCACCCGGCCTAGTTCCGGACAGAGTCAGTTGCTCGCCCCTTTTAGGCAAACTAGTGAGAAAGTGTATGTCTGAGGGCTCTATCTCGAGCTGGTGCCCTCCGATGTAAAAACATTGATCCTGAACATTCCACCTTTCAACCAGCCATTCTAAGAATCGCACCTGGGCCCTCATGCCAGGTATGGCCCAGTATTTGTAGAGACCGCATGCCTTCAAAGCATCAATGGAAGGTTGATGATCTATTGCGGCCAAATCGACATCTTCGTGTTCTCTTTCGCGCCAATCAAGCATGGTGGGCAATCTACACACCGGAAAACATTCATTAGAATTCATTAAATAAAAAATAAATGGTTTAGTTTTGAGATTTGGGGTTTTAAATTTACTTTGCGCGGAGTACGCACCCCGCTTTCAGAAAACAGAGCGTGGGTACGCAGCTGTTCTGAAGGTAGGCTACGTACTCCTACCATTTTCCCATTAACGAAAATGTCGGGGTACGCAGGTCGCCCATGGGGCACCTGCATACCCCGAAAAGCGGATCTTGAAACCCCAAAGCCCCCAAAAAATCAAACTAGGGCTTAAAATGAAATTCTAAATGGATGAAAACGAAGAGGAGGATGTTGTGAAATACCTGAAAGAGACGGCACTCAATTCCGACGGTCGGATTCTCCGCAAAGTCCACGGGAAGTTTCTTACCAAAAGCCCTTTTCTCTCCTTCAACAGTAAAATGGTAAAAATAACATGGTAAAAGGTCTTTTTATAGGTTTTTTGGATAAATGAATGCTAAGTTTGTTTATTTTTCACCATGGAAGGATATTTTTCAATGTATTTTTGCCTATCTTAAACAGGTATGAGTAATGTGTTGTTTTTGTGCAGGACAAAAGGACTTTCAGGGAAAATTATCATTTTTCACGAACCAAAACATCAGAGTCATCTTTTAAGCCCTTTTCTAACTCCTAAAACATGAAAAGATTGCCGAGCGTTTCTTTTACACTCGTTAAAACGGAATTAAAAGACGGTCCCCTTATAGCCCTTTTCTGACCGTAAAAACAGGAAAAGATTGCCGGATTTTTGTCGTTTCAAATTCGATACTGGAAATAAAACGACGTGTCCTTGATCGCTTTTTACTTTTTACGTCAAAGACACTAATCATGAAAGTACCCCTTGGTCGCAAGATCAAGCGGTTCTCTCAAGTATTATTTTATACTTTTTTGGGCTTGGGAGACACAAATTTACGAAAAAGTTCAACCCTAGAGTTTTCTTTAGTTTTTTCAGACTCTCTAAAATTGAAAAACGCCGAGTTTTTCCTATACTAGACTCGTTAAAATTTCACAGTAAAGGACCTGTTCGATTAAAAACAGGAACGGACCACTCCTTCTTAGGGTCCGAATCTAAACTAAGTTGGACTCATCCGAAGGATGAGCTTATAATCAAGCATATGTTATCCTCCTCAAGCTTGTAAAAAATAAAGAGGTACTTGCCAGAAATGGTGGGGGAAAAGAGAGAAGAATGAGCCTATTTGTCATCCTTTGTCACAGAAAAAACCTTATTACCACTCTTGAACACGACACTTTTCATTCACCTGGGTTGGGAAATCCTTTGCCTTAAAGTTGATTAAACCACTTTGAAAGTCTTCAACCGTTTCTGGGTATTAACTTTGGGTCAATCGTCGCCAAGCCATCTGTCGTGTCGTTATGTGTTCAAGAGGTCTCTACAAATAAACCATTCATATGCAAAATACTTGTCATCCATTTTGACCATCCCTGAGTCAGTCCTTACAGCAACATTTCTTCAACTTGAACTATGATTTCATGTTGTGGGCTTGCCTGCAACGGGTCGCTTTCTATCGACATCAGCACATTATCTAGAAAGATGACTTAGAAATTGTCAGTACCTTGAAGTCTGCATGCATCAATGGCAGGTTTCTCGCCTTTGACGACAGTTTACATCATTGACTTTCGATCGAAGGATTTCGTGACATGTTCGACATCAACCCATTCATTCGCATCTCATGGATTGTACTGGGTACTTTGAGAACCATTGACATCACTGGTGGTCTCTCTCACACTTGTTAACAGTTTACATCAATGACTGGTAATCAAGTGGTTTCTACCATGTTCGACATCAACTCATTTATTCGCATGGATAGAATCGTACCAATTCGGGAAGTAGAAATGAAGACCCTGGATCTAGTTTCCACCATCCAAGCTGCGAGGAGTTTTGTATTCATTATACAGTAGACTAATCATAAACAGATGGCTGCGTCCATACTGTGTCTACAAAAGTCTATGATTATGATGTACTGCAAAATCATTCCTGTATCAGAGCAGTAGATAGTCAATTAGTTAAAGTTTTCAATCTGAGTATGGGAATTCCTACCTCAGCGATGATATGATCTTATATATGTATTTTGTGTTGAATACTTGCAGGTTCCAACTAGGCTCTCCACAAGATAATCCTTGAAATGATAAAGTACTTCACCCTTCCTAGATTATATGAAACCCTAATCTACTACAGGCTTCGCACTTTAGGGGGCAATCTGTTACACTAAAATTTGTCACCATGACTATTTGCAGTTAGTATGGCTCCATCAACTGTCATACTATCCTCCTTGGCAAGCCTCATACCTTTGCTCTCCATGTCAAACTCCAAGAAAGAGATAAAGTCATTAAAAATCTATATATCTCTAGGTACGCAGTTTCTCTTAGCCTTACCTGCGTGTACGCACCCCAAGTTCACAATATCTGCGTACTTGTACGCTCTGTATGTAAAGGGATGGGTGCGTACCCCTGTAAAGGTCAAAAGGCGCGAGTTTCATCTTAAAAAAGTTACTTGTGGTCATTTCTAGAGCATTCTAGAAGCTTGTTTGACGTGTATTGAGCGCCTCCAGATGGTTCATGTATCCCTATGAAAGAGGAACTTATCCCATCAAGAGGGGAGCTAACCCATCCAAAGAGGGGCTTATCCCATTGATGGTGGACCTGATTAACTTCCTCTAGAGTACTATAAATACAGGCATTGGGCCAGAAGGAGGAGAGGTTGAAAGCTGAACATTCCTAAGGGTAGATGCTACTGGAATTAGGACTTCCTTGTAGAAGCTTGTGAGGAGAGATTCCCATCCTTTTTTGTTTCATTTGGAAGTGGGTGAGCTTATCAAAGTAAAGGAAAACTCTTGCTGGACCCTGGGAGGGACCTGCACAACACTAAGGCTCAGGTTGTAATGGTTTCTTTTGTTTCCTATTAATACAAATAAGTCCATTCTTCTCAACAATTTGTTATTTATGAGTTGTTTCATATACTCCTTGGTCTGTATGTTAAATATGTTTTGTTTTATGAGATATTCAGGTGCTATTTAATCGTTTGATTGTTAGTGAATGCAGGTTTCGAAGAGAAGGAGGAGCTCATCCGGATCGACGAGGCTGGACTACTACAACAGCGTTGGGTTACAGGTAGGATCTAAACACTTGATTTCTTGTATGATAAATGCATATTTAGAGAAGGATTGCTCTTAATTGTCTTGTTTGTCACTAGAAAGCCTTAAGCTTCTAGGGAGGTTGGTTTTGTCCACAAAATCGACTCTTTCCGCATGACAGACACATTTCACTATGTACGTGCCAAGCCACATTGGTTGAAGCTTCCCAGACCGTAACTTATCATATTCCTAATCATACAATAGAAATAGCTCACCTTACGAGAAGGCATGATGCTTAACATTCTTGTCATATTGTATCTTAACGTGTTTCTTGTGGGCCTCATTGGCCATCGTGGCATCACGCAAATTTTCATCTAATCATGCTAGATGCAAGAGACACTCTTCTTCTATGGAAGTGGCAGGGAGGAGTTCGACAACAAGTTTCAAAGATGGAATATCACATTTGATAGGAAGGATTTCTTCCAGACCATACACCAATTGGAAAGGTGTGAATCTAGTAGCAGTCTGGAAAGAAGTTCAATATGCCCACAAAGCTACGTAAATGATGAGGCGTAAATCTGTTTTTTTGATCCTTATCATGCGTTGTAGCATTTTTTTCAAAACGTTTTTGAAAGCTTCTACTTTCCCATTTTCCTATGGGTAATGGGGAGTTGAGCTTTCATGGTGAAGTCCCAACTTGGTAGTAAGTTCAGACATCATGTGATTTCAGAAATGCTTCCCATGGTCTATAACAATAGCTTGTGGTACACCAAACCTTGCAATGACATGATTAAAGAGGAACAAAGTAGTTGTTTCATCAATGTTATTATATGTAGGAATTTCCTTGCCCCACTTGGTCAAATAATATACCACCACAATGATGTATCCATGCCCCCATCCGAGTGAGGGTTACATGTCATAAAGTCAATTCCCCATTTTGTGAAGGGTCCAATACAATAACATGATGTAAAGGAGTAGGAGGAGCATGGGTTTTATGATCATAGATCTGGCAAGCATGACACTTTTGGATCGTGAGAATGCAACTGCGAAACATATTAGGCCAAAATTAACCACCACACAAATTATTCTATATGTGGCATAGCCAGACATATGTCCACCACATGCTCCAACATGGAATTCGTTTAGAGCTTTCTCGGCCTCCTCATGAGTGAGGCACTATCTAAAAATGGTATCAATACCATGACGATAAAGGGTGTCACCAATTATAATATAATTTTTATCCTGGTATCGAATACGTCTTTGGTTAGAGTGAGAGGTATCAAGTTGGAAAGTATGGGATTGGAGATATATGATTATATATCCATACCAAGGGTCAAATGAATCAATAAGAAACAATGACTCATCAAAAATATAATTTGCTGAGATAGACTTAGTTTCAGAAGAGGGAAGGTTGCAGATCAATTAGACAAAGACTCAAGATTTCTTGGATTTGGACTTCATGAATTACAAATCGAACTCCTAGAGAATGAAAAACCATTTTGAGTACTTTCCCCCCAACAATTCTCGTGACAATATGTGTGTCATGGGATTTCCATTAGAAACAACCATAGTCTTACAAAGTATAATGTAGTGGAGAAATGTTTGGACAACTTCGACGACTTCCAAACTAAGTTTTTAACATGAGTATATTTGACTTTTGTGTCATTTAAGTTCTAGATCAAATAATAAATGGGATGTTCATCCCCTACACTGTCCTATTGAACCAATACCATAGCGATGGTAGTAATTGTAGCAATGAGATACAAGAAGTAATCGGGCTAATAATTCGAGGGATACAACAATGATACCCTAACCAAAACATCTTTCAAAGCATCAAACTCCTTTTGGGCAGTATCGTCCCAATGGAAAGGAACCCCTTTCTTCAACAGTCAAGTAAATCCTTTGGTCAATTCAGCATAGTTGGGAACAAATATTCGTAGAAGTTAGCCTTCCCTTGAAGGCATTCTAACAGAACAAGAGAGGAGGAAGCAGGCCATTCGAGGACTGCCTGGGCTTTAAGTGGATCAATAAGAATTCCTTTCTTCAACACAATGAAGCAGAGAAGTCAAATAGATTGGACACAAAACACACACTTGTACGGGTTGAGCCTGATATTATAATGTCGACAATGTAAAAATATAGCCTGGAGATGCATTGGATGATCTTTATGATGTTTCGAGTGGGAAGGTGAGTCATCCAAATAGGGTTGTATAATGTGTTTAATGTCATCGAAGGCATAATTCATAACCCTCTGAAAAGTTTCCCCAACATTTTTCAAACCAAAAGGGAGATTTCAATAAGAAAATGTGCCCCATGGACAGATAAATTTGGTTTTATGTTGGTCCGATGAGAGGAAGTTGATTTTATTGTAGCTGGAAAAACCATCAATAAATGAAAAAACTTCACTTCTAGCACAATAATCAACAATCTGGTCGATAAATGGGGTAGGATCCTTGTCCTTAGGAAAAATATGGTTGATGTCCCGATAATTGACCCACACATGAATCGTGCCTTGTTTCTTCATTACAGGAACAATGTTCAAGACCTAATCAGTAAGAGGAACTCGCTAGATAAAACCAACATGCAGAAATTTTTCAACCTCAGCTTTAATATTAACAACTTTCCTAGGATGGCTTGGATATAAGCGCTCCCAAACTGGCTTAGCATCTGATACATTTTGATTTCATGTAAAATAATATTTCTACCAATACCTAAAATATCTTCATATGACCAGGCAAAAACATCTCAAAATTATTGGAAAAGGGATTTATAGATCTTGACCACTTTAGGAGAGCAAGAAGCACCAATATGCACATTCTCGATAATTTTTGGTTTTAATCGAAATATCAAGAGGAATAGTCTCTTCAATATTCGATAAATTCTTCTTAGAATTGATGTCATGAATAGATAGGGAATTCATAGATATCTCAATGACATTGGGTGAATAAATATCACTAATATTATCCTCAAAGTTATCAGGTAAGGAGGAACGATGATGATTATCGTCCCATGGCGCATCATCTAACATCATGATTTCCATGGTGCTCTCATGAGTAGAAAATGTTCCAAATAAAGGATCAGAAGATGAGAAATAATCTCGGGAATGATTGACCCAATCTATTGAGGAGAAGAAATCAAAATATGTTGAACAGGTCAAATAGATAGCCTCATACTCAAGTTCAACAGGACTAAGTGGCATGTGGTCACAAAATGTATCAATATTAGAAGCATCTGATACTACCCAAGGATTAGATGGAGTAGTACAAGAAGATATCATGTCGATAAAGGCAACCGATTTTGGGTTGTCGAGATGAGGAAATGGAAAGGAAGAGGAGGAGGAAAGGAAAAGGTTCCCATTAGGGAAGAATCCTTGAGAAATACCACCCCAACATGTTTATAATGTGGTGGGTATTCACCCACAAGAGGGATGTTTCCAGTAACTTTAGAATTATTAGAAAAGAAGGTGCGCTGGTCAATGGCCACAATGCCCCCTGGGTGAGGGAAATCAATCATTCTAAAATATGTTGAAACAATAGAGGACATGGAATAAATACATGCACTACCCAGTAAAAGGTTATAAACCCATTATTTATCTATAACTTCAACTTTTACTGACATCATCTTTCCAACTAATTCTACTTGTAATGAAGTCAAAATTCCTTAAGGATTGTAGGCTCCTCCATCAAAGGCTTTGAGGGTAGTAGGTGACTGATTGAGTTGTGGAGATCCAATAGCCTTCCAACAAGAAAGTGACATGATATAGGTTGAAGCTCCTTCATCCACAATGATTTGATGGGTGGTCTTACTTTGAACAACAACTTGAATCATAAAATCCAACTGTGTTAGAAGTTTGGGTGTATTATTCTCATGATTAAAGACTACAAGGCTAGAATCCAAAGGATCGATGCCCCTAATTGTGACGAGTAAAATTGTTTTATGGGCGAGACAATTCTGTAAAACCTTGAGAGTTCACATAGTTGAAAGAGCTTGAGCTAGATCCTCAACTATGTTATAATTTTGTGCAACTCTTGCACGAGGATTGAATATGGATTTGTGAATAATTCCCTTGGGAGGTTTAATATTTAATGAAGTTGGAACCAAATTTGGAGCAGAATCCAAAGCAGATGAGGTAGAACTGGTAGGTTGATCAAAATCTTTACCAGGCGATGGATTTGAATTACCATAGTCCTTATTTCTCGTAGCTTCCATAACTTCATTTTTCTATTTGGAGGAGGAAAACATCATTACCAAGGAAGAGGAAGCAAGATCTTGTGCAACCATGTTTGCCTCTTAGATAGGAAAGAGATTCATTAACACAACAGGTGCGACAGATGACTTAAGGAATTGATTTACTTTCACTTGATGTGGATAGTTCCGAGTGAAATGTTCCTCATTACATATTAAGCAAGGATAATGAGGTTTTCGTTTTTCATCAGGAGATTGATTATTTTGTTTCTCTTGCAGAGGATTATATTTCTTATTATGTTCTATTCCTTTATTTTTACATCCTAGTTTGGAAAACATTTATCTTTGAAGTAGTATTCATTGGATGATCCAAGTGGATATTGGTGGCCACCCACCTATTGCACCTAGACCCCCCAGTCAATTTCATTTGTTTCCTTGTTCATTTCAGCATTTACTCTCTTTAGCAATTTTTTGGGTCCTGAACTTCTGGAGTAATTTTGACCCCCCTAAACGACATTTTTTTAGGGTCCGTGGTAGGCCCCTAGCCATAGGCAGGGGCCTGCGTGAAACCTGTAGTACTCAGCAAGATATTTCCAACAAGGTATCATACGTAGAAAATAGAGATAACATGACCAAGTTATGACCTCGGGAAGTTGGCTACCCAACTAAACCCAATGAAACCCACAAACTCTTGGTGTTACATATCCTGGGGTTAAGGTTTTGGTTGTTTATGGTTTTCTCATGTTTTCCAATAATAAATTGGTCCTTGAGCTTCATTTTAACACAGTTCAGAGGCATGTATCTACCACATATCTTTTCAAAGATAAGATATCATTGCCCGAGCCATCTTATTTCCGTTATGTTTGTAAGCATAATTCATTATTTTTATTTTAATGAAATGAAGTGTTTTTCTGTTGGATCTCTGTGTTTATGATTATAACTGTAAGTTGTTGCATTCATGTTTAAGTTTGGATTAGTGATATCAAAGTAGTGTACTCTTTTGCTATTTTTCTTTGCATGTCCCCAATGAGCTCCTTGATCTAGTTGAACCATTGCAAGATCAGCCTCGCAAAAACTGACAAACTCAGATGGTGGAAGAAAAGAAAGACGAGGGGGCAGGAGATCCTTTGAAAATGTTGCTCGAGGAAGCCCCTGAAAGATAGAGGGATGCGATGATGGATAAATTTTCCCAGTTCCTTCGACGGTTACCCACAAATGATGCATCTTCATCCATCAGCCACTCTGGGGGTGCCACTCCTTTTAAGGTACAAGTTAACTTCTATATTCTCATATTCCAAGGCCTGATAGATGCAGATGCCATAGTTAAATCGTTAATTATGTTTGAAGGATATTTTTCAGTTCATGATTTTTCCAATCGGGAAATGATTTCTTTTGCACTTCTCAAAGTCGCCCCACACGTCAAGGACTGGTGGGAAACCTACTGTGAACAAAAGGATGAGAGTGAACCCTTGCTATTTTCAGCTGCACCCACATGGAATTATTTCTGAGATGCCATCAAGGAATAATATTACCCTGTCAGGAGATATGAAGACAAATACATAAAGTGGACCACGCTACAATAGGAAAGAGACCAAGATGTGCTAGAGTTCACAAATATTTTCCATACCCTTCACTCGAAGCTAGGTATCAAGGATACTAAGCGACATTTGGTGCTCAAGTACTACAACTATCTACACAAGTACATCTATGATGAGATGGAGTTCCTGGACATTTCCTCGCTCGGTACGGCGTATCGATATGTTGCTAAGTTTGAGAAGAAGTTTAAACAGAAGAAGTCGGACATTGGATCTGCAAATCCAAAGCAAGGAAAATGCGCCCCCAAACCATAGAACAAAAGACCAAGCCTAGGCAGGGATACCAAGGACAACCTACCAAAGCCATAAGAAAATAACAACACCACGAAGGTGAAGAAGGACACGGGAAAATGGTGTGAGTTCCATAAGAGCTCCACTCACAATACAAGTGAGTGTCGAGCCAAGCAGTCATTGTTGGCCAAGTTGAAGGCTTCAGAATCAGATGCAGGTTCTGACTCTAAATTAGAGCCCAATAAGGGAACTAGCAAAGGGAAGGAGATCATTGATGCAAAGCCGAGTGCCACCATTGCCACCACCAAGATCCATAAGATTAAGCCTAAAGATACAAAGGAGGGGGAACGCCTCTTCCACCCACATATGTGGGTGAAGGGTTCTCTGTTGTAGTTCATTGTCGACAATGAGAGCCAAAAGAACCTCATTCCAGTAGAGGTCATGAAGTGGCTGGGCCTAAAGACTACAACACATCCATAGCCGTACACCATCAGGTGGCTTCACTAAGGACAAGATCTTCGCATCAGCCAGTAGTGTCGCCTTCCCTACAACATCAAGCCCTTCATAGATGACGTACTATGTGACGTTGCTTCTCTTGAATTTTGTTATGTGTTGTTAGGACAACCATACTTGTGGAAGCGACATGATGTATATGAGTCTAGACCTCGCTCTATGATTATTACTTTGACTAATAGGTTGTACAGGATACCGGAGGTAGCTCCACCTACTACCATCTCTTTGATCACTACAAAGAAATGCAGTAAGATCATTTCCCATACCAAGAAATTTTTTTCCTTATGATTCACCCACAGGGAAAGAAGAAGGTTGTGGCCATGACTTCCAAGCAGGTCTCCTCTACACTAAAACAACAAATGGATAAGATCGTGGAGGAGTACAGGGATATTTTTGCCTCATCCATAGGGGTACCTCTGCACTGTCAGGTTAAGCACTCCATCGATTTGATGCAGGGTGTGCCACTACCCAATGGACTTATCTATCAACACTCTATTATGGATAACAATGAGATCAAGAGGAAAATTCAGGAACTATTGCAGAAAGGGCACATTAGCCCAATCTCATTACATTGTGGGAGCTTGATTGTATTGGTACAAAAGAAGGATGGGACCTAGAGGCTCTATATTGACTATCAAGTGCTGAACAAGATCACTGTTTATAATAGGTACCTAATCCCATGGATTGATGACATTTTGGACCAGCTAAAAGGGGCCAAATATTTCAGCAAGATTCTCTTGAAGTCAAGTTATCACCAAGTGCCTATCAAACCCTTCGATGTGTGGAAGACTACCTTCAAATCTAAGGAGGGCCTTTTCGAATGTTTGGCCATGCCATTCGAATTGATGAACACCCCTACAACCTTCATGAGACTGATGGACGAAATATTGTGACCCTTCACCAATGAATTCATGGTGGTGTATCTAGATGACATCTTGATCTTAAACCAGAGTTGGGAAGAGCACCTCCACCATATTCGACAGGTCCTTCAAACCCTGTGACAACACAAATTGTGTGATAACTTGGAGAAATGCACCTTTGGCCTGATCGAGGTTCAATATATGGGATACATCATTGATGACAAGGGTGTACATGTGTACCCATCCAAGATACAAGTCATTCAGGATTGGCCAGCCCCAACGACTCTAACAGAGCTCCATAGCTTTTTGGGTCTTACCAATTTCTACCGTAGGTTCATATTGGGGTTCTCTCATATCACTTGGCCTTTAAGTCAAGTCACCAAGGGTGGAGTGAAAGAAAAAAAAAAATTGGTCGGAAACCCAACAAAAAACGTTCTCCGAGTTGAAGAATCACCTCTATTCTACACGAGTGCTCACATTACCAGACCTTGAACAACCATTTGAGATTGAGACATATGCCTTCGACTATGCTATTGGTGCAATTCTTACTCAGAATGGGCATCCAGTGGCTTACCACAGTGAGACACTTTCAAACATAGTCTGAAAGTACCCCACTTACGACAAAGAAATGTATTCCATTGTGTAGGCTTACCATCAATGGAAGCATTATATTTTGGGGAAGGAAACATTCATCCACATAAAGCACCGACCTCTACAGTTCATATAGACACAAGGGAAGTTGCAGAACGATCACATTAGAAATGGTCCACCTATCTACAACAGTTCCATTTGAACATTAAGTATAATAACGGTAGCACCAATAACATCATTGATTTCCTCAGCTGAACAGCAGTCATGGCGTTGATCACTATTCTTGATTCCTATGGCCACGAGACATCGGGGTGGCAGCATCTTTACAAGAGCAATCTAGAATTCGACAACATATACTAGACACTCCTGGGAGGGAAGCAAGTTCGAAACTTTCACCTTCAGGATGCACTGTTATGCCACCTAGGAAACATCTATGTTCCTTCAAGTGAGCATGCCAATATTATTTGGGAGACGCACTACAATCGGGTCGCTAGACATTTTGGAGTAGAGAAAACAATGGTGGTATTGCAGAAATATTTTTATTGGCCGAAACTTCGTAAGAATGTTGGGAAGTACATCAGATCCTACACTTCCTGTGCCATTTCCAAACCAACCATCAAGAATCAAGGCCTATACACTCCTCTACCTACTCCTAAATGGCCTTGGGAATCTCTTCGTGGATTACATGTCAGGCATTCCTTCTACTAAGAATGAAAATGATTGCATTTTTGTGGTCATCGACAGATTCTCTAAGATGGACATCATGGCGGCCTGCAAGAAGAGTATCACAATAGAGGCCATTGCTAAGCTCTTCCTTGAGCAACTGTGGGTACACTTTTGGATCCCACAACCCATTGTCTCAGATCGGGATAGCAGATTCCTGAGTGCATTTTGGTCAAGTCTCTAGTTGATGTTGGATACAAAACTTACTAAGTACACGACTTTCCATCCCCAATCTGATGGCTAAACAAAGGCTGTCAATAGGATGATAGTACAGATTATGCACACGTACAACTCGAAGCATCCACACATGTGGGATGAAAGTCTCCCCTATGTCCAACACAACTACAACAGAGCTCTCCATAGATCAATAGGCTACAACCCCTTTCATGTAGGGCTTGGATTTCAACCATTATGCCCCATTGATGTAGCCATACCATTTGCAACCACTTAGGTATATTCGGCTCATGTTCAGTTCGAAGCTAAAAGGGCTAACAACTTCATTGAGCGCATTCAACACATCCGCCAATAGGTACTGATATATTGAATAGAGCCAATGCTAAGTATAAGTAGCAAGATGATCAACATCAAGTGTTGCACAAGTTCCAGGTGAGTGACAAAGTTAGGCTACATTTGTAGAAGGAGCACCTTGCTAGACCCCACCACAAGCTTTGTCCTCTTCGGGTGGCTGTGGAACATTATTTTGACGTCTCAGAGCATTAGGTATTTTATCTTAGACCATGCTGGATTGTGTTTAAATGAGATCAAGGTATTGGGCACGAGCAATTACTTGCTCTTTGGTAAAAACACTGCCTTTCACAACATCTTCAGTTATGGGTGCCAACAAAGACTTAGTGAATCATTCAGCTAATAACTGATCAGGAAAAAAGTTTTTAACCAAATTCCAACAACATTGACACTCATGAATATGATTAGAAATGTGAGTGGACTCAAATTATTTAAAATTGGCCAAAAGCTCAATTCTAGTCTCATAAAGAGTGGGAAACTAAAAATGGGTTAAGAATGTGGTTGCTAAGGTACTGAAATTGTTGAACAAAGCTCATGGTAAGTCAATATACCACTTTTCTACCATATGTGTGAGTTTTTGTTGGAAAATCCCGAATAGATAGAATCATTATTTAAAGAGTTCGATGAACACCATAAATGATTTGTCATAACATGCATAGAAAGGTCTTCTCCAAGATTTCCATTAAATTTTACGATATCACTCAACAATTTAGTAGGAATAACTGACACCAAGGAGAGTGAAAAATGGGATCATTTGTAAGCCGAGTTAGATCTGGAAATTTAAGGGTTTCTACAAATGGAAATTTCTTATTAAAGAATGGTACAGGGTAACCTGGGTAAGATGGAAAGACTTGAGTAACATGTATCTATGCTCTTGGATATGGAGGATTTTGGTAGCCTGGATAAACATAACTTTGTTTTCCAGTTCCAAGATATCCTTGAAAGGGTCGAAATGGTTGGGTTTGAATTTACTGACCTTGGTAAGGAATTTGAGAAACACCTTGATATGGTTTCCCCATGTGATTTTGCATCGTCACTATGTAAGGTTGGCTAGTTGGCACCTATGCCATGTCATGTATAGGTTGATTCACTTGCATTTGAGGAAACGTCCAACCAAGTAGTGGAAGTTTCAAGGAAATTTGAAGAGGCTAGGTAAGTGGGACTTGAGAGGTCCCAGATACCAGTGGAATAGGTTAAGTTAGAGGTGAAACTAACAAAGGTTGATGTACTTGAGATAGCTTGAACAGATTGATTAATAGGTCAACAAGTAGGAATCTGAGATGTTGGTGGAACAAGTTTAAAATTTTGAATTTAATTCACAATAGAGCTAGGGTGTATGGGCAATGTAGGATGCCAAGCATTGGAAACTATTCTAGGAAATGGAGGACTCAAGTAGGGTAGAGCACCAACTTGTTGTGTTTGATCAGTATATGGATGCATTGCAACAATAGGTTACCCCCCTGTTGAAAGATAATGGGAATATAGAGGCAACTGCCCTCCTAAAGGGTACCCAGTGTAAGGTGGAGTGGGTTGTTGTAAATGTCCATATCCACTAATATATGGACCATGTCTCTTCTCCTTTGAAGTTTGGGATGGAGTAAGAAGAACAGACTATGTGGCACTTATAAAAAAAGTATCAGATGGTATTCCAGAAGAGGGAGACATGGGAGAAGTCCATGGACTGGATGATGCACCAGATAAAGTACCAGATAAGGATTGGTAAGCAGGTGGGACGTATGAGCCACCATACAAATGTGTTTCTGGTGATGTTATAAACATGTAAGTAGTTGTAACAATGGTTGTCTCACTCACAATAGTAGATGTGGGCTGAGAAAATGTAGCAGACTCAATCATGATTAAACTTCCCAAATGTTGTCGAGGGAAACTCAAAGGTGGGATGTAAAGAGATTAATCAAGTAAAGGAGTTTGTATGGGAGTATGAGGAGGAAGGACTTGATATAGATGAAGCCCTCTTAAATTAGCAAGGGTAGAAGCTTGAGGCTCTTCTTAAGGAATCTCCTCAATAATAAAAAGACCAGGTCGAAGTTACTTACCATCAGGTCCAAGATATATGAGTTGTGGTTGAGTCAAAGATAGAGGAAGAGAAGAGGAAGACCTTGAAGTAACAAGTGTAGTCAAATAAGGTCCCTCGGGTTGTATAACCTCAGGTTGTAATGTTTTTTATCCAGGAAACTCAAGTTCAATAACCTCAAGTAATAAAGTTTCAGGTGCTTCTGTTTCGACTATGTCAGACTCACCAACTAATTAAGAAGTGATATCGGGTTCAATATTCACAGGAAGAGATGATTTTTTTTGGTTAATTTCATATGTAGGTCCAGAAGGGGTAGCTTCCGAAGTACCAGATTTGGTAGTTTGCATATTTTTGTTATTTTACGTTGTCCAGATGTTTCCTCAGGAGGTAAAGGAGGAAATATTTTCATCCTACGTGAACGACGGGTTTGAGGGGTTTGTTCTTCCATGATGGTTTAATAACTTTTAGAAATTAATAAAAAAAATGAATAAAAGGGGTAACTAGGCATAAAGGTTTACCACGCAACTGTGAACTGAAATATACAACCTTGGAGAACCAAGGATTTACGTATGGGCAAGTAATCTCTCCAAATGTTGTGTTCAGTATATCATAGTATACAAGGTGGTCGACTTGGTTACCTAAGGCGGGATAACAACCTAGTGGGAACTTCCAAAATATACCGAGAGGTACATGGAAGCACAGTCTGTAGTAGCGTTGTCTAATGTGTAACCATATGATGAGATCGTTCCCATATAATTTTGATGCTTGGAGCACCATCTAATATACACGAAGGTACATGGAGAATGATTCGATACACTTACATATGTGGAACGAGATATCACCCTCGGAATGCGACGTTGGAAAAAAAATGGCAACTCCTATGCTTAAAGATGCTAGAACAAGTCTCTAGCCTAAACTTCTAGATGTTTGTGTTAATGTTCCAAATTGTCCTTAATATTGATTCAATAAATTTTAGAGTTTATCTTAAATTAAGTTTCACTTTTCAAGGCTCACCATGGGTTTCATCTAAATATCCTAAAATGCAATCGAGCATGATAATAAGAAACATTTTATTTTCAATGAAAAATATATATGAGAAACAATATATTCAAATAGTAATGCAACAAGAAAATAATGAAACAAACAACACTTCCTAATAAAAAAAATTCAAATGCAACTATTCCAATTTCCAAATTTCAATCAAAACCCTAAATGCAAATAATGATTTTTTCTTTTTTTCTTTTATTTCCTCTTAATCTTCAAATGAAATCAAAACTAAGATGAAAGCACATCACTGATAAGAGAAATGAAAGATAATTATCACTTTAATATCAATTTATTCAAACAATCAATGATCAAAGGCTAATAAAACTAAAAGAAAACCTAATGAAGGCTTTCAGAGACAGGGATACACTTAGAAACACAGGGAAAAATTTCTGGACCAAAGAAAATCAAAGAGCAAGGAAAGATAATGCAAATTTTTGTATCTTACAATAATCAACACAAGTGCAGAACATGCACCAGTGCTTTGTAGTGTAGGTATAGAGAAGAAGGAAGTGTATTGAAGTGCTTTGTCTCCATATCAGGGGGTGCGCTACGGCAAATTTAGCCAAAACACGACACAAAAACCAAAGAAAGAACAAAGAAGGTGTTTTCCTAAGGTTAATCAATTTATGAGTGAATAAATCAAGGTCACTTTAAGAGGTGAAAAGGGTGCTAAGGTCAAGGAAACTGCTAAGGGACGAATCGTTCCCCAGTGGAGTTGTCAATTTTTTATGAAAAATTTTCACAATTGCAGAAAAAGGTAAATTTGCTAGGTCTAGTGGTCTGACATAGAACAACAGAAGACAAAAAGCATGAAGGTTTCCTTAGAGAAATTACAGAATGGGAAAGAAGCCTACGTGGAATCAATTGAAGTAAGCCTTTCTTTCCCCCTCGCTTGCAAGCTCCAGTCGTATCTCTAAGTGCTTTAATTAGAACCTGCAAACATGACTAAAATAAGTAATGGATCCACAACATCCATGTAGAATAATATGAAGTCTCTATTCAATGAATCAACATGGAATTGAAATACATGAGTGCAGACATAACACAACAAATATAGGAAAACAAAATACTCTATGTATTGACAAATATAGGAGAGAGTTTGCAACCATAAAAAGTAGTTGACTTTGTAGATGTCTCCCGAAGTTGACTTGTCCTTCCTTGTCACAAACCACACCTCAACATCAAACCTAATGCATGAATGTGGTGAATCCTTTAGGCTCAAAGAAACAACATAAGGGTGTTATCAATCTCCAAAATCTAACCTAGACCTTATGGGAGGCAGTAAATTTATAGGAGTGTGGTAGTTTAGTAATTCTTATCCAATTACCAATCTAGGCTTGAGATCCACTTAAGAGGGGAGGAAGAGATCAATGGGATAAGAGGTAAGGTCTCCAAGATAATATTTGAGCTGTCTATTCATGGTAAATGGTTAAAAATTCCTTGGAATCTTCTGGAAGAGGAAGCTTTGAAAATATTTTTTATTTTTCCCAAATTGCTAGAATCAACGCACCCGCAGAAGGGAGAAACATGTGCTGAGCAACATAGGTGCTGAGATGTGAAGTAAGCACTAAATGCAAGTAACTAGAGAGGCAAGGTGTGATGGTCCTAAAAAAAATGATTTTGAGCTATCTGTCACAGAAACTCACACTTTTTGGCAAGGTCATACTTAGGGATTTGTGAAGGGATGGTGACAAAGTTTTCATGGATATTGATTGATCTAGTTTTCAAGCCTATTAACCAGATGTGACAAAATGGCATGTAACACAGTTCACTTGGATTAAGGTCTACAAATTCCTCTTATGGTTTATTCTTGTTTGAAAAAATGACAATGATCTAATGTTTAACATGTTGGTATGTTTAACTTTCCAGAAAACATTCAACAGATTAGCAAGATATTGATTTCAAGTTGCCTGAGATTAATGCTCAAAGGTAACTCCATGAATATTATGATCCAAATCCTCACAATGGTTTGGGAGGTCCACATTGGTTTCTTATAATTTTTTTTCTCATAGCATGATGTATGGCACTCAAAATTACCCCCAAAGGATCTAACAAGGTCACTTGAAAGAAGGCAGTGAATAGCAAAAGTCCATCCACCTACTTCTGTGTGTGACAAATAGAGGACAAGCTCTACCAATATGGGCATAAGTGGATTAGCCATCAAGGCTTCAACACCCTCAACAAACTACATCCACCAACAGGAAAAAGTGGAAGAAACATGTATCCTTTTCAGTTTTTTAGGTCCACCTCTCTTCATGCAAGCAAACAAAACAAATGCAAGGTGTATAGAACATGTTAAAAAAATGAAATTGAGCACTTAATTTCAACTCTGACATGTGAATTAATTGGCACTAAAGTGAAGACCAACACTGGACAATAAAGGGAGAGAGCTTCCAACGCTTAGGAAAACATGATTTGGACATGCGACCAAGTATTAGAAATGATGGTTTTAGGAAATTGTCCTAGGACAATGGTTATCATGCTAATAACTCACCCTCCAACCAGATTACTTGACAAGGTTGTGAATAGAAAAAGCCCATATGCCTACTTCTGTGTGCGAAAAATAGAGGAAAATATATACCAACATGGGAATAAGTGGATTAGCTATCAAGGCTTCAACACCCTCATAGACTACATCCACCAATAGGAAAAAGTGGAAGAAAGTCTGCGAATAATACCCGTCATTAAGCATAAATAATATATCAATAATCAGGTTAAAAGGAAATTTTTTGTTCTGCATTAGTTTATCATTTTGAGGGTGTTTGACAAATTCTCTTTTAGAGCCTAAATAACTTCCAAGTTTTAAAGCATTTTCAAAATTCATGCTTGTATTCTTTTTTGTAATTCACAGAAAGAAAATTAAAGCATGGAACATGATGCAGATGTTCACTATAATATACCCATTTCATCATATATCAAAGTCCTTCATCTGCTTGTGTCCATGATGCTTCGGCCTTTGTTATAATTGACATCCAAGGTATTAACTTTTTAAAAGGTGCCAACTGGATGATATTGGGTTGGCTCAACCCAAAGACAACATAAACCAACATAGGTATCTTGCATCCAATATATGGTAGAAATATTCTGACTATTAAACAACTACTATTGTGTATGGTTATTAAGGTGAAAAGAAGTCACAAATTCTTAACTTTGTGGCAGTCATAATTTCCAAACAAAGGGACACCTCTGGACAAGGTGAAATGGTTCTCTGCTTTCTGATTGGCAACGAAAAGTAACAAAACTATTCTACGAGATGTAAAGCATTGTAAGAACCACCAAACATAGAGATATGTTAGACAAAATTTACCTTAGATGTAAGCTCATCTAAAGCTAGATATGCATTAGTTTCCAGTTTCGTGGTGCGTGCATCTAGGAAACTACAGATAGCCTCTAAAGCCACCTCAAGGGCATGAAACTCAAAGGGTGACTCTGCATTGCAGCATGAGAAGTATCTGAGAGTTTGGAATCAAAAATAAAATATGCAATGATAAAGCAACAAGTATCACTAATGTCATTTCTAAAAAAATTAAAGAAAAATAAAACATAGTAAGATAGAGTTGTCTAGTCCCAGTATCCACATAATGTCCATGACACTTAAAAGCATGGGATAAATGAAAGAAATTGACAACATTCATTGGGCACTATGTTGCACATACTTTCTGAAAAGAATAAAAGATGAAGAGATAAAAAATGCAACCACCATCTTCATCCCCTACATCCACATCATGGCTTTCTTTCAATTGCTCTTGTCCATCCACCAAAAGGTATTTCCCTGATTGGCACTTCCTTTAGGAAATCTCTTACGCAAATCTTCCAAGATTGGGATAACATGTTTGTTCAGGGGGTTCCGAAGATGGACCTTCTAGTTTTTCCATTAATATCATCACGCTCTACATATTATACACTAAATAAAAGCATTCGACAAGATGATATAGTTCTTATTTTTCTTGTTAACCAATTTGGTCCTGAATGGAATAAATGGTTTCAAGAAGAAGTGATCAAAACACTTAAAGAATAATCAATAAGGGTCTAAAAAGGGGAAAACAATACACAACTCTTCTGTAGTGCTAATTTCTTTGATATGCTTCTTACAAGAAAATAACCAAACATTGAAATTCAACACACCATATCAATATTCAATACGACAACAAATACAACAAAATCAAGTTGAAATTAAATCTGTTTACGTTGAATTTCAAAATTCTCCTATCTTATTTCAACACGCAGACATGAAAACCTGCAAATTTGGTAAAAAAAGAGCCCTCGAGGTTACTGAACTCTAAATTATTGCTTGATCTCAGCCCCCAAGGTTACTACAAAAGCCTTACCTCCTTGTGGGCTAGTCTCATTAAACTATCAATCCTGTCGACTGAATGAAACCTTCGTTTAGAAATTAAATGTAAATAACACCAATAATGAGGTTCGGTGTAGATACATCTTCACAAAGGACAAATAGAAAGTGTCAAGTGAGTGACAACCACCATGTGTCAGTGCAATTCAAATCAACGAGTGAGCATAATTCAATCGTCTAACAAAGGATCGAAAGGCGCACACTGGCGATAGGAAGACGAGAGAGGAGTTCTTCTCAAAGGGAACACCTTACAACGTAAATATTATTTTTAATACCATTTTGTCTTTGTAAAAAAGTGGTTATGTAGAATGGAAACTACTATCTTGTAGTTATCATTGTAAAATTATATTTAAGTAAATTGGATTCTCCAAAATACACATTTAAAAGCTTGAAAAAAGGTT
The DNA here is from genome assembly GCA_031772625.1 of Pinus tabuliformis. Classification (NCBI taxonomy): domain Eukaryota; kingdom Viridiplantae; phylum Streptophyta; class Pinopsida; order Pinales; family Pinaceae; genus Pinus; species Pinus tabuliformis. The sequence goes on from CM062808.1 coordinate 834,851,979, forward strand.
TGAAATAATATCATTGTTTTTATAAAAAAAAAAAAAAAAATTAAATAAAAAATTTTTAATAATTATATATAAAAGGAAGAAGGAAGAATTCATAGCATAAAAACTTTGGTAAAAAAGGAAATATTAATTTTTTTTGGATCTTTTAAAAATTTGATATATTAATTATATAAAAGAATCTAGCAATTTGAGCTAAAAAAGTATTGTATTTATTTTTGGAATTTTTAATAATTTATATATTATTTATATGAATTTCAATTATATATTTTAATTAGTTGAAAATTCTTAAGAGAGAAATGTAGGTTTTAACCTCGTACAGAAATTACCTGCATATGAATTCTAAAACACATAAAATAAGCAATGCGAGAGCACAACACATAAAACACATATACACAGATATTTTCCCCTAGATCCCAAAAACCAAGACTACCAACTTGATTTTTCATTATGTTACTTTCAATGTTACAATACATATTTATACATGCTGAAGCATCCAATACCATGGACCAAAAACCATCACGTCCAAAACCATGGACCGAAAACCATCGCATCCAAAACCATGTGCAAAAAACATGCACAAAACCATAGGTAGGTCCACCCAACCTAATATAGGGTCCAAAACCAAAATTTTCCGGGGCGCTGCCCTGGACCCCATAGAGTGGGGTTACCTACACCCCTCAAACCCCCTGTGAATCCCCCCGCTATGCAATCGGTGCAACGAAGGGGGGGCTCCACCCCCTCTCTAACCCCCCAGTTAACTACGTGGGTTAGTCATGGAAAGAATATAACACAACCCAACATTCTCCCACTTGTTGTTTTCTTTCCACATGGGGCCACAAGAGAGCTTAGTCATTTACCCAGCTCTGCAATGCCCATTGTTTCTCTACACCAAGAGAACTTCTTAGAGCTCACAGATTTTGTCAATGTATCTGTAGTATTCTTCAAAGTGTCCACCTTTACCAGCAACACCTTTTTGTAGTCTATCATATCACTCACAAAGTGATACTGAACATCAATGTGCTTTGTCTTTGAATGATATGCAGGGTTCTTTGCCAACAAAATTGCACTTTGGCTGTCACAGTCTATCCTTATATCTCCCTATACTAACCCCATACTTGAACATAATCTCTGCAACCAAACTGCTTCCTTGCTTGCATGAGTGGTTGCCATGTATTCTGCCTCTGTAGTTGATAGTGCCACTACAGATTGTTTCTTACTCATCCAACTGACTGCACCTCCAAATAGGTTAAACACATACCCACTTGTAGATCTTCTCTGACCCAGATCTCCAACCCAGTCTGCATCAACAAAGCCACAAATATCCAACGCTCTATCCAATCCTGGTCTTCCTTGGTAGCACAAACCATAATCACTAGTGCCACACAAATACCTAAAAACCCGCTTCACTACTATCCAGTGCTCCTTCCCTGGTTTTGACATAAACCTGGTCAATACTCCCACTACATGTGCAATGTCTGGTCTAGTACAGACCATCGCATACATCAGGCTACCGACTACACTTGCATATGGAACACGGGACATGTCCTCTTCCTCTTCTTGTGTCTTGGGACATTGTTCAACAGATAACTTTACACCTATAGGAATAGGAACCTTCACCAGTTTACTATCCTGCATATTAAACCTCTGCAATATTGTCTCAACATACTTCCTCTGGTTTAACCAAAGCATCATCTTTGTCTGATCTCTTTTAATTTCCATGCCCAAAATATAGTTTGCAGCACCAAGATCTTTCATGTCGAATTTGGAGGACAAATGGGTCTTCAAATCCTAGATAATTTCTTTGTCATTTCCAACCAGCAACATATCATCCACATACAAGACCAGATAAATAACACGGTCACCAATTAATTTAAAATACACACATTGATCTGCTTTGCTTCTGGTGAAGCCAAGTCCCCGTATAAATGTATCAAATTTCTGATACCACATCCTTGGTGACTGTTTTAACCCATACAAAGACTTCTTTAACTTGCATACCAATTCTTTCTTACCCTTCACCGCAAAGCCTTCAGGTTTCTTCATGTAGATCTCCTCTTCCAGATCCCCGTGAAGAAATGTTGTCTTGACATCCATATGTTCTAACTCAAAATAAAAAGCAACAGCAACAGATAAAAGTAATCTAATAGAAGTTACCTTGGCAACAAGAGAAAAAATATCACCAAAATCAATTCCCGGCACCTCGGAATAACCTTTTACTACCAACTAAGCTTTGCATTTCTCCACCTTTCCTTCTGCATTTGTCTTCATCTTGAACACCCATTTGTTGCCAATGGGTTTCCTTCCAGTCGGCAACTCCACTAGATCCCAAGCCTCATTTTTTTGCAAAGATGCCATTTTATCAACCATGGCCTCTTTCCAAAGTTTTCCATCCTCTGAATCTACTGCTTCCTTCACAGTTCTAGGATCATCATTGGTAATAGATAAAGCAAAATTTTAATAGAAAGCAGATGGACTATACCTTTCTAGCTACCTTCTTTCTCGAACTGATTTTCTCACACCCAGAGTTTGTGGCTCTTCATCTTCTGATTCCTCCTCTGTTGTAGAGTCTAATTCTTCCTCCTTTAGCTCAAACTCTATCTTCTCAGGTTCCTTTGGTTGGACTTCATGTTTAATAACATCTTTTACCTCTCTGAACACCACATCTCGGCTATACAAAACCTTCCTTGTTACTGGGTTCCAAAGCTTATAACGCTTTAAACCATCCTTATACCCAATAAATATGCACTTTTCATATTTACTATCCAACATGGTTCGTTTCTCCTTTGGAACATGTACATATGCATCACATCCAAATACCCTCAGATGTGAAAGAGAGGGTTTCTTACCAGTCTATACCTCTTGTGGAGTCTTATCCTCCAACACTGATGAAGGTGATCTGTTGACCAAGTAACATGTTGTCTCCACCACCTCTGCCCAGAATTCCTGTTCTAACCCGGCACCACTGAGCATGCTTCTTGCCCTTTCCATCAATGTATTGTTCATTCTTTTTGCAACTCCATTTTTCTCAGGTGTGTATGGAGTAGTATTCTACCATGCCATACCACACTTCTTATAGAATTCTTCAAATTCCTTATTGCAAAACTCTCCACCGTTATCTATCCTCAACACCTTTATCATCTTCTCTGTTTGGTTTTCCACTAGAGCCTTAAATTCTTTAAACCTGTCAAAGAATTCAGATTTCTTCTTAAGGAAATATATCCATGTATTCCTTGAGAAGTCATCTATAAAGGATACATAGTACATAGAATTACCCAGTGATGGAACCTTCACAGGGCCAAACACATCACTGTGCACAAGCTCTAATATCTGTTTCGCCCTCTTACCACCCAAGGGGAAACTCCCCTAATTCTGCTTCCCATATACACAATTTTCACATAAATCAAAATCCAGAGAGCTATTACTCATACCTTACCATGAAGTATTCGAAGGCCCTTCTCTCTAATATGTCCAAGCCCTTGATGCCACAACATGGTCTTCTCTCCAGAGACCATTAGATTTTTGCTCCACTTTCAGGAACCACAAAACTATTGCACCCATCAACAACAGTGCTACCTTGCAGCTTGTACAGAGTTCCAATTAAAACTCCTCGCATCAATACCAGTGCCCCCTGAACCATCTTGCGGGTATCCTTATCGAACACTATTTTTACACCTGCATCATCCATCTTTCTTACAGAAATTAGATTTCTGGCTAATGCAAGAATATGCAGAACACCCAGAAGTGTTCTAACCCTTCCACCTTGCAACTTCAACTTTACTTTTCCATGACCAACGATTCTAGCTTTCTTGTCATCCCCCAAGAATACATCACCACCATCATATTTCTCATACTTGCAGAACCACTCTCTATGGGGAGTGAAGTGAAAGGATGCACCTGAGTCAATCAACCATGCCTCGTAATCTACATGTGTACTTGAAGAAGCCAAGTACACATCCCCACCTTCATCTGAGGTGGTTTTCACCTCTAAAGAAGGAGCATAATCAGATCCCTTTCCTTTATCAGGAGCTTTAGATTTACAGTCCCTTTTGTAGTGTCCTTCCTTTCCGCATTTCCAGCACACCACCTTTATAGGTTTTCCTGCAGATTTAGATCTCCCTCTAGATTTAGACCTCCCACTCAATGACTTATTTTTGTTTATGTTCTGGGACCGTCCTCATACAAACAAGGCATCACCATTCTACCTCTCCATATTTTTCCATCTCATTTCCTCCGTTAGCAAGGATGAGACTATTTCATCAAACTACAAGGCAGTTGCATTTCTACCTATTGCAATAACCAAACTATCCCACGGATCTGGTAGAGAACGCAACAAACTGATGCACTTATCTTCATCTGAAATTTTAATATAAATAGATGATAACTGACTTACATAGTATTAAATTCGTTCAAATGCTCTGTCACCGAGTCTCCATCTTTCATCCTCGGGTTATATAGCTTTTTCCGTAGGAAAAGTAAATTCACCAGAGACTTAGATTGGTATAAAGTCCCTAACTTGTCCCACAAAGCCTTCGCCATAGCTTCCCCTGATACATTCAGCAATAGTGAATATGAGACACATAATCGTATTGTGCTCTTTGCCTTCCGATCCAACTTCTTCCATTCTCCATCGGACACTCCCGTTGGTTTAGTACCTAGATCTACCACGATCCACTGATCTTTATCCACCAACAAATCCTCCATCTCGAGTTTTCATAACTCAAAACTCTGACCATTAAATTTCTCGATCTCTATCTTTCCACTGCTCGCCATCTTCTTTCACCACCAAAATCGATCCCACAGATCTCCCACTAAACAGGGTCTACCACAAGCCCGAGCGAAACCCCTTAGCAGCAAAGGCGTCCCCTTGCAGACAAAACAGCTCTGATACCAAATGTAGGTTTTAACCCCGTACATAAATTACCTGCATATGAATTCTAAAACACAGAAAATAAACAATGCGAGAGCATAACACATAAAACACATATATACAAAGACTTTCCCCTAGATCCCAAAACCAGGACTACCGGCTTGATTTTTCATTATGTTCCTTTCAATGTTACAATACATATTTATACATGCAGAAGCATTCAATACCATGGACTGAAAACCATCACGTCCAAAACCATGGACCGAAAACGGTCGCGTCCAAAACCATGTGTGAAAAACATGCACAAAACCATAGGTAGGTCCGCCCAACCTAATATAGGGTCCAAAACCAAAATTTTCCACGGTGCTGCCCCGAACCCCATAGAGTGGGGTTTCCTGCACCCCTCAAACCCCATATGACTCCCCCCACTATGCAATCGGCGCAACGAAGGGGGGGCTCTGCCGCCCTTCTAACCCCCCGGTTAACTATGTGGGTTAGTCATGGAAAGAATATAACACAATCCAACAAGAAAATAATTATAAATCTAATAAATATTAATCTGATATTTTAATAAATTGATTTAAGAAAATGATAATTTTGAGTTTCCTAAAAAATTTTTAGACATTGTTATGTATAATCAATTATTTTATTATAATTTTTTCTAGTTTAGAGTTAAATTTCCATGTATTATGGATTGTATATATATTTCTGGTATGCCATTGGGGAAACTTGACCAAAAATATAATAACATCGACAAGGTTTTGAAAAAGAGACCCAAAACAAAGTAATACCTAACTAGATAGCCAAGTCTAAAATTAAAAAGTGTTGCCAGTAGCGTAATCCTCCCAAAAATTTTGAAAAATGATTTTGTACATGTTATATAAAAAACTTGAAGTATGACAAACTTATGGACAAGTTTTTACTTGTAATTAAACATGTCTTTAATATCTAATCAAACAATTTTTTTCACATGGATGGCCTAAACCAATTCAGTATCATGGATAATTAATCTAATTATTAGTTTTTAAATATAATAATACTAAGTATTAAACCAAATTCAAAATTATTAATAACCAACCTAGATCCATCTTTACTCTAGATCTATCAAGTGCCGAGAGGGGTCAAATCTCTCGAGGTGAAAACCTATTTTTTGAGTGCAAAACTTGAGGAAAGGTTTGCACCTCGAGAGATTTGATCCCTCTTGGCACTTGATAGATTTGAAGTTAAGATGGATCTAGGATGGTTTCATTCATGTGCGCCCAAGGAAAATATATTGAATATATGTTTAATTTGATCAATAATATGTAAATACATCTAATATTAATATAATCATTTTAAATATGCTAAATATGTCTGAGATTTATCTGTTCATTTTATTTTTAAATTTTCTTAGTTACCTCAGTTTGTTGAGATGATAAATATTTTAATAACTTTATTGATGAAAATTTGATGAAATACAAATTTTGAATGGAAAGTGACAATGTAATAGTGTTGAATGATAGAAAATGTGAATAATAAGAATGCAATTAATTACAAATAATCTTCATTGTGATCAATCTCAAACTATTTTCTTGTACTATTCTTATTGTCACCCTTGTTAGTTTTGTCATCTTTTCATATCGATTATATGAAAATAACAATCGAAATCGTAAACTATTTAAATATTAAGCTCGAGTTGTTGCAGTAAACATCATACCTTGTCTCTCTTTCTCTCTAATATTAATAGGTTGAATTATTATAACACAAAATCAATGCATCTAGTGCAAGTAGTCAAATAGGATTAGAAATCACCATCTATACCGAAATCAATGCATTTAGTACAAGCAATCAAATAGGATTAGAAATCATTTACATTGAAATAAATGCATCTAGTGCAAACAATCAAATATAATTAGAAATCAACATATACATTGAAATTCATGGATCTAGTGAAAGCAATCAAATATGATTAGAAATCACCATCTACACTGAAATCACTGCATTTAGTGCAAGCAATCAAGTAGGATTATAAATCATCTACATTGAACTCAATGCATCTAGTGGAAGTGATCATATATCATTAGAAATCAACATCTACACTAAAATCAATGCATCTAGTGAAAGAAATCAAATAGGATTATAAATCACCATCTACATTGAAATCAATGCATCTACTGCAAGAAATATTCTTCCTTCTCTCCCCCGTCCATATGTATCTATATCTCCCTCCATCTATCCTTATTTGTTTCCCTAAACTCACATGCTCTCCCACTCCATATCTATCAATCTCCCTATCCCTACCTCCCTGTTTCCATATCTCTCTTCTGCCCTCTCTTCACCTTCCATCTATATCTCTATCTCACTTTGAATATCTATATCACCCATAAAACATAACCTTTCTTCCTCCAATCTATCTATCCATCACTCCCCCCTCCTCCCTCCCTAGTCTCTCTCTCTCTCTCTCTCTTCGCCTTCCCCTTCTCTCCCTCTCCCCTGCTTATATCTCTCTTCCCTCCTGCTATCATATCTCCCTCTCTCTCCATCTTCCTTATCACTCCCTCTCTCTCTCCCCCTCTATGTCATTATTCTTAGCTCCCTCTCTCTCCCCCTCCATCACCATCTCTCTTTCACTACCTCTCTCCAATCTCTCATATCATCTCTCGCTTCCTTCCTATCTCTCTCTCTCTCTCTCTCTCTCTCTCTCTCTCTCTCTCTCTTCAACCTCCAACTCTATTACTATATGCCTCTCTCTCTCTCCTTCCCTCCCCCCTTCTCTTTATATCTCCTTCTGTTATAGACATTTTTGTGCCTTGCATCACTGAGCATGAAATGTCAATAATTAAGGGATCCAAAGTCCCTAAACATGTTGTTCCTACCCCTAGAGGAACAAGGCCAGCAAACCACAGCAGTTCACAAAAGTTCTCCACCTGAAAACACTCAAAAACAGGCCATTTCTGGATCATGTCAACTGCTCCACTAAGCATCTGCGCTGAATGTCAACTGCTCCACTGTCTACCTGCGTTGAATGTCAACTGCAAAGAAGGCTACCTACGCTGAGCGTAACTGGACAAGTGGCAGACTCATTTCTCAGGGTGTCAATGCCCAGGAAGCTTCCAAAATGACACTTGGGTCAGGGAATTCGACTGGTGATGAGTAAGAGGTTCCAAATCTCCAAGTGGAAGCAAGAACCTCCAAGTGGACTCAAGAACTAAAGTGGGAGAGGACACTAGTCAGTTTCATACCAGCCTCAAGCTGACTCATCCTCTCTCCAAAACTCCTTTATATAGATCTCTCTCCATGAGGTCAAGAGAGGCTGGAATATTGTAATTGCAAAGAATTGCTGTTGGTTTGTGGTTGGATCATTGGGTGTTTATGCTTTGAAAGGGGCTGAAGAAGGAATTCCATTCTGCTGGGAAGGAGATGCTGGGTTGGAACCCTATGGGTTGTATCTCTTCCTGAACCTTGTTTATCAATCAATAAAGCTTCTTGGTTCTTTCCTATATGATGGTGTATATTGTATGATTTGCATTAGTGTATTTGATTTACTTCTAATCCTGAATCATTTATGAATATGTATATTTTCCTTTGTGTTGTGTCCTTCTCTTGTCGCAAGTAGTTGTTCTCTTGTCACAGGTAGCTGTTCTCTTGTGATCTCGTGGGAATCAAGTAGCTGTTCTCTTGAGCAAGCGAGGAGGCAAGTAGCTGTGGACACCCAAAGAGAAGAGGATCTAGATCGAGGGACAACCGGAAGACAACGGTAAGTCTACCAATCTCCCCTCTTTCACATTTCATAAAGGAAGAAACCGAAGTAGCTGTATTCGTTTGTTGCTAAGGTACTGTCACACCTTAGGTGGATAGGATCGTCCTGCATAGGCATTTTTCCCCACAACAAATTGGCGACTCTGCTGGGGACGAACTTTGTTTTAGTCATTTTGTTTGTTTGCATCATTGTTTACCTCATAGACTTAACAACAACAATCGAACTGCTTTTCAAAGTAGAATGTTGCTGCTTTGTTCCTTCACTGGGTTTTTGTCTATGATCTCAACAATGGACTCACAAATGACTTGATGATCCTTTGTGATAGTCTTTAGTACCCTCTCAAAGCATCCCTCTGTTTATACCTTGCTTGTGTTTCTGATTTGGCCTGAAACAGTTGATTTTTGAGCATTTTATGACCCGGAAACCAAGAGAAACAAGAGTTTCTCCTTTCAGCGCAGACACTGTGAAGGCAGTTTGCATTTCAACGCAGGTCCCGTGAAGGCTACCTGTGCTGAATGTCAAACTGACAGTGTTACACTTACGCTGAACCAGTGTGGCCTTGTGCAGCTGGGGTTCCTTGCTGTCTTTTGCCCTGTTTTGATCTCTGTTTTTGCAGCCTTTAACCAGTATAAGTACTAGTCTGATAACCCCTTTTATTTGCTTGAATTCCACCTCATTTTTGTACAAAAAGACTGTAAGTGTTTTTATGTGTTTGTGGCGTCATTTACAGTTTTCCTTTGCATGAGTAAAGTAATCATCCTATAGCCCTTGATTCAGATCTGATTGATTGATTGATTGTGATCTTAGGAGAGAGTTCATTGGCTATTTGCAGTTTGATTATACATTTGCTTTTGCTTATTGGTTTGAGTTTGTCACTTTTGAATGGCAAAACAAGTATTCATTTCAAAAATCGAAAAGTGATTGTAATCTCTTCTACCCTTCTTGATTTTGGAAAAAGTAAACTTGTTTGTTTCAGTCATTTAAAAGCAAATTCAAAATTGTACAAAAAGCTTTCTTTGTAGGCATTTATACTAAGAAAGTGGAAAACAAACACTTGCATTGTGCATTTGCATTTTGATAAGTTTGCATGCCTGGTTTAGGAAGAGTGCATTAGAGTGTGCTGATTGCTCTTTCAGAAAAGATAGTCACTCTCTTTTCCCTTAGTAGCTAGGATTTTCAAAGTTGAAAGATTATAAAGCTTGCTTATCATCTTAGACTGCATTTAGGAATTTGTACCATACATCTCGTGGTGATCCTGAAAGACAAACTTTAAAAAGATCAACTTAAAATAAACTGAATGAACCTAACAACGCTTTGCAACATAATGCACAACATAGAGGTCTAGGCTAGAGACGTGTTCCGGCGTCGTTAAGCCTAGTGACTGTCGATCTCGTGGAAGGTGGGTGATTCCTCCTGAGGGACGATAGCAATAGTACGGATTTGTGCTCCCACGTACTGTCGCGTATATATTGGGAGACCCCTATAGGCATATATCCTTTATCCTTTGGAATCCGTGTCGGCCGCCCTACTGATCGCAATGCAGTGAACACAGCATTCACGAAGATCGACCACCCGTACCGTAAAAAGTATTCTGTGGTTTTGCGAAAAGTTTGGCACACCCTCTGCCTAGATCTCCAGAGCAGTTTCTTTTGGCCTTTTTCAGACTCTATAACAGAAAAAGTCCATCCGAGCATTTGTCACTTTGGGCTCGTTAAAACATCGAAGGAGACTAGAGTCATCTTTAGCTTTTTCTCGACTCTTTAAAACTGAAAAAGCAAGTTGTGTCTAAAGCGTCGTTAACAGTTTATTTTAAACGAAACAATCACCCTTTATTCCTGCGTTGATCTTCGAAGTTAGTCTACCTTCATCACAAAGTTCTTGTAGAATCGCTAGGAAATCTTTTGGATAGACTAAATATGTCTGAACAACCGTCGACATCCAGGACTGTGTCATCCGACACAGCAGCGGCAGAGCCTCCTGCTGCTACTCCAACGATGTTCGTTGGTATACCATATGTCCCGGCAAATTGTCAACAACAAGCTGGAGTCCAATCAGAGACTGTTTCGACGACATGGTTAGTTCCTATTTCTTCATCCGGATTATCATCTGGTATTTCTTATGTTGAAACTCAACAACTTGATCCAATGTGTCTTCAAAGGCCAATCTACCCTTTAAGCACTGGATTGCCACCATATGGAGGGCAGTATACCTTTTCATTGTTCCCCCCTGGAGAACAACCATATGGGAGTTTACAACAAAGTTCAGGTGAAACTGGAATTACATCCAGCGGATGGGTACCAATACTGCCTCAGCAACCAAGGGTCGCATATTCAATGCAACCAGTCCACCCTGTGTCGAATGTTGCCACTATACCTGGTATGTTGATTGCGTCACAAGTACAAGCACTACCTGTTGTATGTCAACCCCAAGTTTCTCAGGTTGCCATACAACAGCCTCTTGTCTCGACAACTCAATCACAACCTCCGGTTAGTGCCTCCTTATCTGGAGCGACTCAGGCTCAAACAAGTACTATGACTCCTCATCTTGGTCAATCATCCAGTATTGGACAACATCAAATGGTCCAACAACCGGAGCTGGTTCAAACTCAACAACCGCAATTCCAGCAATCATATCAAGGATCCGAGCAACAAGTCTTTGTAAGTAATGGGCAACCGTATAATAATGGTTATGCCCATCAAACTTGTCAAAGTTGCCAGCATCAAATACATTATGCTGGTATGCAAAGACCCACTGCTCAGGCGATTCCATCTTATCCTGGGTATGCTCTGCCTAACCTGAATCAACAGTTGCCCTTTGTAGCAACTCTAGAATTACCAGATCTAAACTGGCTGACGAATGATCCAATTGCTTATGCCCCTTGGTGGCCAGCGATTCCGCATAAACTTCCATTGGACATTCCTAAATTCAATGGAAATCCAGGTGAAGACCCATCGAATCACGTCATGACTTTTCATCTGTGGTTTTCGTCGAACACCCTGAACGATGATTCGATAAGGCTTCGCCTTTTTCAGAGGACATTGACGGGTCCAACGGCTAAATGGTATATTGAATTACCTAGAGCCTCTTTCGACAATTTCAGTTCCCTAGTCACGACTTTCTTAACCCATTTTCAATTACCGATAAGGTATGAAACTGGAACGGAAATCTTAACCAACTTCAAGCAGACGACGGCCACACATATATCCTATCATATACATGAGTGGCGTCGTCGTCGCAGGATGGTAAAGACTTACGTTCCAGATCAGCTGTTAGCTGAATGGTTTATAAAGTCGTTACTTCCTGCCATAACGGAAGATGTGGCCAAGGGGGGGGTCATAACGGAGGAGCAAGTTATTGCTCGTGCACAATATCTAGACTTAGTATATACTCAGTCTGGCACGCTCTATGATAAAATACCTGACGCCCCTAGACCGGAATTTTCAATTCCTCCTCCTCCTAAATCAAATAGTGACTCTCATGCCGGCGATGGCGTGATTGGCACAACAGACATGAAATCAACAAAGGCTATATCTAAAAAGGCCCATATGATTTCTGGTCAAAATGCAAATGAGGAACTTCTTGCTTCGGAAGTAAGTGCCGTGTCGGACGACAAGGGCAAACGACTGAAGCAACCAGGGGGCAAGAAGAAAAAGAAAGGGAGAAAAAGGAAACCCCCTACGGGGTGTCATATATGCGATGAGGATCATTGGACAGCAGATTGTCTGTACAAAGCTGAGCTCAAAAGATTCTTTAAGAGTTCGAAAACCTCAGCTGTGTTGACTGATCCATTTCCAAGCCCGAGAACCGAACTGGTTGCTAATCAAAATGCTTCCCGATCCCAAGTGCTTATGTTGTCTTTATCAAATCAGCAAAATGATGCTTTGACGAGGAATAAGGATTACAGGAATCCAAAGCTGTCGATCAATAAGGCTAATGAACAACCTAGTAGTTCGACAACAACTTTGACCGAAGTTGTGCCACCCATCGTCCCTGAGCCAATGATAAAGTCGCAAAAGGGAGCAGTACACAAATCGACCTTTAATCCTTGTGTGAAAATAGCACAGATAGAGGGCCTGGCCCAATCGCCGTCCGTTATGTCGACACTTGAGGTACCGCAAAATTGCTTCTCCCAAGAGCAAGCTTTATTATCAGCAATAGGTGGAATTGACCCAATGGATTCCAATCTTGTGGCCTTTGATCATAAAGGATATGACCCTCAGTTACCAGCTCAACTAGCTTTCCTTATTCAAGTGAAAGCCCTCAACAAAACTGTTCATCGAACAATTATTGATGAGGGGGCATCTACATGCATTATATCGATGAGTTGCTGGAAAACTTTAGGATCTCCAACCTTGTTGAGGTCTGCGACGACGTTAAAAGCATTCGACGGAAGGACATATACCCCATATGGTATACTAAATAACTTGAAAGTTGAACTAGAGGGAAAAACGGTAGAAATAGATGTTGAAGTCATCGATGGGAATCTTGATTACAACATCCTACTAGGAAGACCATGGATATATGCCATGGCAGCTGTTGTGTCGACCTATTTTAGGAAGATTTCATTTCCCTTCCAAGGAGGAATTACAATCGTTGACCAACAAACTTTTCTCCCCAACAGTTCACAAGTTACGGGAAGCATTCCAATGATCCATGAAAGCAATCATTCGCTCCAAAATATCGGAGTAGGTCTCCTAAAAGACCCTGCTTTAATGGGTACTTTTTCCCTACTGCCTCCAAGTAATCTGGCGGAAGTGGCCACAGTGGAATATGAAACCTTCTACATCTAATGGATTTGGACTCCGAGGACGGTTCTTATCTCGTGTCAACCTCGTTAAAAAATGAAACAAGGAGTCATGAGGATAGTTCTTTTACTGTGTCAACCTCATTAAAAAATGAAACAAATCCCCTTTCCGAGTCTCAAAGGTAAACCTTCATTCCAACCACCGAGTTAAATGCAATGAAGCTTGGGGGGCATGCACCTCGATTTGCCTTATTATGCTGGGGGCATGCAAACTTATCATCGAGCAGTTTTACCGCGGAATTTATGCTCGTTAAAAAATAGAAAAGCAAGATCCGAGCAGTTTTAGCACATAGTTCATGCTCGATAAAAAATAAACATAAGATTGAGCAGTGTTTTGGCGCATTCAAGCTCGTTAAAAAATGAACCCATCCCGGTAAATAACCAATGAAGTATGTAACCTGATCAACCATAAAAGCCTTGGTTGTGTTTGTGCACCGTCACCTCCACTTTTCATCTGGCCAATCGTTTACTTCCATATGATTGTTTACCCATTTTGAGGAACAGCTGCGAAGAGTGATTTCACCTAGCCATCCTTGTGACACTGCCGTGATTGGAAAATTCCAACCTGTACCTGGAATCAGCTGCTACCCCTGTTCATCACTCGTTCCTCGAAAAACGAGTCTTCTTTAAGCTCTTTTCAACTGACTCGTAAAATATGAAAAGATTACCGAGTTTTGGCCTTCCATCTCGTTAAACGACCGGAAGAGCTATCCCTCCTCTAGATTTTAATCTTTTTGGACCTGAGGGATTATTGCACAAAAAGATCGAGTGCTTGTTTTGTTCGACTCGTTAAAACTATCGAAAACTCATCCCTTCTGTATTGTTTTATACTTTTTCGGACTTAAGGGATTAGATGACGAAAAAGGAATTTTGGAGTTAACTTTATGTACCTTTTCAGACTCTCTAAAAATGAAAAGGGTCGAGTTTTCCTTGTCGTTAGACTCGTTAAAATCACTAAATAGCGACAAACTTGTCTTTAGACGAGAACGAGTTTCACTATCGCTAGGCTCGTTAAAACATAGCGATGGGCTTGCCCGAAGGGCAGGTTATAGAACAAGCATATGTTATCCTCCTCAAGCTTGACAAAAATAAAGAGGTACTGGTCAGCAATGACTGGGGAAAAATTGGGAAAAAATCAAGAAGTCTTTGATGGTAGCAGGTCGCTCTTGAACATGACACTTTTCCTCCGTACCACATCGGGTTGGGTTGTTTCATTCGCCGGTCACATCACCATGGTCTTGCCACACCATCCATACTTGGGGTAATGATACCAATCCATCGTATCAGTGTCGCCATATGTTCAAGAGAAGTCGTTCAGAAAGAGTCAACCGGGTCCCATCCACTGCCATACATTATCCTTCATCCATTCATGACCGCCACCCTGAATCATATGTCACAGATCGTTTTCACCTCCACTAAAATCATTAGCTCCGTTCCGTGTCACTGATCTGGGATTCATTAAGGCCCTCCTTTGACGGATCGTTTCTTGTCGACATCAGCTCATTATCCAAGAAGTTGATCTAGGAACAACCCCTTCAGTACTTTGAAGCTTGCATGCCTCAATGGCAAGTTTCTCACTTCCGGCGACAGGTATACATCAATGACCTTCGACCAGAAGATTTTGCATGGTGTTCAATGCCAAGTCCTTTATTCAAAACACGTGAATTGTACTGCAGTACCTTGAGGGTCATTATCATTATCGGTGACTCCTCTCGCGCTTGTTAACGGTTTACATCATTGACCGGTAATCAAGCGATGTATTTCCATGTTCGACTTCAGCGCAATTCTCACATGGATCGACTTGTACTTAGAGTGAAGATCGAACGAGTTTGAAGACCCCGGATCTAGTTTCATCCATCTGGGCTACGATATATATTCAGGAAAAATAAAGACATTTGACATGTACATCATTGCAACAGATGATCATCCTACTCAAAGGATGATAGTTTCGCCAGAATTATCAGTCTACCATCAGACGATCGTCTGTTCTATGTACCAAAATGTATTTATAAAGCTGAGCATGGGAATGCCCGCCTCAGCTAGATCATGAAATCAGTATGAATCATAATGTATTGTATTGTATCTTATTACAGGTCTCCTCCCAGCAAATGGATGAACTTCGGACTCCCCTGGATAAAGCATTTCACCCGATAAACGGCCTCATACTTTAGAGGGCAACTGTTATAGACATTTTTGTTCCTTGCATTACTGAGCATGAAATGTCAATAATTAAGGGATCCAAAGTCCCTAAACATGTTGTTCCTACCCCTAGAGGAACAAGGCCAGCAAACCACAGCAGTTCACAAAAGTTCTCCACCTAAAAACACTCAAAAAAAGGCCATTTCTGGATCATGTCAACTGCTCCACTGAGCATCTGCGCTGAATGTCAACTGCTCCACTGTCTACCTGCATTGAATGTCAACTGCAAAGAAGGCTACCTGCGCTGAGCGTAACTGGACAAGTGGCAGACTCATTTCTCAAGGTGTCAATGCCCAGGAAGCTTCCAAAATGACACTTGGGTCAGGGAATTCGACTGGTGATGAGTAAGAGGTTCCAAATCTCCAAGTGGAAGCAAGAACCTCCAAGTGGACTCAAGAACTAAAGTGGGAGAGGACACTAGTCAGTTTCATACCAGCCTCAAGCTGACTCATCCTCTCTCCATGAGGTCAAGAGAGGCTAGAATATTGTAATTGCAAAGAATTGCTGTTGGTTTGTGGTTGGATCATTGGGTGTTTATGCTTTGAAAGGGGCTGAAGAAGGAATTCCATTCTGCTGGGAAGGAGATGCTGGGTTGGAACCCTATGGGTTGTATCTCTTCCTGAACCTTGTTTATCAATCAATAAAGCTTCTTAGTTCTTTCCTATATGCTGGTGTATATTGTATGATTTGCATTAGTGTATTTGATTTACTTCTAATCCTGAATCATTTATGAATATGTATATTTGCCTTTGTGTTGTGTCCTTCTCTTGTCGCAAGTAGTTGTTCTCTTGTCACAGGTAGCTGTTCTCTTGTGATCTCGTGGGAATCAAGTAGCTGTTCTCTTGAGCAAGCGAGGAGGCAAGTAGCTGTGGACACCCAAAGAGAAGAGGATCTAGATCGAGGGACAACCGGAAGACAACGGTAAGTCTACCAATCTCCCCTCTTTCACATTTCATAAAGGAAGAAACTGAAGTAGCTGTATTCATTTGTTGCTAAGGTACTGTCACACCTTAGGTGGATAGGATCGTCCTGCATAGGCATTTTTCCCCACAACACCTTCTTTATCTTATTATCTCACCCCCAAACATACAAACACTCTCTCCATCTCTCCCTTGTCACTCCCTCTCTCTCTCCAATTCTCACTATCTGAGTCTTTCTTCTTCCCTCCCTCTCTTCCCCTCCAACTCCATCTCTTTATCCCCCCCTCTCTCCTCCTCTGTCTCATCCTTCCTCTCCCTCCCTTTCTCTCCTACCTCTATCTCTCTTCCCCCATCACCCTCTCTCTCTCTCTCTCTCTCTCTCTCTCTCTCTCTCTCTCTCTCTCTCTCTCTCTCTCTCTCTCAATCCTCTCTCTTCCCCCATGTCGCACACACAAACACTCTCTCTCCAACTATGTCACTATATCCCTACCTCTCTCCTTCTCTCTCCTTCTCTCTCCTTCTCTTCCCCCTTGTCTCCATCTCTCCTTGTTTGTCTCTTTATCTCACCCCTAAACATATGCACTCTCTCTCCATCTCTCCCTTGTCACTTCCTCTCTCTCCTCTTCTCACTCTCAATATCTTTCTTATCCCATCCCTCTCTCCACCTCCAGCTCCATCTCTCTATCCATCCCTCTCTCCTCATCTCTCTCATACTTCCACTCTCTCCCCTTCTCTCCTACCTCCCTCTCTCCTCCCCCATCTCTCTCTCTCTCTCTCTCTCTCTCTCTCTGCCCCCCAATCCTCTCACTATCTCCCTCCCTCTCTGCGTCTATCTCTCCAACCTCCATCTTTATTTCTCCCTCTCCCTCTCTTACCCTTCTCTACCTCTCTCACTCCTCTCCCTCTCTCTCTCTTCATTCGTCCTCTCCCATTTCCTTTAGTTTATCTCCATCTCTCCCTTGTCACTCCCCCTATCTCTCCACCTCTATCACTCTATGTCTTTGTTCTTCCCTCCCATATATATCTAGAGTTAATATATATCATGATATATTAATATATATTATAATATAACAAATTTAATATTGTATTAATCAAAAGTTATTAAATTTAATAATATTAATATTATAATATATTAATATAAATATTAGATTTAATATTAATCTCTTAATATTAATATTAGGGTTAATAATGTTTTTTTTTTGCATGGTATTAATAATAATTTGGTCCATGGTATTTGGCCGATAGGCTTCGTATATAATTAGATGTTTCTTTATATCCTATATGATATATTTTTATTTATTTACCATACCTCTTTATACCTCTTTTATATTTATTTATTTACCTATTGATGGTGTTGGACCCACCAACATTAGGGGATCTCCCCAGTATGAAGTCCCAACTAGACCTCACACCGTTTGGTGTAGGAGTCCCATCCGGTACGATCACTCGGTTTCCATTATCTTAAATATATGCCTTAGGTATTACTTGTTATCACATGAGAGTGGTATGCTTTGTCTTCGAACAACGAGGTTTGTGTGCCTGGTGAGTGCTAGTGTTACTTGTATCAAGGTTCTTTCATAACAGAGAGAGGGGGTGGGAGTGAGTCTCAAGTCAGATGGGAAGAAGTCCCAACTCTATCAAAGACACACAACAAAATAGGACACGCACAACTTCCGAAAGAGTAATCCACACGAATGCGGCAGTCACAACACACAAAGGAAGATAGCACGTAAAACACCTAGCGGGCAGACCACGCAAGTGCAGTGATTGTTATTGATCCAGGTGGATGTTGGTGGCCACCTACCTATCCCACTTGGACCCCCACAACTATATCTTTCAATTTTTTAGTTTCCTTAATTGTAGCACAATTTACTATGTTTAGCAGTTTTTCGGTTCCTGAACTTCCGAAGCCGTTTTGAGGCCCTAAACAACGTTTTTTTGGGAAAAATGGGAGCATGTTGCTAATCCCAAATTCATATTCCTCGAATATATCTTTCTAATGAGGTATTGTGCGTGTCAAACGAAGATCGTATTCAAAGTTACAACCCCGGGAAGTTGATGTACCAATTTACCCAAAGCGAGGGCCATAGTTTGGCGCTTCATCTCCTAGGGTTAGGGTTTTGGATGTTTATGGTTTTCCATTGTTTCTCAACAATAAATAGGCCAACCTCATTGTAAGACAATTCAGAGGCATGTAGTCGCCACATGTCTTCTCAGGGATAAGCTACCTTCACCCTAGCTGGTTTATTTTCATTTCTGCATGTAAGCATATTTCATTATTTTACATTAATGAAATGAAGTATTATTTTTGTTGCATCTCTGTATTTATGGTTATATCTATAATTTGTTGTGTTCCTATTTAAATCCGGATTAGTGGTATCAAAGGGGTCTGCTCTTTCTCTGTTTTTCTTTGCATGTCCCCAACAAGGTCAGGATATAAGGAGTTAGGGCTTGAACTAGTTGAACCTTTGCAAGACCAGCCTCGCAAATCCCGACGGCCTCCCATGGCAGATGAAAAGAAAGACGAGGTGGCAAGAGATCTTATCAAAATCTTGCTCGAAGAAGCCCTTGAGCGACAAAGTAACGCGATGTTGGAAAACTTTGCCCAGATCCTTCAGCGACTACCCAGGGGCAACGCATTTGCTTCCAATAGATACTTTGGAAATGCCACACCCTTTAAGGTACAAGTTAACTTTGAAATCCCCATATTCGAGGGTCAGATAGACACAGATGTTGTAGATAAATGCTTAAATCTGCTAGAAGGTTATTTTTCTGTTCATGATTTTTCTAGCTAGGAAAAGATTACTTTCGCTCTTCTCAAATTAGCCCCCCACGTCAAGGATTGGTGAAACCTACTACGAGCAAAAGGATGAAAGTATGGGCTCACTATTTTCAGCCACACCCACTTGGAATTCATTTCGGGATGCCATCAAGGAGCAATACTACCTTGTCAAAAGCTATGAGAATAAATACATAAAGTGGACCACACTACGGTAGGGAAGGAACCAAGATGTGCTGGAGTTCACAAATATTTTTCAAACCCTTCACACAAAGTTGGGTATCCTAGATTTTGAGCTACATTTGGTACTCAAATACTACAGATGCCTACATAGATACATCCAGGATGAGATGGAGTTCCTGAACATCTCCTCGCTTGCCATGGCATATCAATACACTGTCAAGATCGAGCAAAAGTTTAAACAAAAGAATCAAGACTTTGGATTTGCGAATCTGAAGAACAAAGGACAAAGCCAAGGCGGGGTGACCCAAGACAAGCCATCGAAGCCACAAGAAAATAACAACACCACAAAGTCAAATAAGGAAACAGGAAAGTGGTGTGAGTTCCATAAGAGCCCCACTCATAACACAAGTGAGTGTCGGGCCAAGCAATCGTTGGTGGCCGAGTTGAAGGCTTCAGAATCATATGCATGTTCCAACATTGAGTCAAAACCCAACAAGGAATTGGTTTGGAGCCTAGTGCCACTGTTCCCACCGCCAAGATCCAAAAGAATGTGCCCGAAGATCCAGAGGAAAGGGAGCGTCTTTTCCATTCACAAATGTGGGTGAAGGGTTCACCGCTACAATTCATTATCTACAATGGCAACCAAAAGAACCTCATTTAAGCAGAGGTCATGAAGCGGATAGGACTACCAACCATAGCACACCTGCAACCGTACAACATCAGGTGGCTTCACCAAGGACGAGATCTCTAAATCCACCAGCAGTGTCACGTTCTCTACAACATCAAGCCTTTCATAGATGAGGTATTGTGTGATGTTGCACCACTTGATGTTTGTGATGTATTATTAGGCCAACCATACTTGTGGAAGTGACATGTTGTGTATCATTCAAGGCCTCATGTTGTTATTATTTCTTTGTGTAATACATTATATAGGATACTGAAGGTAGCCCCACCTACCGCCACTTCTTTTATCTCTGCTCAGAAAGGCAGTAAGTGTTGGGTGTGGAGCCTGATTATCTTCTATATTCAAAGGTATCGCCACATAGGACCCCAGTTCGAAATGGGGGCGGCAACGCCGCCCGTAAAATATTCGCTGCAGGGGGGGTCCAGGGGGGCGGCAGCGCCCCCGAAGCTAAAAACAACTGTAAAATTGCCTTGTAAAAATATAGTAATTTCTAGTCAATCTGGGCTGTTCATTAGGCGGATGATCTGACAGTAGAACTTATGTTTAGTTTAGGGTTTTTTGCCCTAGAAGGCAACCCCTCTCTTTGTATGAGGGTATTGTATTTTGAGGTTGTGTGATAGATGTGTATTCGGTGAGCAAGAAACAGAGAGGTGAGACTATGAGAGAAAACAGAGGATATTACAGCGGATTTGTTGTAGGTTGTGTCTCTTCATTTTGCTGGATAATAGAAAGGAAGGACTGGCCATTCGGGGTGGACGTAGCCCAAACTGGGTGAACCACGTATATCTATGTCTCTCTTGTTTTGTGCGTTTTCTGTGTTTATATTTCTGCAATATTTTATGTGTTCCATTGCTCCGTAATATATAATTTTCTAACAACTGGTATCAGAGCCGAAGGTCTATTTGGCTGATAAACTCGTAGGAAAGAAGGGTTCCTAGTTCGAGTGGGAGCAATGGAGGAAGATGGTAAGTTTAGGGTCGAGAAATTTAACGGCAAAAACTTCTCGCTGTGGAAGATGCAGATGGAAGATTATCTGTATCAGAAAGATCTATACCTACCATTGGGCGTAAAATCAAAGATGTCGACGGGTATGACAGACGAAGAATGGAACCTTCTCAATAGAAAGGCACTCGAAACAATACGGCTGTGCCTTGCTGCGTCAGTCGCCTTCAACATTTCGAAGGAAACCATGACAGAGGGTTTTATTCAGACGCTGTCGAAACTATATGAAAAACCCTCGGCCTCAAACAAGGTATTTCTTATGAAACGGTTATTTAATATGAAGATGTCGGAAGGTGGATCTGTTGCAGACCATTTAAATGATTTTAATACAGTTACAAGTCAGTTAAGTTCTGTAGGGGTAAACTTTGATGATGAAGTTAGAGCTCTGTTATTCTTATGCTCATTACCAGAAAGTTGGAATGGTTTGGTAATGGCCATTAGTAACTCCATTTCTGGATCTAATACTTTAAAGTTTGATGATGTTGTCAGTGCTATCCTTAGCGAGGAAATGCGACAGAAAAGCTCCGGTGAGACATCGGGAAATGCTTTGAGTGCAGAGTCTAGAGGAAAAAAAATGGAAAGAGGAAAGAGCTCAAGACATCGCAGTAAATCAAGGAAAGGCAGATCCAAGTCCAGATCGGGGATAGTATGCTGGAAATGTGGAAAGAAAGGACACCTAAAGAAAGACTGTAGATCTCGGAAGGGAAAAGAAGGAGATGCACAGCAAGAAAACAATCATGAAGCAAATGTGACAGGTGAGGTGTTACAAGATGCTTTGATTCTTTCTTTCGAAAATATTACTGATTCCTAGGTGGTAGATTCAGGGGCTTCATTCCATGCCACACCTGATAAGAAATACTTTCATGACTATGTTCAAGGAGATTTTGGACAAGTTCGTCTGGGTGATGATAAACCCTGTAAAATCATTGGAATGGGTAAGGTTCTTGTAAAACAGCAGAATGGAAACCAATGGCTATTAAAGGAGGTAAGGCATGTTCCAGATCTAAAGAAAAATCTGATTTCAATAGGGCAGTTAGGCAGTGAAGGTTGTGTGACAACTTTCAAAGATAAAGCTTGGAAGGTCACCAAAGGAGCCCTGGTAATAGCAAAAGGCGAAACGGTTGGTACATTGTATTTATGCAATGGTATTTCTAACTCTGTTAATGCTTTAACTTCCAAAGGAGCAGATGCAGCATTATGGCATCATAGGCTCGGACACATGAGTGAAAAGGGGATGAAGATTCTTCACTCAAGGAATTTGTTGCCAGGTTTGAAGAATGTTGATTTGGACTTCTGTGAGAATTGCATTTATGGAAAACAGAAGAGAGTCAGATTTCTCAGAGTTGGGAAAGAAAAGAAGAATGAAAAATTAGAGCTTGTGCATACAGATGTATGGGGACCTGTTGAAGTATCATCTCTTGGTGGCTCTCGTTATTATGTTACTTTTATTGATGATGCAACTAGAAAAAATTGGATTTATTGTATTAAGAATAAATCTGATGTATTTGATACTTTCAAGAAATGGAAAGCTTTGGTTGAGATTGAGACAGGAAAGAAATTGAAGTGTCTTAGATCAGAAAATGGAGGTGAATATTGCAGCAAAGAGTTTGATAGGTACTGTTTAGAGCATGGAATTCGTAGAGAGAAGACAGTTCCAAGAACACCACAAGAAAATGGTGTGTCAGAAAGGATGAACAAAACAATCATGGAGCGTGCAAGGTGCATGAGATTGCATGCAGGATTGCCTTTACAGTTTTGGGCAGATGCTGTAGATACTGTTGTTTATCTAATAAATAGAGGGCCTTCAATTTCCTTGGATGGTGGTGTTCCAGAGGAAGCATGGATAGGTAAAAAGGTAAACTACTCTATTTTAAAGCCTTTTGGTTGTGAGGCCTTTGTCCATATTGATAAATAAAATAGAACAAAGCTTGAGGCAAAGTCAAAGAAATGTACCTTTATTGGATATGGTGTTAATGATTTTGGTTATCGCTTATATGATTACGAAAATCACAAAATCATTAGGAGCAGAGATGTAATATTCAATGAAAAGGTCTTGTATAAGAATCAGTTGCAGGAAAAGAAACAGGAAAAGGAAAACAAGGAATACACAGTTCTTGATGAAATCACTGAAAAAGTAAAGGTGCCTGAAAATAATAATAATCAACAACCACAACAACAGAAACCACCACAACAACAACAGGCACCCCAAACACCTGAAAGTGGTGTTAGAAGATCTACCAGGATAAGTAGACCCCCTGAACAATACTCTCCTTCATTATATTATTTATTGTTGACTGATTCCGGTGAACCTGAATGTTATGAAGAAGCAATGCAGGTTGAAAGCAGGAAGAAGTGGGAGGTAGCCATGGAAGAAGAGATGGACTCCTTAATGCATAACCAGACTTGGGATTTAGTCAGGTTGCCTGTAGGAAAAACTACATTGAAGAATAAATGGGTTTACAGGCTGAAGGAAGAAGATGGAGGAAAACAGAAGTATAAAGCTAGACTTGTGGTGAAGGGGTTTGCACAGAAGAAAGGTATTGATTTTGATGAAATAGTTGTTAAAATGACTTCAATCAGAACTATTTTAAGTCTTGTAGCAATTGAATATTTGCATCTTGAGCAGTTAGATGTAAAGACATCCTTTCTCAATGGGGATCTAGAGGAAGAGATATATATGCAGCAGCCACAAGGATATGAGGTGAAAGGGAAGGAGAAACTAGTGTGCAAGTTGAAGAGGAGCTTGTATGGCTTAAAACAGGCTCCAAGGCAGTGGTATCTAAAACTTGACAAGTTTATGTCTGAACAAGGTTATACTAGATGTCACTCTGATCATTGTGTTTATTTGAAAAAGAAAAATGATGGCAGCTATATTATATTGTTATTGTATGTAGATGACATGCTTGTTGCAGGATCTAACATGCAGGAAATAAATGTGCTCAAAAGAAAATTGGCAAATTCATTTGCAATGAAGGATTTGGGAGCTGCAAAACAAATCCTTGGTATGAGAATAACTACAGATAGGAAAAATTGTAAATTAACATTGTCTCAGAATGAGTACATACAAAAGGTGTTGAAAAGATTTAACATGCACAATGCAAAACCAGTTAGTACACCTTTTGCTAGCCATTTCAAACTTAGCAAGGAAATGTGCCCAAAGACCCAAGAAGACATGGATTATATGTCTAAAGTTCCATATGCATAAGCAGTTGGAAGCTTGATGTATGCAATGGTCTGCACAAGTCCTGATATTGCACATGCAATGGGAGTTGTAAGCAGGTACATGAACAATCCAGGAAAGGAACATTTGATGGCAGTGAAATGGATTCTCAGATATTTGAAAGGTACCACAAATCAAGCATTATGCTTTGGTGGTTCAAACATCTCTCTACAAGGATATGTTGATGCAGATATGGCAGGTGACAGGAGGAGCACTACAGGATATGTATTTACTGTTGGAGGAACAACTGTCAGTTAGGTTTCAAAAATCCAAAGTGTTGTTGCACTTTCAACAACAGAAGCAGAGTATGTTGCTGCTACAGAGGCTAGTAAAGAAATGATTTGGTTACAAAGGTTTATGGGTGAATTGGGTAAGGAGCATGATATGGGCACATTATACAGTGATAGCCAAAGTGCCATTCATCTTGCAAAGAACTCAGCATTTCATTCCAGGACTAAACACATACAGCTCAAGTACCATTTCATACGATCAGTGTTGGAAGATGGAGAGTTGAAGCTGGAAAAGATACACACTAGCCAGAATCCTGCAGATATGCTAACAAAAGTTGTAACCGGGGAGAAACTGAGAATATGCTCAGTTTCAGTTGGTCTTCAAGGATGACGATGAAGATGAGAAACAGCTAGGTCCAAAGAGGAGTCATTGTCCAGAAAATGGAGTAGCGGTGGAGTTGCTACAATCAGTCTCCAAGTGCGAGATTGTTGGGTGTGGAGCCTGATTATCTTCTATATTCAAATGTATTTCCACATAGGACCCCAGTTCGAAATGGGGGCGGCAACACCGCCCGTAAAATATTCGCTGCAGGGGGGGTCCACGGGGGGCGGCAGCGCCCTCGAAGCTAAAAATAGCTGTAAAATTGCCTTCTAAAAATATAGTAATTTCTAGTCAATCTGGGCCGTTCATTAGGCAGATGATCTGATAGTAGAACTTATGTTTAGTTTAGAGTTTTTTGCCCTAGAAGGCAACCCCTCTCTTTGTATGAGGGTATTGTATTTTGAGGCTGTGTGATAGATGTGTATTCGGTGAGCAAGAAACAAAGAGGTGAGACTGTGAGAGAAAACAGAGGATATTACAGCGGATTTGTTGTAGGTTGTGTCTCTTCATTTTGCTGGATAATAGAAAGGAAGGACTGGCTGTTCAGGGTGGACGTAGCCCAAACTGGGTGAACCACGTATATCTGTGTCTCTCTTGTTTTGTGTGTTTTCTATGTTTATATATATTTTTTATATATAATTTTCTAACAGTAAGATCATCTCCTAGAGTAGGAAAATTATTTTATGTCTGGTTTTCTCTCAAATTAAGGGGAAGGAAGTAGCCACATCCATGGCCCCTGGGAAGAGTTCCTCCACACAACAAAAGTAGGTGTATATGGTCATGAAAGAAGATAGGGACATCTTCTCCTCAACCACAGGGGTACCGTTGCACTGTCAGGTCAAGCTTTCATCTAATATGACTTCTAGAGCACCTCTACCCAACGGGCCGATCTATCGCCACTCCATTCCGAAAAATGCCAAGTACAAGCAGCGACATGATCAACAGTAGGTACCACACAAGTTTCAAGTGGGTGACAAAGTCTAGTTGGATCTGCAGAAACAACACCTTACAAGAGCCATCGGAATCTCAAAACACTTCAATATGGTCCTTACACCATTACCAAGACTATGGGAAACAATGCTTTGGAGCATAGAATTCCACCATTCCTTCTCTTGCGCTGAGTGTTCAATGTGGACTGCCCTTGACCATGCTTCCCGCCATTACTAGACACATCAAAGGTTGTACAACAGCTCACCAGGGACCAAGTTCAACAGAAGTTTCCTCATCTCATGGAGGAATTCAACGCAATGCGAACCATTGCTTCCTAAGGGGGGAGGAATGATCCAGGTGGATGTTGGTGGCCACCCACCTATCCCACTTGGACCCCCAACACTATCTCTTTCAGGTTTTCAGTTTCCTTAATTGTAGCATAGTTTACTATTTTTAGCAGTTTTTCAGTTCCTGAACTTCCAGAGCCATTTTGATGCCCTAAACGACGTTTTTTTGGTAAAAATGGGAGCAACATGGGTCTACTCATCCCAAAGTTGTAGTCCTCAAATATAACTCTCTAGCTAGGTATTGTGCACATCAAACAGAGATCGTATGCCAAAGTTTCGGTCCCGGGAAGTTGATGTACCAATTTACCTAAAACGGGGCCCATAGTTTGGCGCTTCATCTCCTAGGGTTAGTTTTTTGGATGTTTAGGGTTTTCCATTATTTCTCAACAATAAATAGGCCTTCGAGCCTCATTGTAAGATAGTTCAGAGGCAAGTAGCCACCACATCTCTTCTCAGAGATAAGCCACCATCGCCCTAGCTAGTTTATTTCCATTTCTGTTTGTAAGCATATTTCAGTATTTTACATTAATGAAATGAAGTATTACTTTTTCTGCATCTCTATATTTATGGTTATTTCTGTAATTTGTTACATTCCTATTTAAATCCATATCAGTTATAGCAGGTTTCGTAAAAGGTTTTGTCTGATGTCCAGGAGGTAACCAACATAGGTAGGACAACGTTAACAACTTATACAACACATTTTCATAAATATATGTATTAGAACAACTGAATGAGTTCAATTGTTTAACACAGGTTAAAGCAACATGTATTACAAGTGTTCAAGATTAATTCTTACAAATAGTTACAACACATGTGAGAAAACGTGCTAGCCTATGAGCAGGCTTCTGAATTAAGCGAAAGTTCCAAGACACATCGATACACCATACATCACTAACCCTGTGGGTGGGGCGTTGGAGCCACTACTCACTCCTCAAAGAAAATATTACAGACTCTCAAGGCTATGTGGGAGGAGCCAAGGTAAAAATTCTTTTACATGTACAAATGAGGGGGTATTTATAGCCAAGGGAAAAACTAGCCCTTGTGACTGTTCGACTTCCCTCATGACTGTTTGACTTTCATGACTTTTTAGATTACATGACTCTTCAAATTACGAGTGGGTCTCTTGGAATTCCACTTTACATTACATTCATTGACAACAGTATGGCCCATAGTAGTGATGTGGCCGACATGACTCATGACATGACTCAACATGATAGTGTTGGTATGTTCATGTTGCTGTTGGTGTGCATGTCGAGCTATAGTGTTGTTGAGTGATGGATGTCTTCTTGGTGTATCGCAGCTTCACCTCCGCATGGCAAGGTGTGTGGAGTCCTCGATGGTCATTGGGTTCACTTGATGTTTCATGTGCACATTGCTCCTTTGTTTGTACTTTGGCATGCTTGACATGTTTGTCCGTTCATGAAAATATGTCCTCACATGTTTCATCATTCGTCTGTTCACGAAACTGTCTCTTCACATGTTTCGTCCATTCGCGAAACTGTCTCTTCGCATGTTTCATCCAATCATCCGTTCACAAACACATCCCTTTGCATGTACCCTCCTTGTTCATCCCATTCATCATCGCATCATGTTTTTTCATGTATCTGTATCTACAATCACACATGACGAGACGACATCAAATCCATAAACCTCCTAGTCTACCATGATGCATGATCATTTTCTCTTGTATGCAACTGAACAGGAGAGAGGACAAGGCTCTAAAACTGTGCAAGGTGAGATTTGAGCTGGGATGCGAGCTCCAAGCACTACTGGTGAAAATTGCATAGAGGTCGCTGGGAGACTGAGATGGACAATCCAGATTAGTAGTGATTGCCCGCGGGATCTGGCTCAGCTAGAGGGAAGATCTGCACAATTTCTAGGGTGAAGCAATTTGTGAAACAGAGGGCCTTAGCAACAAAAAGTGTGCAATTCCTAGAGGGATCTGATTGTAGGCTTCAGGAGGCTTGGCAGCAAAAACTTCACAGTTCTTGGAGGGAGCTGGCAGCGGACTTCGAGGTTTGATAGAAACGAAAACTATGCAATTGTTGGGAGGCGAACCTGCCAACCACCTCTGCACAGTTTCTGAGATGAGCGGTGTTGGCTTGTATGGGCCTGACCTAGGTTTAGAGGTGATTTATCCAAGAAAATCATGGTACTACTGGCCCTTTCAGCAACATTCTGCGAAGCGCAGATTGAGGTCTCACCCGAAGTAGTATGGGAGGGTGCTAGAACCAAGTTTCTGCACCCTGGGGATGTTCGATGAGCTTCGAAGTTTGAACCTACATGCACGTCACTACATGCACTTGTTATTCCTTCGCAACCTGTGATGTTGCTTCTGCACAGCCCTACTCAAGGTGCAACCCATATTATACCCAAGTTCCTTGCTATTTAATCTGTTATTATCCGACTACTTAACTTATTTGTGTAAGACTAGTGATTATCACAACATATTCATCAATCACATCAGTGTGCGTGATAAATAAAATAGTATAAATGTAAAGAAGGCAATGCACAAGCAGATAAACAGAAATAGGAATCAACTTCTCTTTATTATTCTTCGATCAAGATTACAGACTTGACACCACCCTGCGCACTCAGCTGCAGGGGTCCACGCACTCAGCTGCGGACTCTACTAGGCCTTTGCACACTCAGCTGCAGAGCCTCTTCCTACTACTATGACCCAATACACTTAGATTCTTACTCTATGCTTGAACCATTCATATTCTTCTCTCCAATTCCCTCCTTTCTACAACTTAGAGCCTCGCTCTATTTATACAATCCCATGGTCCGCGGACCATGGGTAGGCCGACATGACTTTACATTACATTACAATACTTTAGGGCGGACAGCCCTATGACTCAACCTATACTTCGCGCTCCGTGCCCGCAATTCATGGAGTTTTACAATACATTTGACCAAAACTTGGGCTTTGAGCCCCAAAACATGTTGTGGGGGGATTCCATGCCCAACAGGCCCCCAACACAATCATCGTGACTTATCTTGAGTCACTCTGTTGGTGTGGCAATCTTGGCGTGGAGCCCCTCCAACTAGTCCCATATTGCTCGGAGGTCCACAACGCACTATTCTACAGTTTTCTAGACCTGTTGCATGTGCTCTTCTGATGCTTCTTTGTGAGGATCAGCTGCCTACCTTAGCACGTAGAGTCCCTGCATCTGTGTGAGCTTGCCCTCAATATCTACCGTAATGGTGAAGGCCTCATCAATCCATGGTTGGATGCGCACTTTGAGAAGTGCCTCTTTCTGTCTTGCAACATCCACCTGCTCTTTCAGTGCCCTTGCTTGCTGCATCTTTGCCAGTCGTTGGGTGAGGACGACTGTCTGTGTAGTTCCCCTTACATTATCATACTGCTCCTAAAGCTTGCACACCTCTGTTTCCAGGCGCTGTATGTTGGAGTCCTCCTGCAAGGATGTGAGGATGCCAAAGGCTTGGTCCAACATATCGGTACAGTCCTGCACTACCCGTCCAATTTCTTCCAATCCTTTTTGAATAGTGCTAACGCGCTGCTCTCTAACTTCCGGAGGAGTGGAAGGCTGCGCCTTCAACCGCAGCTCGGCAATCTAGAGATTCAGCTCCATCTGCACACGAGTTATTTCTTCACGTGCATTTTGGACTCCACTTGCAAGACAGTGGATCCACATCTTTGTTAGTAGTTCTACGGCAATGGACAACTTTGGGACTTGCCGGCATGCTTCATCAACTCTCTGCATGATCTGTTGGTTCTGTGACACCAGATCATCACGTTGTAGGCTGAGTTGTTCGATGTTGATCTTTTGCTCACTGATCACCTGAATCGTGCAGCCCTCCCTAGCGCGGAGCTCTGCTGTTACACTATCTTACAGTTGGTACAATGTGTCTAGTGGAAGGGTGGCCAAATTAAGGCCAAGTCCCTTGATCCTACCCACCGTGGCTCTGTCATCCTCTTTCTCTGTTGTTAGCGCTCCTTCCAGTAGCACTATGGTGTTGGCCATCTTTGCACATAGCAGCTGCTCTGCTGCTAATGTGTTTGTTGTGCCGTAGGTGGCTATGGTTCTTTCTTGTGGGGGTCGCACCTGTAGTACCTGCAGCTATGCCCTTAGGGCCCCCAACACAATCTGCTGCTCTAACATGGCTACTTGGAGTGCTTCCTTGGTGACCTCATGAACCATGTCACCAATGTTGTAGAGGTCACCTTCTATTAACGTGATCAAGTCGATGGCCAATTTGGATGCCTTGACCCTTTTTCGTGGACCCGATCTCTCTATGATGTGAAGCCTTTTCAACTGGGTGGAAGTTGTGCCCAGGTCTACGCCTTCTTCTGCAAGGTCTGTGTCCTCTACTTCTTGTCCTGTAGACAAGTGCTGGCTGTCCTCGTCCTGTGTTGTGGTGGCCCCTGTTTCCTGTGCTGCTGCTGCTTCTTCGACGACATTTGCCTGCTCCGCTGTTGCCCTTGCTACCTCTCAGATAGCCCTTACCTCCACGGCCGCTTTTTCATCGCGCCTCTTCTCAGCCAACTTCATGACGCGCAACTTGGCCTCATCTGTTTGTTTCTGTGCTACTGTCCTATCCAGCTCTGCCAGATCCAATGCACGCCACTTTGGGGGCCATGATTCTAACACTGAAAAGATTGCATCATCAATGGCGATGAAGGGGAGCTTGGTCCATTGCTGCACTGGATCCTTACGCACCTTGATGTAAACATTATGCATGTCCACCTTGAAGTCTGCAAAGCTCTGCAGACTGTTGTGCACTATGGGGGACAGGCGCAGCCGTCTATTGATCCACATCCAGATGCTCGCCTCCATGAGCACCCAGAAGATCTTTGTCTCGCGAATCCGCTTTGTGTCCTTGGTGGCCCAGAGCAACGCGTACTTTGCGGCCTCTGGTAAGTCTTGTTCAATGCTAGGGAACTAACTGTCCTCAAGCAGTTCTCCTATTACTAGAAAAATGGACAAGAGCAACCACCCGTAGTAGAAGGTCTTGCCCTACTCATGGGCTTCCTTGCAGTTGGTCAAGAATTCCTCACAAAGGAACTCAGACCAGTTGAATTGGACCCTCTCTGCGCATTATTCAGCCAATGCAACTACTGGCATTGGTACCTCATCACCACGAAATTTTCGAGTTACCTTCCCTACCAAGAGTTGGGTGGCTACGCGCACCCCTTTATCTTTAATGTTGCTAATTGTGTAACCCCTCTTTTTCTTCTCAATCTTGTATTTTTTCTTCATGGCCTCCACGAGTGCCAAATCTCTGCTTTTTCCTGCTATCGCCCTGGGGTCCATTCTCTTATAGGGGAGCCGGGAAATTCTATGTATGAGATCCGCCATGATGGGAATAGGCTCCTCCAGCAATAAGTAACCATCGTGCACCAGGAAAAGCAGTTGCCTGATGACGAAAATAGTGATAGGAGCGCGGTGAAAGTGTGGAATCCATAGGAGATGAAGTATTCTGGCCTTCTCGACACCGTGCAGTCATTTTCGCGGCTCCAGTGTTATGACTGGCCCCTCTATGCTCTGCTTCATGAGGCTTTCCATCTCTAAGTGTGGGAACTTGTCACTGTCTGCGAGGTCCCAATATTCAAACTTCATTATGGGCATGTGACCCAGGTGCGAGCCCTCAAACACAATTCCATCGGGGAGGATCGGGGTTTGGAGTGCGCTCTTAGTGGCATCCAGGTCCTTTGGTATCTTAGTTTTCCCTTTCCACAAAGGGATGTACTCTGGCAATTTCACTGCAGAGTGCATCGCTCGATGTCCTCTTCCGTGTCTTCTTCTTCCTCTATCTCATCAACGAGAGCCTGTAGGTCCTGCTCCTCGTCATCTATCTCAATGGTGACAGCCTTGCCCTTTTCTTCTATTGAGAGTTTACCAAACCATGGATTCCTCGAGGACATGCAGACTAGTCCCGCTACCTATTTATCTTTCTTGGGCCTCGACATCTGAGGTGCTTTTGGGATTTCCAACGCGACCCCAGTGTCTCTAGGAACATCATGTACCATGGGGTTCTGTGCAGCCTCGTCGATGATTCCTTCTGCAAAGCCCAAACCTCTCCTGGTAGCCGTCATCCTGTTTGAACTGTCTATGATCATTCGTGAATTTCAGGGCTCAAATAATGCTCAGCGCTCAACACTTTGTGCTCTAATCAACTACTCAAATCTCAAGTGAACAAGTGTTGTCTCGTAGCTAGCCCCTAGAGTTTTATAGTGCCTTTTGAATTCAAATTTTACCGTTCCCCCCAATTCTGGGCCATCAATGCTTTCTTGGCGACAGATTTCCCTAAATCTTGCCCTTAATTCGTGTCTTAAATTCCTGTTGCCCACTCCCTTTTGCCTTAAATCTGACATCTTGTCATGAAAAGTGACACCAATGGTCACTTCCTAGCCTACCCGCGTGGTAGCGCAGTCCCCCGTGCGCAGTCGCAACCCTTGTGACATGTTGATTCTGTGCACACCTCCCTCATCGCACACCTCCCAAACAGACTCTTTTATAGTCCCATGCTCTCTTTCAACTGCCTAGAGTGCTGAGACTGTGCTCCATACAGCTAGTTAGGTGGTCGTACCACCTATGTGAGACTTCAACTCGCCTTTCAATATAGTCCATGGAAACTCCTCAATTGCCTTCGCAACAGCTGGCGCCACGTGTTCTACTATACGTAGTGCACTCCCTTGGTTACTGCATTTGGTGAGGTTCGGTTGGTATCGACGACAATCTTCTAATCTAGTGGTATGATCATCAGCACCTTGTCTTGTTATCCTTGGTTGCTCGATGAGACCTTCTTGCTTGATCTCATTTTCCTGTCTTTTAATCTCGACGTCCATCAAAATGCTTTTCTTCTGTAGTCGTACCCGGTCCTTTCTGAGTTCACAAAGTCTAAGGTTCCCTTGGCTGAATGGCTTCTTGAATCTCTATGTGTTCGACCTCGCATAGCCATGTGATTTCTTCGTCCTGGACTTTGCGTACTGTCACAACTACGGGAGCTATTATGTGCAGATTCCTGTGTGCATTCTCTTCAAAAATTATGGTCCCTACTCTGTTTCACACCTTCAGAATCTTTTCCGCTTTCTGGGTTTTGCACATGGTCCTCTAGGCCCATCGAACGCTGGTATGCACAGGTCCCAATCAATGTGTCTTGCCTAGTGAACCTTGTTCAATATTCCACACACCCTATCGAATGCTTCGTCATGGATAATTGGTAGCGCGCATCGCCTTTCCTGCTACTGCAGTTTCTTCCTATTCTCTACTCTGGGGGTGGTGTGCACTTGTGTGGGCTGTACAGCATATGTCTATACCCATCGGGAAAGGTGGGCGTGCAAGTTGTTCCACCTTAGTTGACTGGTGTGCATTTTTGGCTGGGACTTCCCAAAGTGTAGGCGCATCATCCTTCTGCATCCATGCCAATCCTCAAAACTTTCTTGATGCATACCCCACCATCGTGCGGGTGTTGCTTGCAGCGCCCACTTCAAAGCATCAAATCGCTACTGTTCTAGTACTATGCATTCAAATTTTCTCAGGAATTCACCCACCGCTGTCAATCCATCATATGTTACCAGCTCCCTTGCCTCTGATGTCATGCAATGTAGTGATCTAACCATCATGTTGCAATTAAGCATTGTTACTTCGTGTGTTCGATTCTACCATCACTCTACTTCTTCTTCTGAACCTGAAGTGCAAGAGCTTTCGCGCTCCCACAAAATTCTTCCATCTGTAGTTGGATTCACCCAATCTTATTCTCGTGCAGTTATCTTGTAAATACAATCAAGATCATCATCACTAGCATCATCGTGCACCGGTTCAGTGTATCACGCTCCTTCGACTGGATCTAGTGGTACTACTACGCTTAGTGACGTTTTCTCAAAGATCATTTTGTGCTTCTTCAGATTTATGATCTGTTCATATCAGTGGCCCAGTCTATTCCTAGTAGCGCGGGATAAGGAATACGGATATCGACAATCTCTATCACTTCAAAATCCGCCTGCACGCTTGCACCTTCAATGTCTATTGTTACCCCTTGCAATCTTCCCATGGGAAAAATCTTCTGTTGGTTCACCATTCGTAACTAGATAGGAGACCACTATAGCGCAGGTCTGCCCATGTGTTCCCATGTTTGTTTTGGTAGTACATTCATGTCTGATCTGAGATCCAGGATTACCTGATCCATTTCATACTCACCGATTTGCACAGTCAACCTCATTTCCCTTCCTGTGCGCAATGCATGCTTTCCAAGTTTCCAAACCACGCGCGGTTCTCCTGACCCCATGCACCTAGTGTTATAGACATTTTTGGGAACTGCAATCCCAATCAAACATGTCCATAAACCAAGGGCTCCTAAGTCCCTAAAAGTGTTGTTCCACACCCTAAAAGAACAAGATCAGCTGATTACATCATCTCCCAGAAGTTCTCCATGAAAAACTACTCAGAACTGGTCAAAACTGGACCATCTCACCTACTCCATGGTCAAAGTGTGATGCATCCCACCTAATGCACACAGGAGGTGTGATGCATTCTGAAAAGCCCTTCTATGGGGTGCGATGGGCAAGAGTGGACAAATGGTAGAGATAGTTTGCGAGGTGGATGATCATGGAATCTTCCAGAAACTTCTCCTGTGACACTTGCCTCTCTGAATTCACCTAGGGATGAGTAAGAGATCATCATTCTCCAAGTGGAATCAAGAACTATCAGAGAGAGGACACTAATCAGAATCCCAGAAGCTGACTCACCCCCATGCAATCATCTATATATGGATCCCTCATCCCAGAGATCCGGGGGCTGGAATTTTGTATCTTGTAAGGAAGTGTTGTTGGTTTCTTGTTGGAATATCATAGTGTTGGGTGATCTAGGCTTTTCATGAGGTGAAAGAAGGGCTTTCATGCTGGAGGGTGACACTAGGTCAAAACAATTGGTTGTAATCGTGTTTGCTAATTCTTGATATTAATAAAGCTATTCAAGTTTTCCTCCACATTCTTGTATGTTTGATGATATATGCATTTGTGTGGTCAATATACATCTGATCCTATATTGTTTATGATTGTAGATCTCTGTTCTTCGATAGTATTATGCTGCTTTGATTCCACAGGTGCTCTTTGAAGCTAGGTAGACGAAGGAGAAGCGGCAAGGATCTGTTAGAAGGGAGAGGAACCGAGCAAGGAACCAAGCGCAAGACTGAGGTTGGTGTCCTTCATTCCACTCTCATCTACTTCTCATAAAGGAAAACGAAAGTAGTTTTAGTTTGTTTGTTTCTAAGATAGCTACTAGTCTTAGTGGGACTAGCAGCTCCGAGTGGACACTAGATTTCCCGATAACACCTAGTGATAAGTTCTTGTAGTCCTTTGACTGCCTTGCTGTCACACAACAGTTTCATGCATGTCTCCAAAAAGGTAGTGAGAATTAAAGGATCCATCCCTGGTTCTAGTTGATCCTTACTACCTAAAGTGGAAGCCTCCGTGAAGCTTTTCTTAGCTTCCATAAATGTCTCCTTCGCGCATTCTAAATCAAATTCGGATTCCTTTGTAGGAGCCTTGCGAACCCACACACTTTCTTCTGGCTGCTTCCCTTTATCATCGCTCGTGGTCATACCGCTCCTAAGCATCATGTTTACATTTGGGTCTTCTTCACGCGGCTCAGACCTCATCATCTGCAAATTCTGAGTCAGAGGGGGCTGGAGTACCCCTTTTTCGTGCATCCTCGCTATTAGCGAAGGGAAATCTTCTGCCTCATGATCAAACTGAGTACAGTACCAACATGATGTCCTTGTCGGGTTTGTACAATCACAGGCATAGTGCCCTGGCCCTCCGCAATTGTAACAAATTAGTTGTCTGCGACCCCTTCCTGGTCCCATTCTGCCTCGACCTCAACCACGCCCCTGAAATCCAGCGCACGCCATCCTTGCATTTGGGTCGAGGGCTCGCGTTTCGGTCTGCACCCTATAGGCAGGAGTTCGATCCATCATTAGTTCGTAGCTTCAGCAGGTGCATTCATCATGGCCTACTGACCTGTAGAAATTACAAAACAATTGCTAGGACATCTGCGTATACTTCTACAATAGATGACAATTATCTAGTGTGTTTTCCTCCTATCTGATAGATCATGCACCATAATGCAGGCGCCGCGCTCAGTCCTGCCTATGCCTCAGGTCTTAATGGCACTGGCCCTCCTCCTGCCAAGTAATTCGCGAACACTGGATAGTGGTCCTTTTCATGCCCTTGGCCTTTTCACTTTATGCACCATACCTCCTCGCTCGCCTTTGGCAGAGGTTTCCTGTCATGTTTCAAACTCTGCATTTCCAAACACAGATTCTACATTTGTGCATGGATTTTTTGGACTCCCAACCTAGGGTCTTATATAGGAGTCTCATGCAATCTCATTGCCATCTCCAAAGCTTTGGCCTGGGTGGAAAGTTTTTCTTGCGACAACGTTGTCCTTAAGTGTGGCATAAGTGATGCTACAAACCATGCATGGTGTTTTCCATCTGTCAAAGTCATATTGGCTTCACGAATCGTACTCTTTAGCCTTTGGTCTAGATCCCAGGGGGTTTTTCTCAGAAGCATCGTAATCTCCTTAAACCTGATGATTGATTGTGTTTCTGACTTTGGCCTGCTAAATTCCCTGTTCAGCTCGGCCTAGATTTCTGCAATTCCTATGTTTGGATGGTCATTAGAATGCTTGATATACCATGTTAATGTGCGATCCTGCAGTGCGCTCACCAATGTAGCCTTCTTAATATTGTCATCCACGACGCCTTATGCTTCCCATACTGCTCTTACCACAAACCAGAATTGGTCCGGATCTTCATTCCCCACTCCTCTGAATACCGATAGTTTGATCGCACTCACCATACTGAATTATGGTGGTGGCGGAGGTGGGGTGGGTGGAGATGGAGGTGAGGAGGGTAAGACGGGTGGCGGTGTGGGTGGAGGTGGTAAACGCGGAATTTGTTGCCTTATCAAACTAACCGCGCTTCTCAAGGAAACTTTGGCGAGCTCTTCCTCACTTTCCCGCGAGGGTGAAATTAAGGAATTGGTTTCTAATTCTTCACAACCTCCGCTTCTGTAGATCTTCCCACTGTAAAAAAATTCTGCAAATCAGCGAACTCTGATACGATGTAGAAATTCCCAATGTAGATCAACCTATTATGCAATATACTAAAACACAATACAAGATCTACTTCTACAACACTTTGCAGAAGCTTAATCGAATTCAGCAAGATCAAGAGAACACATATAACTAAGAACAAGAAATCAATCACACATAACACCGAAGAAATAACCTAGGGAAAGCCTCAGCCTAAAACCCCAATCTTTGTATTATCATACAAGTGGAAAATAGTCACAGAATTACACAAAGTCTTAGCTTGGAAGCCAACCAGCTCTCAGTATAATCACTCTGTTGCTCATAGATAGTCAAAGGCCTCTCACAAACCTTCTTCTCTTCCCTCCAAGCCTCCTATTTCTTTGCACAATTTTCCTTGGGGTCCAGTGCAACCACTCGTGTGAATTGGCCTCTTCACACACTCACTGACCTTTGATCTAACTGCGCAATCCTGAAGGAGATAAATCCTTCTCCATGGATGAGTTTCCTTTATAAGAAAAATCCATCCACCTGATAGTACATTGTCCCTCCTCTGATCTCAACTAGGACTCTGTCTGAACTAACATGCATGAGTTATTCATGAGAGAATATTCAGTTATCTGAAGTGCAACAGTTATATGCAAGCATGCATTAACTAACTAAACTCACATTAATTTAAACAAACTGTTTAAATCAATCTAACTAGACTTGACTCAGTTAACTAAGCCAACTAATTACAACTCAAATTAGAACTCATCCTTATCTCTTTAACTGATGGATAAATTCCTCAATTAATGGAGAAACTATTGCATGTCCTCACATAGACTTCATGTTTAATTTTTCACAACTAATTAACTCATGGTGAATCAATTAATTATTTTACAAATAGCTGTTAAGTTCAAATTCGAATTTTACTTCACTATTTTAGTTTAGGGACTGACTAAAATAGGAATCCATCTCAAACTGCTAAAAATAGAATGTTATTTTTAGCACTTCCATTTTTCATTCCATGTTGCTCAATCCAGCACTGGTACCTAAACTGCTATTTATAGCAGTGCTATTTTTAGCACTTCTATTTTTAGCATTTCTTATTGCTATTTTCAACACTCCCTCTCAACAAGAAAGGCATTCAACTCAAACCTAATCCCATACCTCTAGAATGTTCTGCATGAAACACTTCTACCAAGTGTGGTTGCTCCAGCAACTCTAGAAACCAAAAAACTCCCCACTGACCTCTCTGTTGGGCTAGAAACATACTCTGATGCTAAAGCTCTCTCTGTCGCTGACAAGTGCTCCCTCTCTGACCTCTAAGCTGCTACAACACTCCATGCATCTCGTACCATTGCACACCTCTCTGTGCCATCCTGCACTGGTGCAACACTCTTGTGCCTCTCGCATTGTTGCAGCGTGCTAGCTCTGCACTGTCTTGAGATTCCTACACTATAGCTGTCTCTGCCGCTCCATCCGCATCTACCTCTACCCACTCAGCCAATCTTGCTACTCCTCATCAGGGCTCCTGTAGAAAAGTCGAATCAAAGAGGTTGGGTACCTCAAGGATCCTACCCCTATTCCAGCCTTCTTGGGACGATCACTCCACATCGCCCCACCTCCTACCTGAAGGTATGGATGCATGAGATCCCTTTGCCCACCTGGCTCGAAATTTCCCCCTACTGGAGGTCTCTACATGAGTAGATGTTTCTACTCTATCTCCTCTCAACTTCTCTAGTTGTCGCTTCTCCACAACCTCCTGAAGCTGCTTCACCAATCGTGGCTCCTCCACAATCGTCTGAGACTTCTTCTATCACTCCACGTTGAGAGGTAATGTACTCCCCCTCTCAACCACCAAGTCTCCATCAGTTGCCTTGCTCCTCAAGGCTTTGCATGCATCTTGAACCTCAAGAGCATACAGGTTCTTGACTCGTGAACCAATCTGCTTCACCTTTCTAGTGATGATGTGTCTAAGGAAAACCTTTCCTTTACTGAAGACTACATCATAGCCTCTGTCTTCTAGCATTGTGATCGACACCAAATTTCTCTTCAGTCCTGGTACATACTTAACATCGGTCAAGGTAATGCGAGCTCCATGCTCCCTCTAAAAAACAACCATGCCTACACCTGAGACATTATACTTTTCATCATTAACCATCGCTATGAGTATCTATAGATCTTTCTCCTCCAAAGTATTGAACAAACTCTTGTCGTTGGTCATGGGGAAAGAAGCTCCACTATCAAGAAACCAACCACTTCCCACCATGGATGAAACCATGCATGCGAAAAGTGTGAAATCCAACTTGAACTGTGAGGCCAGTGCCTCACCTTCTGATCCTTCCACGGATCCCTTCTTGGATTTCCTCAATGGACAATTTGTAGCAAAATGGCCCACCTCATGACAACGAAAGCATTGCAATTTTGATTTGTCAAACTTCTTCCCACCTTGGGAAGAACTGGATTGGGAAAGATAATACTTCTCCTTCCCCTACTTCGCCTTACTCGCTAAGGCACAATTTTCTTCATCCTCCATGGATGAAGAACCATCTCTGGTGCTTCTTCTTATCTCCTCCTACATCAGATCTGACCAAAGTCGTTCCCAATCTGGCAGTTTCTCTCTTCCATTAATCGAGTCCTAGTAGCTATGCTAGCTCTTAGGAAGACCGAGGAGTGCAAGACTCACCATGTCATCATCAGCTGTCGTGATCCCTACACTTCCAAGCTCATCCCTGCATGTGGTGAGCTTGTTCAGATACGTAGAGATCATGTCGCCCTTTTCACACTTGATCTTACGAAGCTTGTATTTTAGCACTAGCTTCCTCTGATCGCTGCTATTCTAATATAAATCTTTCAATGTTTTCCACATCGAAAACGGAGTCTCCTTCCCATGGAGGCTCGAGACAATGTGATCTCGAACTCCCTCCAAGAGGATTCTCCTTACTCTAGCCACACATTTCTTCGATTCCGCGAGTTGAGTAGCATTAGTCGACTTGGGGACTTCTTGATCAATGAAGTCCTTTAAACCATTATCCTCTAATACTACCTCCATGGGATCCTTCCAGGGTATATAATTCGAGTTTCTATCAAGGGCATACTCACTGAATCCCATAGGTGAAACTGAGATGTGATCAGAACTCGATATCTATATTCAGGAACCAAACTTCGAACTTCTCCTTCTTGTATATTGTCCTTCACCTTGATCACTTTTGCTCTGATACCATGTAGAATTTTTCTACAAATCAGCTAGCTCTGATACCATGTAGAAATTCCCATTGTAGATCAACAGATTATGCAATATACTAAAACACAATACAAGATCTACTTCTACAACACTTTGCGGAAGCTTAATCGAATTGAGCAAGATCAAGAGAACACATATAACTGAGAATGAGAAACCAATCACACATAACACAAAAGAAATAACATGGGGAAAACCTCAGCCTAAAAACCCAATCTTTGTATTATCATACAAGTGGAAAATAGTCACAGAATTACACAAAGCCTTAGCTTGGAAGCTAACCAGCTCTCTGTATAATCCCTCTGCTGCTCATAGACAGTCAAAGGCCTCTCACAAACCTTTTCCTCTGCCCTACAAGCCTCCTATTTCTTTGCGCAATTTTCCTTGGGGTCTAGTGTAGCCACTTGTGTGAATTGGCCTCTTCACACACTCACTAACCTCTGATCTAACTGTGCAATCCTGAAGGAGATAAATCCTTCTCCATGGATGAGTTTCCTTTATAGGAAAAATCCATCCAACTGATAATACATTTTCCCTCCTCTGATCTCAACTGGGTCTCTATCTGAACTGACATGCATGAGTTATTCATGAGAGAATATTCAGTTATCTGAAGTGCAACAGTTATATGCAAGCATGCATTAACTAACTGAACTCACATTAATTTAAACAAACTATTTAAATCAATCTAACTGGACTTGACTCAGTTAAATAAGCCAACTAATTACAACTAAAATTAGAACTCATCCTTATCTCTTTAACTGATGGATAAATTCCTCAATTAATGGAGACACTGCTACATGTCCTCACATAGATTTCATCTTTGATTTTCCACAACTAATTAACTTATGGTGAATTAATTAATTATTTTACAAATAGTTGTTCAGTTAAAATTCGAATTTTACTTCACTATTTTAGTTTAGGGACTGACTAAAATAGGAATCCATCCCAAACTGCTAAAAATAGAATGCTATTTTTAGCACTTCCATTTTTCATTCCCTGTTGCTCAATCCAACACTAGTACCCAAACTGTTGTTTATAGCAGTGCTATTTTTAACACTTCTAGTTTTAGCATTTCTTGTTTCTATTTTCAACACCCACTTCACATAGCTACAAACATTAATTATTCACATAACCCGCTTTTCACACA
The DNA here is from genome assembly GCA_031772625.1 of Pinus tabuliformis. Taxonomy (NCBI): domain Eukaryota; kingdom Viridiplantae; phylum Streptophyta; class Pinopsida; order Pinales; family Pinaceae; genus Pinus; species Pinus tabuliformis. Next base: position 834,893,696 of record CM062808.1, read on the forward strand.
ATAGCATCTTAATCCAAGTGTTAAAATATTTAATATACTTACCTCGCAGTCACTTGGGGAAATGTCGCTCCACCTCACTGTAGCTGGTGGTCGTGTCTACCGCAAACTCAGTGATAAATCCTCCTATTATTCGGTCAAGCCAATGGTCCACAGCTCGTGCGATCTTATCTCCTGATGCTTCTAGTCTGCGCACTAATTTCGGAGTCCACACAATTGGTTTGTTGAGTCTTCACCTCCCCTGACTGTCTGCTAGGTTCACGATCCACTCATACAGCTCAGAAGGAAAGGACGCAAAGAACACTTCATGGATTTTCGTATACAAGTAGCGCTCCAACCATTGTTCCTTAGATACTCGTAGATTTCTGTTTTCTTGCATCGCAAACTCGTGAATCTTCTTGTCCAACCACCCTTCAATTTCTTTCTTTGTTGGATTCTAGTGGCATGACATCAGACATCCCTTATGCAGATCCCAGTCCCGACAACGGAACCATTTGTTGGCTTGTATGGGCCTGACCCAGGTTCAAAGGTGATTTAGCCAAGCAAATCCCAGTACTAGTGGCCCTTTCGGCAACAGTCTGCAGAGCGCGGACTGAGGTCTCACCCAAAGTAGTATGGGAGGGTGCTAGAACTAGGTTTCCGCACCTTGGGGATGTTTGATGAGCTTCGCGGTTTGACCCTATGCGTACGTCGCTACACGCACTTTTCATTCCTTCGCAACTTGTGATGCTTCTTCTGTGCAGCCCTAATCGGGGTGCAACTCGTATTATACCCAAGTTCCTTGCTATTTAATCTATTATTACCTGATTAATTAACTTATTTGTGTAAGACTAGTGATTATCACAGCATATTCAAAAATCATATCAGTGCACGCGATAAATAAAACAGTATAAATGTAAAGAAGGCAATGCACAAGTAGATACACAGAAATAGGAATCAACTTCTCTTTATTAGTCTTTGATCAAGATTTTAGACTCAACACCACCCTACGCACTTAGCTGCGGACTCTACTAGGCCTCTGCGCACTCATCTGCAGAGCCTCTTCCTATTACTATGACCTAATACACTTAGATTCTTACTCTATGCTTGAACCATTCGTATTCTTCTCTCCAATTCCCTCCTTTCTACAACTTAGAGCCTCGCTTTATTTATACAATCCCATGGTCCATGGATCATGGGTAGGTCGACAAGACTTTACATTACATTACAATACTTTAGGGCGAATAGCCCTATGACTCAACCTATACTTCACCCTCCGTGCCCACAATTTGCAGAGTTTTACTATACATTTGACCAAAGCTTGGGATTTGAGCCCAAAACATGCTATGGGGGGATTCCATGCCTAATAAGCGGGGTGTTGGGCTATTGAGGGGCTTGCTCAAAAATCTACGCAGTTTTCTGGGTGAGAAGCTGGTCGGCTTACTAGTGACTGGATATAAAAACTATGCAATCCTAGAGGGGAGATATGGACAGACAATCGGTGTCTGTCTGGACTGTCTGCGTAGTTTTCTTAGTCAGTGAAGTGGGCAAGGTCTAAAGCTTCTGCACAATTTTTCAAGGGAGTGAGTCCGGGGGTGACTGTCCTGATCAAACCCTCTGGTTGACTAACATGAGAGTTGGATGATTAGATTTCATTCAATGTATATTGAAACGGTTTGTTGGACACTTCTACATTATTTTGGGTGACAGTCAGTCAAGTCAATTGTAAGATGTAGCTCTGGCTGTTAGAGGGTGATCCGGTCATCAGAACTTCAGCGAAATGACGAAATGTGTGAGAGAGTGAATTTGTTCATATGTGAACATTTTGAACACATGCTCAACATAACTTGATGACAAGATGCCTCAAACCATCAATACAACATATTCTCAACATGGCTAACTGACGGTGTGAGCGACAAGCACAATGCTTGTGATGGATTGTTGAGCGACCGCGAAGACACTTGTGTGAAAATGCATACAACATTGTGTGTGAGTATGATAGATGTGTAGATGGTGAACACAACTCAGAAACAACCTTCAACATCACCAGGATGAGGTTGAACGCATGATATATCAATCAACATGCGGAAGACGATAGTTAGTGAAACAAGTGAAAAGAAGCAAGACATGTAGAAGAGACACATGAGATGACTTTTCGTGATTGCACACATGCATGTTACTGAGGACAGGATGATATGACAATGACAAGAAGTCCTGCACAGTTTGTAACTTTGGAAGATGTTCTTTACTTACCATACTTACCCTCAAGATGATCATGCATCTGGCGGAGTTCGCATGCGGTCCTGATATTTTCTATTACTTGGTTCCTTGGTCCTTCTCCTCAACTCCTTGGAATCGATTTCAGCATGTCACCTTTTCCTGTAGTCATTGAGAGGTAGATCTGCACGATTTCAGTAGATAGTGACTTCTGCTAGAATGAGGCCTTGGGAAGCCTGTCTGCACAGTTTCTGCATGCAAGACAAATAAGACAACTTGGAAAACATTGCACAGTTTTGAGGCTCAAGGCACTACTGCGAGACAGGGGTCCTGGGAGGACACCTCTAAACAATTTTTGAGTGCAATGCAACTAAACTGCTCTGTGCATTTCTTGAGAGTGGTGTTGGTTGGGGCCTCTGTGGGCTGCAGGGTTTTAGCAGGCAAGGGAGGAAGCTTAATGGTTGTAGAAGCAAAGCACACAATTCTGGGAAGCTGGATGAGGCTAGGTTTCTTGGGAAAATAGCTAAGTGTGAAATTAGTGAAACATATGCAAACATTGATAGGACTTGACTGTGATCACACACAGACACTTAGTGACACAACATAGACCATCCAGAATACGTAAGACATACTTTTCTTTATGCGACAACCTTCCTCACGTGAGTGCGTAAGGTGAGTGTGAAACATGTCTATGTGATGACAATCACTCATACGCAGACAATTCCCTTGAAGCAAGACAACATTCCCTTTACATGACAAACAACAACGCTTATGCCCAAATATGACACATGCTGCATGAAGATGAGAACACGGACAACTCTTAAGATGAAGGAGGGGATCTTGAAATCATCAGCCTACCAACAAGTGACCAAGGATAATCGATTGTAGGATCTGAGATAGGCTCTAAAATTTTCATGCAAGCCAAAATTTTGGAGGGTGGTTGTAGCCGGTACAACACTTGGCGACACAGTGGTAGAACTCCATCTCTCTTAATGGACCTTGTTTCATGAAAAGAGAGTCCAACCCTTCTGGAAGTATTGTTTGATTCTTTGATCATCATAGTTTCCACACTAGCTTGTTTGAAATATGTAGTCCATACCATTCTCTTGATAGATCAGCACACATTCCAAGCCAAGTCAACTTAGTTGTTTCGATTAGGGATGAGTTGTATATTGGTGCACAGGTGATATGATAGTTATAGTTTAAGTTTCATCTTTGGTGTTGCTCCATTGCCAGCAGGCCTGGACAATACCCGACGGAGTCACGCAGGAGCACAAGCATCTCTCCACTACCAGTGAGCCTGGTTAGTACCCTCGCAAAGTTACTTGCATCACCTCTTTGCACAGGAAGCCTTTCTCTTCTTTCACCTTATTAATTTTTTCGGAATTTTCATATTTTCATTTTTCAAAGAATTGTGCGTAGGAACTTATTTATTTCAGAGGCAGAAGAGGGATCCCGACTTATTGAGAGCAGAAGAGGTTGTTCCTTCAGAGAAGTATGTTATGTATACCTCTAACATACTTGTTAAGGTTTCCCCCCTCACCTTACTCTACTTGACTGAGCTGACAAGGGTTAACCCAAAACAACCAACTAGAGTAGGTGGTGCTAGTTAGAGTGCAAGAATTGTATTTTCACCAAGACTCACTCTAAACAGAATGTATTTTTCATCAAGGAATCATCGACTGAAGACAACAAGTTCTTCATAAGAGAGAGGACAACAAATAACCAAATGTTGATAGTTGTACAAGTCCTCTTAGATTTGCCCGGCTTGTCTCAAGAGCCAAACATGGTTTCACAAGAGGCTAACCTACAGGTACAAGCAAGCGAAGAAAGAAAAAAAGAAAAAAGAAGAAGTAAAGCGAAGGAAAAACAAGTAAGAAAAGCAAGCAAGCAAGAAAACCAAAGCAAGTAAGCAAGCAAGCAAACATGCAAACTAGAATGCAAAGCAAAGCAAAGGAAAGCAAGGAAGCAAACCCTACTCCTACTCCTATGCTAAACAATGCATGGGCCTACTTATGTGAAGTGATACTTCCAATGCAGCCACCAGTGCATTGGTCGACCCATGTTGGTGAAGGCGTGGTTCGCGAACAACATAGTCACGCAAACCAACAAACATGAAAGATATAATGATGAAGACAAACACACTCTAGGCTTAAGTGCATCCACAGAAAAGAAATGAGTGAAAGTGCATGACATGCACTCTGTGGACTTGCCATGGTGTTGTGATACACTGCATGTAGATGTTAAGCATACACATTCTCTTGGTTGTGACATGCAAGAAAACATGAGAAAGGTAGACCACTTACGTTGCGCAAGTGTGCTTGCTGTGTAAGATTCCTCCAATGCAAGAGCGATGGGATCATGTGATTCAAGTGGAGGAAGAGAAATCTGGGTGTTTGGTTGATCTTCAATGCAAAGCAGAGAGTGATGAGAAGCCTTTCATGTTTCAATAATTTCCTGATCGGAAGTGAAACCAACCTTAGGATAGCAAGGGGTTGACATAACCATTAGTTCAGGTTGAAATTCCTCGATAGTGTACGGGGTTTTGACTTTGTGAACAGGTAGATCATCGGAGACCAGTGGCCTAGACATATGAACAACGAGTGAATAAACATTGAGCTTGAATGAAGAAGTACATAGATCGCAACAACCACGATCAGAAAATTTGGGATGTTCATTGGCATCCTCATGATTTGATGAATCGTGAAGAGGGGTAGATGAGAAGCAAGGATTTTCACCCTCTGTGTTTTCAGAAATGACATATGAAAGATTGAATGGATTTTCAAAGGAAGATGTGTCCTCTCCATGATGTAATGACAGATTGGATGGAATTTCAGAGGAAGATGTGTCCTCTCTACGATGTAATGACAGACTAACATCCGATGTGTCTTGTGAACGATCAAAAGTAGAAACATCTAGAAATGAGTTTTCACATGGGAAATCAATAGTGGAAGAATCATAAGGGATGTTAGGATAAAGCAAATGAGGCATGACTGGAAGGGAGTCATCCTTCATCGTGGTTTCTTCTTTAGATTCCTGCACACACTCATCATGAATGATGGCACGGGTTGGCTGCACAACACCAACTCCGTCAACAATTTGATCCTTGTCCACAACAATTGTGGAGTCCGGAACGGAAGAACAAAAGACAATATAATTCAGAGGATCAATGGAACGCGGGGACGGAGGTTAAGGTAACAAATCCACGTGACAACCAGTAGGATTGCAAGTCAAATCTGTTCAGGCATCAAGAATAGGTGGGGTGGGAGGATGTGACAGTTCAACATATGTGTGTGCATGTTCTCCCACATCACTCTGTGATGGTGGAGCTATTCGATGAGGTGAAGGTGGACAATCACTTGTGATAGAAACTGTGCCTGCTTGTGATTGTGCAGCTCCATAACCAAAGTGTGCTAAGCAAGATTCGAGTGATTTCAAGAATTGCATATTTTTGGATATGTAAAGAAGATACTCAAATCTTCCATCAAGAAATTCCCAATCAATTTCATCTTCGGGAAATCGGTATGAAATATTACAAAAGCGTCTATGAAGCTATTCAATGGATTCATCGAGTGCTTTCCATAATTCTAGAATTTCTTTATTGAGTGCTTTACAGTGAAAAATGATTGAAATCACAGTCTATCTCTGCAACCAGATGAGAGAGAGAATGAATAGATTTTTCAGGCAGGGTGGCACGCTATTGCATTAGGTACCCTCGAATCGTGTATGCGAACAATGCGCAAGTCATGTAATCTTAAAAAATTTCATGTCTTTCGCATGAGCCTACAACACTGACCGTGCACCTAACAAAGGCTACGTAGCCTCCACAATCGTATGTTTTATGTGACAAATTATCCTAGAGATTTTCCGAGATTTTGAAGTCAATTTCATAAGACATACACTCCGGAAGACGAAATCTGTAGTTAGTCACAATAGATATGTAGAGATTCAAAACAGATTGTGAGGACTCAGATTGTCATCTGGCCCTCCTTCTAGCACTAGAATTTTGATGTTGCTGGAGCCGCCAACAGCAGGGGATCTCCACGGTATGAAGTCCCAACTAGACCTCCCACAGTTTGGTGTAGGAATCCTATCTGGTACGATGGCCTGGTTTCCATTATCTTAAAGATATTCCTTAGCTCTTGCTTGTCAGCACATGAGAGTGGTCTTCTTCGTCTTCGAACAATGAGTTTTACGTTCGTAGTGAGTGCTAGTGTTACTTGTGTCAAGGTTCTTTCAAAACAGAGAGAGAGGGTGGAAGTGAATCTTAAGTCAAATGGGAGGAAGTCCCAACTCTGTTGGAGACACAAAACACAACAGACATGCATAGTTTTCAGAAGAGTAATCCACACAAATGCGACAGTCACAACACACAAAGGAAGATAGCACGTACAACACCCAGGTGGAAGTCCATGCATGTGATAGTCATTATAGTAGGTTTTGTAAAAGGTTCCATCTGACACCCGGGATGTAACTAACATGGGAAGACAATGTTAACAACTTATACAACACATTTTCATAAATATATGTATTAGAACAACTGAATGAGTTCAATTGTTTAATACAGGTTAAAGAAACATGTATTACAAGTGTTCAATATTAATTCTTACAAAAAATTACAATACATGTGAGAAAACGTGATGGCTTGTGAGTTGTCTTCTGAATTAAGTGAAAGTTCCAAGACACATTGATACACCATACATCACTAACCCCGTGAGCGGGGCAATGGAGCCACTACTCACTCCTCAAGGAAATATTGAAGACTCTCAAGGCTATGTGGGAGGAGCTAAGGTAAAATGTATTTTGCATGTACAAATGAGGGGTTATTTATAGCCAAGGGAGAAACTAGCCCTTGTAACTGTTCAATTTCCCTCATGACTGTTTGAATTTCATGAATTTTCAAATTACATGACACTTCATATTATGAGTGGGTCTCTTAGAATTCCACTTTACATTACATTCATTGAAAATAGTATGGCCCATAGTAGTGATGTGGCTGACATGACTCATGACATGACTCGACATGGTAGTGCTTGTATGTTCATGTTGCTGCTAGTGTGCATGTCGAGTTGCATTGCAGTTGAGTGATGGATGTCTTCTTGGTGTACCACAGCTTCACCTCCACATGGCAAGGTGTGCGGAGTCCTCGATGGTAATTGAGTTTTCTTGATGTTGCATGTGCACATTGTAGAAAAACCAGTAGATTCACAAGATTATGTAATATACTAAAACAAGAGACAAGAATCTACTTCTACTCTTTACAGCGAAAGCCCATAAACATTGAGCAAACAATAATCAATAGAGGAAGAGAATCAAAGGCACATAACATAATAAATATATGGGGAAAGCCACAGCTCAAAACCCCACTATTTGTTTTGTATTAATCCAAAAAATCAAGATGAAATTACAATGCTTGTTCTCTCTAGAACAATCCCAGCACTCAGTAAATTCAATCTCCAACTCATAAGCAAGCTCAAGGCCAAAGCTTAGCCTCTTCACAAGCTCTCCAAGTCTCTATTCCAATGTGTAATTCCTATGAAGGATAACTTGTATTTAAAGGGAAATAAAGCCTCTAAAAATAGTGCAATCCCTCAAGGATCAGTTCCTGAATGCATGCACTATCAGTGAAACTCAGAAAAATCTAAAACAAATAGTACATTGTCCCTGCACTCTAGTCTCAACTGGGTCTTTCTCAGAATCAACATGCATGAGTTTTTGATGGTGGAATCTTCAGTTAACTAGAGTAACACTAATTAGGTCACTAGTGTCCCAACTGACTGTTTACTCACTATTAGTTCCTGAAACTAATTGGAACTAATTTAACTAGACTTAACTCAATAAACTGAGTTAACTAATTACAACTCATTCATAACTCATCCTTAACTCCTATAAGTTAGGGAGAACATATACATGTCTTCTAAAAGACTTCCAATTCGAATTTCATAAATTAATTAAGTTAATTAAACTTAATTAATTATTTTCAAATTGCTATGAGAAAATAATTCTATTTTAATTCAGGGACAAATTAAATTGGAATTTCTTGTTTCCATTTCTCAACACTCCCTCTCAACAAGAAAGGGATTATCCACTACCCCAGTCCTTTCTCTATGAAACTCAAATTTACATCTTGGCAATGTCTTTGTCAAGATGTCAGCATCTTTCTCCTCCGTGGGAATGTAATCTAACAACATGATCCACCTCAATACACAATCTCTGAGATGATGATACTAGATATCTATATGCTTGGACCGATCATGAAAAACTGGATTTTCAGAGAGTTTGATACAACTCTGGTTATCACTCTGGTTATCACAATAAATCACTATCAGATCCATCTACTAACCAAACAAATCAACCAGGATCTTCCTCATCCAGATAGCCTCAAATGTTGCTTGAATTGCATCCATGTACTCTTACTCTGTCGACCTGAATGCAACCGATCTCTGTTTCCTGCTGTACCAAGAAACTACAGCTCACCTAATACTAAAGATCCCTCCTGATGTGCTTTTCATGTCAGACAGACTCCCTGCCCAATCTGCATCGATGAAGCCTTGAAGCTTCACTCCCTCTGTCTATCTATACCACAACCCAAACCGAGTAGTGCCTTTGAGGTATCTCAATACATGCTTTGCCGCCTTCCAATACAGCTTGGTAAGCCTAACCATCACTTGACTAAGTTGGTTAACTGCATAACACATATTTGGTCATGTGTTCACCAAATACATGAGTGAAACCACAAGCTGCCTGTAAATAGTAGCTTCCACTACTTCTCCTGAAGTAGCATCCTCCTTCCTCCAATTGCCATCTGGAGAAGTCTCCATGGGTTTACTACTCTCCATGTGGAATCTCCTAAGTATCTCACTAGCATACTTTCCTTGAGAAACAAACAACTCCCCATCTCCTTGCCATACCTCCATACCAAGAAAGTAATGCATGAGCCCCATGCCCTTCATCTCAAACTCTCTTGAAAGGTCCTCCTTCCAATATTTGATGAGCTTCTCATCATCTATCAGTATGAGATCATCTACATAAAGTACAATGATCAAAAGCTTACCTTCCACCACTATGTGATACGTGTTTGCATCTACTTCACTCTTGGTGAAGCCTAACCCAATGAAGTAGCTATCTATCATGGTGTACCAAGCACGAGGTGCTTGCTTCAGCCCATACAACGCTCTCTTGATTCGGCACACATGCGACTCATGGTCCAAGGTTTCAAAACCTTTAAGTTTCTCTATGTACACCTCTTCCTCAATCATGCCATTGAGGAAGGAAGTCTTCACATCCATTTGATGGATCTTCCAACCCATCTTTGTTGATAGTGCCAAAATAAATCTGATTGACGAGTACCTTGCAACAAGAGAAAAGGTCGCATCATAGTCAATCTCCTCTAGGTGTGAAAAGCCACAGGCCACAAATATGGCCTTATGCTTCTCCATACTACCATATGTAGCTTGCTTTACCTTTTAAAGCCAACGAGAGCTCACAACTGACTTGTCCTGCATTGCTTCTTGAAAGGAAGATGGCTTTGTCACAACACATGCACCAATAATTTCCATGTATCTAGTGTACCTCTCTAGTGACCTCCTCTGTCTTCACTGAGAAGAGGGTGCTCCCACATTCTCCCGTGCATCATCCAACAATCTGTCAACCTCTCTAGTGATATTTCTTCCCTATCTAGAAGACTTTTCCTTAGTGGATGTCTCCACTCTTTGAACCTCTGCATGTGGCTTCTCCACATCAATCTGAGGCCCCTCAACCTTAGGAGCTAAAATATCCTCATCCGCATGTAGCTCAAGCTTGCTCTCAAGGGATACTCACATGGCCTTCTCCTCATCAAACTTGACATCCCTACGAACCACTTTCATCCAACTGATTTGTATGTACACTCAATAGTTGTGGGGAGTATTAGTGTACCCCACAAAGATCACAAACTTGGTTTTTGGCTCAAGCTTCTTCCATGCATATTTGGTCACATGGAAATAAACCGATGACACAAAAATCCTGAAGTGACCAACATCTGGCCTCTTACCGGAATAAGCTTCCTCTAGTGTTTTACTCTTAAGTATCCAATGTGGACTATGGTTCTTAACATATATCGTTGTGTTGCATGCCTCAGCCCACAAGTGTAGTGGTAGGCCCTGATCATGCAACATCACCCTTTCTACCCCTACTATGCTCTTGTTCTTCCTCTCGGCAACCCCATTCTACCAAGGCTTATGGCATTCCGTCAACTCTCATTTAATCCCTTCTGCTACACAGAAGTTATTAAACACATTGGAGACATATTCTCCACCATTATCACTCTGTAGAGATTTAACCTTCTTGCTTGACTCTTTTTTGACCAATGCTTTGAATTCACAAAACTTTGTGAACGTATGATGCTTTCTCTGCATGAAAAATATCCATCCTTTACGAGAATATTCATCTACAAATATAATATAATACCTATGTTTGGCAGTGGACACTATCGAGAATTGTCCACACACATCTAAATGGACTCTCTCCAGAATAGACTATGCTCGACTGTCTTTGTCTCCAATGGAAGACTTGGTGTATTTTCCCAAAGTACAACCCTTGCATGTATCAACTTGCTCAAGCGTACCTTTGGGAAGACCAGTAGAGATTTGCTGCAATATCTTCAAAGCCCCATGATGCAAGTGGCCCAATTGCCTGTGCCACAACTCGCCGACGTCTCGGCTCAACATCTTTTCCACTTTTGAACTCAAAGCAACACAATCCTCTACCTCTATCTTATAAAGATTCTGAACTCGAATCCCTATCTTCTTTACTTGACCCGTGGCTATGTGTCAAAGGAACACCTTTCCTTTCGAAAAGATCACATCATAGCCTCTATCCTCAAGCATGGAAATAGATACCAAGTTCTTCGTCAGTTCAGGTACATGCATAACATTCTCCAAGGTTACTAGAGCCACATGCTCCCTCTGAAAAGTAATAGTGCCCATGCCAGTAACACTATACTTACCGTCATCACCCATCTCGATATGCATCTTGAGAGCTTTCTCCTTCATTTCACTGAATAACTCTTTGTCGCCAGTCATGTGGAAAGAAGCTCCACTGTCTAAGTACCAGACACTTCCCACCATTGAAGACACCATGCATGCAATGAGGTAAAATTCCAATTCGAATTGGGAAGACAAAGCCTCACCTGCCACTCCTCTTAAGGACTTCTCCTTGGACCTCTTCAATGGACAATTTGTAGCAAAGTGACCCATCTTGTGACAATGAAAGAATTTAACTTTCATCATGTCCTTCTTCTTATCTCCATAACAAGAATATGATTTAGAACAAGAAATTTTACCTTTCCCCTTCCTTACCTTAATCTCTAAGGAAAAATTCTCTTCATCATTAGTATTTGATGAAGAGCCATACCTGGTGTTCCTCCTAATCTCATCCTGCATCAAATCTAACCATAGTCGTTCCCAATTTGGCAGCTTCTCCTGACCATTGAGAGAATCCTGATAATTATGCCAATTCTTTGGGAGTCCAAGAAGAGCAAGGCTCACCATATCCTCCTCGATAATTGTGATTCCAACACTTCCAAGTTCATCCTGACATTGAGTGAACTTGGAATCATCTCGCCTTTCTCCATCTTGATTTTATGAAGTTTATCCTTTAGTGACAACTTCCTTTGATCACTACTATTCTAATACAAGTCTGTTAATGTTTTCCACATCGCATGTAGAGTTTTCTTTCCATGAAGACTCAAGAAAATGTGGTCTCGAACTCCCTCAAGGATTATCTGCCATCCCTTCGCCACACACTTCCTCCATTTGGCCAAGTTCTGTGTATCCGTAGCTGCTATCTTGGGGACTTCTTGATCAATGAATTCCTTCAAGCCATTATCATCTAGCACGAACTCCATCCTGTCCCTCCAGGCTATAAAATTTGAGTTGCCTTCCAAGGCATACGAAAGCCTCAACCCATAGAACTACATCTGCCGATCCTGAAGTATGTATGCAAATTCGACTTTCACCTCCAACCTAGAAACTCAATACTTTGAAATCTCCTCTAGAGAGTTGATTTTAAATCAACGATATCTCCCTCATCCGAACTTCGATTCAGCTGATTTTTTCTTTTGAATTTGGGTATCTTTTCCCAAGGAATCCAAATCTGCAATTTTTTTATGAAAATTTTGCACATAAATTCTCATAACTTCTATGCAAACTCTCAACCCAAAAAACAATATTGCTCTAATACCATGTAGAAAAACCTGTAGATTCACAAGCTCATGTAATCTACTAAAACAAGAGACAAGAATCTACTTCTACTCTTTACAGTGGAAGCCCATAAATGTTGAGCAAACAATAATCAATAAAGGAAGAGAATCAAAGGCACATAACACAATAAATTTCCAGGGAAAGCCATAGCTCAGAACCCCACTATTTTTTTTGTATCAATCCAGAAAATCAAGATAAAATTACAATGCATGTTCTCTCTAGAATAATACCAGCTCTCAGAAAATTCAATCTCCAACTCATAAGCAAGCTCAAGGCCAAATATTAGCCTCATCACAATCTCTCCAAGTGTCTATTCCAATGTGTAATTCCTATGAAGGATAGCTTGCATTTAAAGGGAAATAAAGCCTCTAAAAATAACTCAATCCCTCAAGGACCGGTTCCTGAATGCATGCACTCAGAAAAATCTAAAACAAATACTCTAGTCTCAACTGGGTCTTTCTCAGAATCAACATGCATGAGTTTCTGATGGTGGAATCTTCTGTTAACTAGAGTAGCACTAATTAGTTCACTAGTGTCCCAATTGACTGTTTACTCACTATTAGTTCCTGGAACTGATTGGAACTAATTTAACTCGACTTAACTCAATAAATCGAGTTAACTAATTACAACTCATATATTACTCATCCTTAACTCCTATATGTTAGGGAGAACATATACATGTCTTCTAAAAGACTTCCAATTCGAATTTCCCAAATTAATTAAGTTAATTAAACTTAATTTTTCAAATTGCTATGATAAAAGAATTATATTTTAATTCACAGTTTAATTCAAGGACAAATTAAACTGGAATTTCTTGTTGCCATTTCTCAACACACATTTCTCCTTTGTTTGTACTTTGGCATTCTTGACATGTTTGTCCATTCGCGAAAATATGTCCTCACATGTTTCGTCATTCATCTATTTGCGAAACTGTCTCTTCGCAAAATTATCTCTTCACATGTCTCATCCGTTCGTCCGTTCATGAACACATCCCTTTGCATGTACTCTCCTTGTTCATCACATTTTTCATTGCGTCATGTTTGTTCATGCAACTGTATCTGCAATCACTCATGACGAGACGACATCAAATCCATAAACCTCCTAGTCTACCATGATGCATGATCGTTCGCTTTTGTATGCAAGTGACCGAGAGAGAAGACAAGGCTGCGAAATAGCGCGAGGCGAGCTTTGAGTTGGGATGCGAGCTTCGGGCACTACTGGTGAAAATTGCACAGATCCCACTAGGAGATTGAGATGGACAATCCTGATCAGCAGTGACTGCCCATGGGATTTGGCTCGACTGGAGAGCAGATTTGTGCAATTTCTGCGCTAAAGTAGTTTGTACAAAAGAGGGCCTTAGTAGCAAAAAATACACAATTCCAAGATGGGGCGAGATACAGGCTTCAGGAGACTTGGCAGCAAAAACTGCACAGTTCCTGGAGGGAGATGGTAGTGGCATGTGGGGTTCATTGGAGACAAAAACTGTGCAATTGCTGGGAGGCTAACCTACTGACCACCTGTGCACAGTTTCTGAGCTAAGCAAGGTCCTCAGTGGCTGAGGGGATTTCTCAGAAATCTGTGCATATTTCTGGGTGAGTAGTCGGTCAGCTTACTGGAAACTGGCTAGAAAAACTATGCAATTCTAGAGGGGAGATACTGACAGACATTTAGTGTCTGTCTGGCCTGTCTGCACAGTTTTCTTAGTCAGCGGAGTGGGCAAGGTCTGCAGCTTCTGCACAAATTTTGAAGGGAGTGATTCCCAGGGTGATTTCCTAGTAAAATTATCTGGTTGACCTGCAGGAGAGTTGGATGACCACCTTGTAGTTAGCGTAGATTGAAACGTCTTGTTGGACACTTCTACATTGTTCTGGGTGACAATCGGTCAAGTCAATTGCAAGGTGGAGGTCCAGTTGTTAGAGGGTGATCTTTGAGAACACACACTTAACATGACCTAATGACAAGATGCCTCAAACCATCAAGACAACATATGCTCAACATGACTGACCGACATTGCAAGTGATAAGCGCGATGCTTGTGATGGATCGTTGAACGACGACCACGATAGTTGTGCGAAAGTGCATACAATGTTGTGTGTGAGTGTGATAGATGTGTACATGGTGAACACAACTCAATCACAACCTTCAACATCACCAGGATGAGGTCGCAAGCATGATATATCAATCAACATGCGGAAGGCAACATTTGGTCGAATAAGTGAAAAGAAGCAAGACATGTAGAAGAGACACATGAGATGAATTTTCATGATTTCACACATGCATGTTACTGAGGACAGGATCATATGGCAATGACAAGCATTCCTGCAAACTCAACTAAGAGGCGTACTTCAAAAGATGTCCCTTACTTACCATACCGTCAAGATGGTCATGCATTTGGCTAGGTTTGCATGTGGTCCTGATCTTTTCCATTACCTAGTTCCTTGGTCCTTCTCCTCAACTCCTTGGAAGCGATTTCAACATGTCACCTTTTCCTATAGTCACTAACAGGTAGATCTGCGCAATTTCAGCGGACAGTGACTGTTGCTGGAATGAGGCCCTAGGAGGCCTGTCTGTGCAGTTTCTACATGCAAGACAAACAAGACAACTTGGACAAGGCTGCGTAGTTTTGAGGCTCAAGGCATTGCTGCAGGATAGGGGTCCTTGGAGGACACCTCTGCACAATTTATGAGTGCAATGCAGCTGGACTGCTCTCCGCATTTCTTGAGAGTGGTGCTGGCTAGGGCCTCTGTGGGCTGCAGGGTTTCAGCAGACAAGGGAAGAAGCTTGATGGTTGTAGAAGCAAAGCACACAGTTCCGGGACACTGGATTTTGCTAGGTTTCTTGGGGAAATGGCTAAGTGTGAGATTAGTGAAACATATGCAAACATTGATAGGACATGACTATGATCGCAAATGGACACTTAATGACACAACATAGACCATCCAAAATACATAAGACATACTTTTCTTGATGCAACAACCCTCGTGACATGAGTGCGTGAGGTGAATGTGAAACATTTCTATGTGATGACAATCACTCATACGCACACAATTCCCTTGAAACAAGACAACATTCCCTTTACATGAAAAACAACAACCCCTATGCCCAAATATGACACATGCTACATGAAAATGAGAAGACGGACAACTCTTAAGATCAAGGAGGGAATCTCGAAATCATCAGCTTACCAATAAGCGACTAAGGATAATCAATCATAGGATCCGAGGTAGGCTCCGAAATTTGCATGCAAGCCAAAATTTTGGAGGGTGGTTGTAGCCACTACAACATTACCATACCTCTTTTATAAATATGGTATTGGTCCCATTGTATTAGTAATAATTTTTCCCATGGTATTTGGCCCATAGGATTCACCTAAAAAAACCTTTTTTTGAGTTTTCGTAAATGTAAAGAGGATTATGGAGTAAATATAAAAAGAGGTTTTATTTATTTACCATACCTCTAGTTTATTTATATTTTTATTTATTTACCATAACTCTGGAGTAAGTATAAAAATACGTTTTATTTATTTACCATACCTCTTGTTTATTTATATTTTTATTTATTTACCACACCTCTTTTTTGAGTTACATGTTAACGTTTACATTTACGTTTATGTTTACATTTTTACATAGTATCTACCCCATACTGAGTTGTAGAGCACCTCTCGACACAATAAATGTTAAAGAAATTTTATAATAACAAGTGTTGAGAATATTTATCATTATTTAACTAAGAAAGAGCATTCTATTAATCTACACATGAAAAGTATTAGAAAATAACATTATTTATGCAAACTTAAATAATATATTCGAATAATTTCATAAAGATTTCAAACAGATGATAGAGTGTTACGTAGAACGTGTTTACTACCTCCAAAACTCCACAGAATCTCCACTCAATCAAATTCAGAATCTCTAAATACTATACAACATTAGATATTTGAATCTATTTACCACAAGCCACAATCCCACACAATTCTTAAGTATTATGGCACATTTTTCTTGATAACACTATAGCCAACAAGGTTTAAGAGATAGTTTAGTGGGTCAAATTCTTGTTAAGTACTTTGCCAATTAGGAAATCACAGGGTCAAATCTCCTCAACTCCTTTTAGATTAGACTTGACAAATTGAAAAACCACTCTCACTAAAAAAATGTCAATGAACAGCAACACTTGAATTTTGACATCCATAGAACACACATTTTCCAACCATTGGGACAACATTTAACATAGATGGGAAACCTCGTGCTCGATGAGGTTCTGCAACAAATCCTCAAAGTCTTTATGCACAGGTATATGTGACTCCCTCTTCATCTGTGGACGCCGGAGATTCTTGCCACTATTGGAGATGCCATTGGCAAGTTTATTTATGTCGACCCCTGGGTAAGAGGCGAAAAAGACAAGAGAATCGCATGGATTCTCATTGAAAGACCGTACAAGGGAGGTTACCCTGAACAAATCGAAATCTCATGGGAAGGATCAAAGATATATCAAAGGCTCGATTTTTGGGGCATTCCGTTTCGCTGTTCCTCCTGCCATCGAACTGGTCATCTCGTTCGAGATTGTCGTTTCCGCAGACGCAGGCTTCTCCCCCTTCCCCGGGACAAGGGGGAGAAAGAAGACTCAGACTCCCGCTCAGACAAAGCCGGTCCTCTAGGGGAAAATTTCTCCTTCAAATCCGCAGACTTCCGAAGCTCTCAGGAGGACTCCCAGTTCAGGCCGGAATCGCCTAATTTTACAGGTTTTAGGAGTACTCCTCTATCGACAGGGGCAAAAGATGCGGCTCCCTCCTCCCCACATCTCAACAACAGGGCAGATTTTTTTAGCTCTCCTGTCACGGAACAGTTCGAAGAGGCTCCGGTCCCTGCTCCCCCGCCTATGAATGCTGCAGACTTCGTAGTAGGATCTCACCCTATTCTCATCTCCTCTTCCCCGTCCTCCCAATCCGCCACCCAAAAAGGGAAAGAAACTCAGCTGTCCCCGACCCCTTTCAATTCTCCATCGGACTCCCCGGTCAACACTCTCGACAGCGACATTGAACACCTGCTAAATCGTAACCCATCTATCCTGGAACCTATGACCATTCATAAACCGTCCTTCCCCATCATTAGTCCCAATTCGGCTAAAAATATCACTGTCCGGAAGAAGACCCGAGGTGGGAGCCGTCACTATAAAGGCCGGACTATTTCCTCTGAATTGGGAATCACCAATCTTCCCCTCATTGATGTTCCTATTTTCGAGTCATCTCCTCCACAGCCCCTTAGAGCAAGCTCGGCTGGCCAGCCTTCCAAATGACCTTTATCATCTCTTACAATATCAGGGGCCTTGGAGCCGGCCCAAAATTCTTGGCTCTAAGGGAAACTCTCCTCTCTGCTCGGCCCTACATCATTTTCATCCAAGAAACGATGCATCCTAGCTCGGTATCCCTGGCTTTTTTCCGAAAGATGCTTCCAACATGGCACATGGCGGCCACTAATGCGGAAGGTCTTTCCGGAGGTTTGGTGGCCATGTGGGATCCTCACATGATCAAGGCAAAGGCGTATAAGTGCAGCGCAGGCATTCTTCTCTCTGCCTCCATCAGAGGACGTCCGAATATTCTAAATATGCTGAACATATACGCTCCTTACAGGCACAGATCCCCCTTTTGGGATTCTTTGTTCTCCTCAGGTATTTTAGACATTAATTCATTACTTATTGCAGGTGATTTAAATCTTACTCTAAGCTCGGACGAATGCTGGGGTCATGGCCAAACAGTCGATAGGTTGGCAGACAGAATGAGGAGGGAGTTTTTAAACAGGAACCTCGTCGACATCTGTCCAGAAATTATGGCCCCCACTTGGGACAATGGTAGATTGGATTCTGCCTACATAGCGAAAAGAATCGACCGCTTTCTTCTGCATTCCAGTGTAATCCTAAAATGGGGAATGCCGCATGCAAAAACTGGAGGGGAATTCACATCCGACCACAAGCCCATCCTCCTCGACTGGGTCCAGGCTGAACGAAGAATGGGATACTCCTTTAAATTCAACTCTATTCATCTACAGGACGAATCCTTTAATGAATTCATAAAATCCAGCTGGGGGGACATCAACAATTCTCAGGATGCTTTTCTTCTAACTTTCCGGGACAAGATTCAACTGCTAAGACAGAAAACAAAGAATTGGCAGAATGAAAAGAAGCGAAGAGATGCTCAGGAACTACTCGACATCAACCTAGAAATCAGCAGGCTTGCTTCTTCTATTCACCTCAGCGGAAGGACGATCGACAAGGCCTCCCTCATCAGCTCCCTCGAAAGAAAGAAACAAGCTCTTCTCCAAAAAGAGGAAGCAACTTGGCGGCTTAAAAGTCGAGCCATTTGGCTCAAAGATGGGGACAGAAACACCCGTTTTTTCCACAATTTTGCTAATGGCCGCAGATCAAAAAATTCAATCTGGAAAATCGAAAATGACAATGGACAATGTTTCTCCTCCCAACAAGAAATCTCAGCGGAGGCCACTCGTTTCTTCAGGGAGCAGTATAAAAGGCAGCACAGTGATCTAAACGACTCTCTATGGGCGGTCGACCCTCTGCCGGTCATGTTCGACGACGCTGCCAATGATGTTTTTTACAGACCCATCACGGAGGAAGAACTATCTGAGACCATTAAGAGCTTCAGCAAAGACAAGAGCCCCGGTCCAGATGGCTGGCCGGTGGAATTTTTCTCCCATTTCTACGAACTCTTCAAAACAGATCTCCTCGGCATGGTTGATGCGTCCCGTCTCTCTGGTAGTATAAACAACGCTCTCTCCGCCACCTTTATTGCCTTAATTCCAAAGCGAGAAAAATCCACTTCTTTTGGAGATTATAGGCCGATTTCTTTGTGCAATTCCCTATATAAGATTATCTCCAAAATTATAGCAGACAGATTGAAGAAAGTTCTCAACTCTTTTATTTCTAAAGAACAGCACGCTTTCCTCAAGGACAGGCTTATCATGGATGCCGTTGCTATGGCACAGGAGTGCCTCCACTCTATATGCACCAAGAAAATTAATGCCGCTGCTCTTAAAATTGATCTTAAAAAGGCCTTTGACTGCGTCGACTGGAGCTTCCTCAAAATTCTTCTGGCAAAAATTGGCTTAAGGCCCATGGCAATCAGCTGGATCATGGCGTGCGTGGAATCTGTCCATTTCTCAGTAATTATAAATGGTATTCCATCCACTTTCTTCCATGCTGAGAGAGGGCTCCGCCAGGGATGCCCTCTCTCCCCGCTTCTTTTTATATTGGTGATGAACTGTCTCAGCTCGCAAATCAACCGTGCTGTTGACGAAGGCAGATGTAAGCCTGTTCGGATTTGCAGAGACATCTCCCTCTCCCATAATTTCTTCGTCGACGATATCCTCCTCTTCGCCATGCTGTGCAAATCCTCCTGGGTCTGCCTTTATATGCTATTCAAGAAGTTTCAAGCTGCTACAGGCCTTTCGATCAACTGTGGGAAATCTGTGCTTTATCATAACGATTCAAACCCTGATATTGCTCAGTGGATTGCAGACCGTTTTGGGATCAATCTTGCCCTCATAAAAGATGGCTTCACCTATTTGGGCTTCCGTCTAAAAGCAAAGGGGTATCATTGTATGGACTGGGCCTGGCTGGTGGACCGCTTCTTCTACAAGATTTCTCGTTGGGAAATGCGCTTCCTGTCTCTTGCAGGCAGATACATCTTGGTTCAGACAGTTCTCTCTCAACTCTCGGTGTTCTGGAGCCACCTGTTCCTTCTCCCTTCATCTGTTATCAAGCAAATGAAATCCATTGCTGCCTCTTTTTTGTGGAGTGGTCGACCTTTCCTCTCTAAAATCCACCTGGTAAAGATGGATACAATCTCTAGACCGAAGGAAAAGGGTGGCTGGGGTCTTCTTCATATGAACCATTTTGGCAAGGCGCTCATCTGCAAATCTTTTCACAGGGGCTTATTCGGGCACGGTCCGTGGAGTTCCTTGATCAGACAAAAGTACCTAAAGGGCCGCCCCTTGGTTTACTGGTTCAAAAGATTTTCGCTTGGAATCCGAAATGGATCCCCCATTTGGAACAGCTTCAAAAAGATCCAACCTTTTTTCATGAAGTATCTCAAGTGGACTCTTTTTTCGGGCTCCAGTGTCCTTATTGGTATAGATCCCACTCTATACAATCTGGAATCCATGATTCCCCACTCTTTACTCTCTTTCTTTCATTCTAGAGGCCTTTTTACCTGGAACACTCTTATAGATTCCTGGTCCTCTCTTCAACCAATATGGAAATCCGACCTTCAGCTGGCCATCCCTCCCCTCCTCCGTCCCCTATGGCTTTCCTTCTCTTCCCGTTTCTCCCATCATGGGATTCTTCAACTTGGCACAAAAGACAACCTCATCTGGTCCACTGACACCTCTATCCATCCCATCTCTGTCCGAAAAATTTACTCTGTCTTGATCGCTGATCTCCCTCCCATCCCCTTTGTCTTTCCTGTTAAATTCTGGAAGGCCCCTTGCCCCCTCAAAACCATCCTTTTCACTTGGCTTCTCTTCTCCGATAAGAATCTCTCCTGGGATGTATTGCAAAGAAAAGGTTGGCACGGTCCAGGCAGATGTCAACTATGCCTTCAGGAGTTCGAATCTAACTACCATATGTTTTTTCAGTGTCCCGCCTCCCTTGCAATCTGGTATGACCTCTCATTGCAATTTGGTTTTCCTCACTGTTTGTTTTCCTCTGTTCAGGATGCTTTTTCTTGGTGGGGCGTTCAATGCCCCACCTGGCAGGCTCTTTTCTGTCTCACATGCTGGAATATCTGGACGTGGAGGAATAGGCGCATCTTCCAGGCCTCCTGCCTGCCGCTTGCCTCCATTTTTCCTTCCATTTTGGGGTCTATGCCCACTCAGATTTAATGGGCTCCATCGGCCTTTCTCTTTCAGACATTGGGTCACCAGCGATCCATTTATTTGGATCTGTCGTCTCCTTCAGCTATGGGCCTTCATCTAGGCGCGGATCTTAATCTTTCTGACTATGTGTCTGCGTTATCTGTGTCATAAGGTTTTTCATTCTCTGCAGTGGTTCAGGCTTCGGGCCTTCTATGTTATGTTCTTTCTGTCAAGCATCTGTGGCTTTTCATTTTCTGCAGTATTACAGGCTTCGGGCCTTTCTATGTTAGTTTCTTTCTGTAAAAGGACTGTGGTTTCTCTCTGCCGCTCATGGTATATTCATTATGCACATCCCGATCAGTGCTCTGATGGTCTGTCATCTTATGCAATCCTCGTTTCAGTTATTGGCTGTGGCGCTGCTATTTTTTGCACATTGGGCTCTGCACATTGGGCTTCGATTGTATGCTCTCCATATACAGATTTTCAGATTGAGACAATGCATCTTCTTTGTAACAAGATCATTATATATTCTCAATATAATATATATCCTGATTTTTCTTTCTGAAAAAAAGGTATATGTGACTTAACTGAGGACTCCAATTATTAGACATTATGCATCTATTGTAATATATTCATATTCATTTAGATTAGTTGCCCTATGATTAGTAAATTTTATATACCATTATAAAAAATGTGAAAGTATTGCAGAGAGAGAATCAACAAGCATCTGAAAGTATTGCAAGTATTGCAGAATCTAATCTCTTCATTGTTTCAAAAATATAAAAAAAAGAAACGGAGATCCGAGATCTTATCGTCGGACGAGGGAGTAAGAGCGGGAGCCTCTGCATTGGCGGAAGGTGTGAAGAGATTAATTGACAGGAAGGCGACAGAGAGAAACTTCCTTACACTGATAGATCCGAGGAAGACCCTCATAATAAACACATAAAGAGGGTCCCTTCCCTCAAAATTTACTGGGTTCTGCTAATTTGTTACCCAACGGAACTAGGGTTTGAGACTTGGTTTACAGTTGAGAAAAACTGCTTGGAAAGAGCGAGGCTATTTTTCTAATTCTTTACTCTGGAGAACTAGATTATAGTATTGGTTGAAAGTTTAGGGGGATAGAAGGATCAAGACTAATGATAGCGATGGAAGTTGCACAAACTTCCAGGGTGGCATAGAATCCCATTGAAAGAATGATTCTTTTATTATGCTCCAATGTACATGTGGAAATAAAACTTTCAAAATATGAAGAAATGAGACGTTCACAAATTTGTCTTTTTAATAATGTTGATATATATATATATATATATATATATATATATATATATATATATATATATATATTAAACATTATAGAATATATTGGTCAAATCTTGACTACTAGGTAGTCAAAAGAAAAACAATTGATAGAGTACCTTGGAGGGACTAATAATAACGATAAAACATAGAGACCTATAACAACTATGTGTAAGCATACAAAGATTGCACTCATTAACTAAAAAAAATTATATAGATTCTAATCAATTTTTATTGATGGGAGAATCAACCTAAATGAGAATAGGAACTCTGTTTTCTTCTTCAATGATTTGAAGGTCTAGATTTTTCAACTTCTTGGAAATTTTGTTGAGTTTGTGGTCCATCTTATCTACTTGTTGATGTAAAAAATCAATACAAATAAATATTTCTTCATAGGCTTAATTCCTCTCTACAAGCACCTTGCTCATAATTATCTTCAACTACTATATATATCTATTGTTTACATATATTGGATTTATTGGATTTTCCTACCACACACGGTTGCAAAAATCCATTTCCCCAAGTCTTCCTCCATTTAAAAATAAAACAATAACCTCTTATCATGTGAGATCCATGCTCAATAACTTCCTACATTGAAAGTGATGTAAGTCCTCTCAAATCACAAGTTTATATCTCAATACTTAATTGTGCTCACGTCCCGGGGTGAGATTCCCTACTGCAACTTCTACCTATCATGTTAAATATCATCATAAAATACAGAGAATCTTCTAAATATATTTTGATAAAAATTAAATAAAAAAATACAAAAAAATATAATATAAACATTACATAACTTTCTTCTGAAATTATAACTGATATTTTTAATTCATAAAATATGTATTTTTTATTAATAAAAAAAATCTATTTTGCTTTTCTTTTTAAATTTTATTTTTTTATTCCAATCAAATTTTAAACATGTGTTATATTATAGATTTAGTTTGTAAAAAAAATATATAAACATTACATAACTTTCTTCAACTGAAATTATAACTCATATTTTTAATTCATAAAATATGTATTTTTACTAATAAAAAAAATTATATTTTGCTTTTCTTTTTTAATTTTATCTTTTTATTCAAATCAAATTTTAAACATGTGTTATATTATAGATTTAGTTTGTAAAAAAAATATTATAAGTTTTTCAGTAATGAGAATTTAGACATCTTTCAACGTATCTTATTGGATACGTTAAACAATCCACTTGCTGGGATACTGTGCTACCTCTATTACCTTGGTTTTGTTGTTTTTGTCCCTCTATAGTATTCTAAAAGTGTTAATTTTTTTTTTTTTTGTGGTTGTTAAGTCTTTCATCAGATCTTTTTAGCACCGGTCAAAAGCGTATTTGTAAGCTCTAAGAGCAGTCTTTGTAATAGTTTTTTGTTAACATCCATGATGTATGGATCCCCTGCATCCATTTTGTTTTTTTTCTTTCCTTTAGGATCACGATGGAGAATCTCATTTCCAATATATATGTACTTTCTCTCATAATAGAAAGCAATTTTTTCCTTTGGAAAAAAAGGGCCTGTATTTTGAGGAGTGGGATAAATTTCACAAACACATACCACATTAGTTGCAGGAGAGGGGAAAGATAGCAACCCAACCCTATTTTTGTGAGCCCTCGACCCCATTGTTTGTGCACCTATATTAGGGTTTTTGAGTATCGACATAGTCCACCTAGGTTTCAGTGAATATTTCATTATTCCCATTCTTTTATTTCCAAGGGTTTCGAGGTTTGATTCTCATGCCCTTCCTCTTTCATGGTAAGATTATACAATTACAGGCCATAGTGCTTCTATAACCCAAGAACTAATATCAACATTTTCCTCTATATTCCAATAGGATATGTACTAATGTTGAATGTGATTTGTTGCTGAAATTTAGTTGAAACAATGTTGATTCTTCATTCACATGTAAAGTCGGTGAATTTAAATTATGTCGGATCAACTGATTAGGATTTCAATAATGAGCTCAGATTGCTGCAAGCCCAAGGAAAGCAGGTAGGAGTGTAAGAAGAGTTGTCCTATTTTCATGATTAGGATTTCAATAGTGAGCTCAGATTGTTGCAAGCCCAAGGAAAGCAGGTAGGAGTGTAAGAAGAGTTGTCCTATTGTCAAAATAGGTGGCCTTTGCCCTTTAGTGTACAATTTCATTTCAAATTTACATGGGTTGTTGTTTTCTCTTTTACTATGTTATGGCTCAGCTTCCTGTTAAAGAATAGAAAAAAAAAATTGTGTTACAGCTTGATTTTCTTAGTTGATCGGATTATTTGATTGAATGTAAAAGATAATATACAAAGAATTTGTATATTATTAATGATAAGTTGGAAGATATCTCGGGTGGTTGGGAGGGTTTAATGATGACTTCCCCACCTGAGTTCCAGTCTCACGACGCAATTATGTTAAAAAATAATATACAAAGAATTTGTATATTATTAATGATAAGTTGGAAGATATCTCGGGTGGTTGGGAGGGTTTAATGATAACTTCCCCACCTGAGTTCCAGTCTCATGATGCGATTATGTTCTAGTTTCATGACGCGATTATGTTATATGTCATCATGACTATGTTGTATATATGAGCAGAAGAAGATATGATAAGCATTTGAGAATAAGATATGTTTGCCTTTAACAATGACTAAAGAAATAGGTTTTCAATGTGAAATCACCCCAAACCCCGACACTTCCTTCCCAGTCCTATGATTTTCAAATCTCTCTCCTATCACCACCTCTCTCATTGTTATAAAAAAAGAAAGAAGAAAGTAAGTCAGGGAACCCTTGCCACTCCTATCACCACCTTTCTCATTGTTAAAAAAGAAGAAGAAGAGGAAAGTAAGTCAGGGAACCCTTGCCACAATGACAAAGAACTAAGTGAAAATCACTATGCGAAGCGAATCCAAAGACAAATTGGTTTCGTTCAATTATTTACGCCTTGTCGGGAGTCATGCATTTAATCTATTTTAATTTAATCCATAATTAAAATATGAAAACACAAGTTAAATTGAAATAACTTATGCATCAATCAAAATTGTTAATGTTAATTCCAATTAATAATTCAATGATATTGAAAACTCATAAAATGCCCAATTTCCACAATTTTAATACTGAACATTCAAAACTTTTTTAAAAAGAAAATCACTTTTACACAAAATACCATTAAAATCAATCTGCCAACTCATTGACTGCTAATAGCGTGGAGGATATTCTCATTATTTGATTTTTTTTTTAATTTAGGTAGATAGGATATTTCCATAGGAATTGGAAAGAACGGTCAAAGTGGCCAACGCATCTAAATGTGTGGTTGAGTCCATAGTTACGAGGATTATCAAATGGGTGGGTGGAGTCCATGGTTATAATCTCAAGAAGATTGTAATTTTGTTTTTTGTTTTAATCGCGAATTGTCCGTTTTGTAGCAATTTTAGAAATAGTGAAAAAAAAAAAAAAACGAAATTTGAAGTTTAAGGGTAAGAGAAAAATATAGGGTCAATTATATGTGTTCTATTCAGTTTTATTAGCTAGCATGGTCGGTAAACGTTAAAAGGGCAATTATGGGTTATTAAGTAGATATATTCATATTCTTTTAATTATTTATATGTAAATTTTGTGTTAAATATTAAATTTATTTAAATATTAAATTATTATTTTTTATATGAATTTTGCTGGAATTATAATATTATTTGATTAATAAAATTTGAGATTTAAGATCATATTAAAATTATTTAATATTAAAATAGATTATACATCTATTCAAATTTTGAGAATTTATCTTGTTATAAAAAATTACATAGTTACAAGTCACTCAACAACTACACAAAAAGTCCCAAAAATTGTGCCAAGGCTTCCGTTATAATAATGCCCTATCATAAAGTACAGTATTACTTTAGTCACAATATAATTAATATTATCATATTATTGGTTGTTTTTTATTAATTATATAGTGATTTTTTACTTTTTTTTCTAATAAATATTCACTCCTAATTTGGAATTTTGCTTCTCCTATCAACAAAAGTGGAACTATTCAGCTTGGAAAATGAAAATACTTTGTCAAATCTAGCAACTATTGAAGTAGAAAGTTGCTTTTGGTAATAATAGAGATTTCTCATTTTTTTTCAAATAATCTTTATCTAATATTTATTCTATTAGAAACAAGAGATTTCTTGTTGAGTGATTTAGTTTTTCAAGATGATATTCCCAAATAATTTATTCCTTTGTATATTTGCACTTTTAAGAGTAATGGCTAATTTATACATATTAAAAAAATAAAAAAATTAAATAATATAGCAACAATAAAATAATTATCATTTTTCTATTTTATATTTTAATATAAATATTTTTAAATTTGGTAAATTAATTGTAATTATTAATATTATTTAAGCAATATAAAGTATTTTAAATTAATTTTCAATCTCAAATGTTATTTTAACAAAAAAAAGTTGGTTTTTTTAAATTGATTTAAGTAGATTCAACACTAATCCTAATATACATGATAAAATCTTTAATGAACTTAATGTGAAGTATAACAAATTGCAAGGCTTATAATAACATTCCATATAGATAAGATGATATTTAGAACGTAGAAAATAAGGATTAAGACAAAAATTGATAAATCCAAAATTCTGTGTAGTTCAATATATGTGACGAAGCTTTTATTTGATATAGGTATTATGTTAATTGGGCAAGAAATATTGAATGAAATTGTATAAATGTTGTGATTCTTGTTATTGGATTAAATTCATAATTCTTCTATGTCAGGGTAGGTGGAAATTCCTCATTTATCATGATTATTGTTCTTTTGAAGTTGAATTTTAGGTAAAATTATGTTTTGTATTTTGTATTTTTCATTATTATTAATAAATAATCTAAATGAAAGTGGTAGAGAAAAGATTAATATTTCTAGGTTGTCAATTGGTGAGTATGAGTTCATTCCAATTTAATGAATATATTTTCTTATTATTGGACATGGTTTTATAATTTATCAGAAATTTTACAATGTTTAGAATTTAGGGAAAATTCACCAAAATTTTACAAGGTTTTATAAGTATAATTCAAATAAAGATTAGCTAAGAATTTACAATTAGTAAAATATTACCATTAAATTATAAATACCTATCATATTATTGATAAAATAAACTTAATTTTTTCCTTGTATCATAAGGATTGGCCCATTTATTATACACGTAAATTTAGGGGAAGCAGGGAAGCCATATCATGATTCCACCAGAATGAGTTGGGTAACTCTAATTTATTGTGGAAAATTTGGTAAAATATCTGAGGTAATTTTTCACATAAAACTCTTCTCATTCTCCTAGAACTACTACAAATTCGTGTTGACTATTCCTGCTAGCTCAACATTGCACAAAATGAGCTTTTCCTTCATTGTTCCATAATTCCTTAGGGAACTCATCCTTCAATGCTTCTAGTGTGCCTAACAAATCCTCAAAATTTTTATCCTTGATTGTTGAAGTGCCAAGGGGTTTTTCATATGATTTTATGGCTTGATTTCATTCCTTTTTCTCACTAGTTTGAATTAATAACAATTTAGGTTGCCTCTTCTCATCCGTTCCCTCTGAGCATGCCAAAGTCTATCCCTAAACCGCACATACAACATAATCCTTCCAAATCAAATTCCCTTGTCGCTTCAAATCCTACCTCCTATGTGGAAGCTCTTAGTTTCAAGTCAAATCTCCGCACCCACCACCCCCACAATCTCAACTATGGAACTCACCTTTTAATTTTGTGGGCACACTTTATTAGGACAGGTTTCCCTAAGGAAAACATCAAGTTTCTAGAGCTGATTTTGCCTCACAACTTTTCCTCCTCAAAGTGTTGATCCAACTCTCTCATTAACACATTATTGTGTTAGGTGGTCCTTCAACCACTGCATTCAATGATTTCCTATTAACTTATCAAGGAAAAATGGAGGTTATTTATTAAAATTAAAATGGCTTCACAAAATATTTTGGCAAAGGTGGTTATGGATCATGGAAAATTTTAGGGGCGAATTTTTGCCCTTAGGCGAAATTAAGGGGTTTTAAATTTTTAGTGGGCGAAT
Source organism: Pinus tabuliformis (assembly GCA_031772625.1). NCBI lineage: Eukaryota > Viridiplantae > Streptophyta > Pinopsida > Pinales > Pinaceae > Pinus > Pinus tabuliformis. The sequence goes on from CM062808.1 coordinate 834,922,333, forward strand.
ATTTTGTATCATAGTACATTTTTACAAATCGCCTCAAATTTATTTTATAAAAAAAATAGGTATTGAGGTTGGCCCACCTTATTTTAATGGAGAGGGTAAAAAAGGTAAATTTAACCCTTAGGAGTTACAACCTTCCATTCGCCCCAATTTTCAAGAATATGTTTTATTTAAGTGAATCCTATGGGCCTAATAAAAATATAAATAAATGAGAGGTATGGTAAATAAATAAAACATTTTTTATATTTATTCCATAAGTCACCTTGTATACATGCAAGGGTGTAAACAAATAAAAATATAACTAAAGTGGAGGTATGGTAAATAAATAAAACCTCTTTTTATACTTACTCAAAAGGTATGGTAAATAAAGAAAAATATAAATAAACTAGAGGTATGCTAAATAAATAAAACTTCTTTTTATATTTAGTCCATAACCCTCTTTCTATTTATGAAGGCTCAAAAAAGAGGTTTTATTTAAGTGAATCCTATGGGCCAAATACCATATTTGTAAAAGAGGTATGGTAAATTAATAAAAATATAAATAAACAAGAGGTATGGTAAATAAATAAAACATTTTTATATATTTAGTCCATAAGTCACCTTATATTTATGAACACTCAAAAAATGCGTTAAATGTAGGTGAAACCTATGGGCAAAATACTATGGGCCAAATACCATGGGCTAGATTATTATTAATACCATGCAAAAAAAACATTATTAACCCTAATATTAGTATTAATAAAAATAAAAATGGCACATGGTATTGACCCATGGTATTCACGTGGAATGTAGCATATTTAAAGGGGGGAATTAAACCAGCATAGATCCTTCTTTAGTCTGGATCTACTAAGCCCTGAGAGGGATCAAATATGGTGATATGCAAACTAGCATAGAGTGAAAAAATATTTGATCCCTCTCGGGGCTTGGTGGATCAAGAGTAAAAATGGATGTTGTAATTTAATGTATGTTAAACATTCTAACTTGGTTAAAATAAAAAATAAAATAAAAATCAATTATTATTTTTATTAATTTTTATAAATTACTAATAGTAAATTTTAAGCTCTAGGTTTATGATAACCCATGGTATTGACCAATGGTAATACCATGGTATTGATGTGAGCATAGACTATTTAAAGGGGAAATTCTATCATCTTAGATCCATCTTAATTCTGGGTCTACCAAGTGCTTAGAGGGATAAATAGCTTTCATCCCTCTAAGAGTGGTAGACGTGGAGTTAAGATGGATATAGGTTGGTTTTTATGATAATGAAGATATTAAATAGACTTAGGAAATTATATTGTAAAAACATCTTAAGGTGAATGGTTAAAGCTACATTTAGTCACTTCACAAAATTTAGTTAAAAATACCAATATCGCCATTAATATTGACTTTACTGATTTAACAAAAAAAATTCAAAACAGTGAAACCTTATCACTCTTTCCACATCACCCTCGCAGAAGATTTCCCACCATTTTTCAAACATTCTCAATATGATATCTTCATGAAAAAGTTTAAGTATTGATGTTGGATTAGTTGTTTGAAAAATAAGCTGGGTTGTACAACCTTTCATCTTCTGTCTATTCTTAATTTGTCCTAATGATTTGTAGGGGTTGGAGCCACTGCACCATATTTTCCTAAAAGGTGGAGATTGTTCACCAAAAAGGAAATTATTTTACATGTTACAACGCTGTTAAAAAATGTGAGATGTATGAGGGTAGTGAATTATGCTAATAAGCAATTTAGATTGGGAGAGACGTAATTAAATTTTATTATTTAATTGAAGATTTCCAATTAAAATAATAATAAATCTACATTTATATATTCATATATTGATTGGAAGGCTTCTCAAAATGGTCACTTCTTTCAATTAGATCCTCTTCAAGCCTTTGGGATACCTAATACTTTCTTATATAATATAGTTGGGGCTTGCTACTTGTTGGCGTGTTGGGGTAAACAAACTTGATGTGATCTTTTTTATCTCGCAATTGGAGTCTATAGAATAAGAAAGAAATTTGATAACTTGAAAAAAGTGGTAGCTTGACAAAAGTTGTAGAGAAAAGATTAATCTCTCCTACCTTGATAGAACTCATGGTCAATATCAACACCTACAAGAACTTTGTTGTAGAATATTATCAAAACTAATAGAAGGATATGAAAGAGTGTATTGTAAGAACCTTGACAAATACGACCACTAAAACTTGGCACATTGTTTGTAGGAAAAGAAAATTATGTCTCTTTTTTCCAAACATGTATGTTAGTATATTACAGTTTAATGAATATGTTTTCTTATTATCATATATGGTTTCATACTTTAACAAAACATTCGCCAAGACTTCACAATGTTTTATTATTCAGTAAAATATTTTCCAAGATCTTATAAGATTTTATAATTCAGTGAAAGATTCTCCATCACTGTACAAGATAGTATAATCTGGTGAGAGATTTGTCAAAAAAATTATATATACATATCATATTATTGATAAAATCGCCTCCCATTTTTCCTATGTATCATGGGGATTAGCCCATTTATTATATATATAAATTTAGGGTGGTTCTTAAAATTTTCCCTGTTATGGATTCTTAGGCTTATTGAAATCCCTTTTTAGTCTCCTTGAGTTATCCCCCCTTGTAGTATCATGGTCCCTATAGGTTCCCGTTCCACTGTTTATCAAGTCATTAAGGAAAAGTGGAGGTTATCTATCAAAAAATAGTTTGACAAAGGTGGTTAGGAATTCTTAGACTTATTGAAATCACTTTCTTGTCTCCTTCACTTATTGCACCCTCATATTATCATGGTCCCTATAGGTATTTGTTCCTCAATCATTTTCTCATAGTTTTATTAGTGAAAGAATATAGAGTTTGCAATATAACTATGTCTAGATTATCACACCATTGTAATTATTTATCCATGCCAAAATAACACAATAATTATAATATAGATTAATCACATTTTAATGAGGAAGGTCTTGCATGGGTATCTTACACATGTTGTGCTTAAAGGAATTATTGTCTTGCAAGATCGGATGAGAACATATAGGAAAATGCATCAAATGTGGTGATTAATGATTGATTAATTATTGTAATTTTATTAGTATAGGTTATTGAGTGATGCATTACTAGATTTATTGTAATTTATACATGGTTGTGAGGATAGAAGAACTATAAATTAGAAACATTATCACAAATTATGTATATGCTAGGTACACATACATACATGGGTATGCGGATTAGTACAACTAGTTAATGAACTACTTAATTAATGGTTGGATGATTATAAAATTAAATTACATAAGTAAATATTTAGAAACATTAAATGTTCTCCTTAACTTGATTAATTGGTTGGTATGGTATATTAAATCAATATAATGGTTGTGATAAAATTTATGAAAAAATGTTTAATATTTATTTATAAATGTGTGTGGAATAAGAATTTCAAGTTGATTTCAATTAATTTATAAAATGCATTTAATGATTTATTTTATTTTAATTTACTTTTTCTAAATATCTAAATAATATAAATATAATAGAATAGTTTAATTAATATATGAAATGGTTTTTTTTCTCTTCATTTTCATGAGTAGAAGAGATAGAATTTGTATGTGTGTTGTAGATTGGATGGCAGAGTGCCTGGATTGTTGCCAGCCTATTCCATGACAGAACACACAAGGTTTCCATGGTCAATTTGGGCAGATCACACAAGATTTCCTTGACCACAATGTTGCCAGCCCAGGCCAAGTAAGCACATACATTTCTTTCAAATTCAAATTCACAATAATCTAACCAAAGCAACTCTCTCTTCAATGTTTTAATATCTCTAGAGTTCATAAATTTCTTTCAAATTCAAGTTCTCAATAATGTTATTAAAGTATTTGTGTCTCGATAATCACCATTTATTAGAAATTTAAAAAAGAAAAAACTAAATTCAAAGAAAATTTTCATTTACATAGATTTTCTTCTAATATGTTCATCCCGCAAAAATCTATCTCTAAAAAAAACCGAGATACACTGCATATCCTGATTCCATCATTACAACATTATAAACATACTACTTACATATATATAAATTGTTCTGAAACTAATAAGGATCTCGAGCATGTACCCAAAAATGGATTTAGACTGAAACACAAATTTTAAAACTAAATCAATTCAAACCAAAAAGGTTAAGTGCTCTGGAAAAACACCCTTATATTTTGATGAAACTTGACCTCCTGAATGTGCCACTAGAAAATACACTGTAACTTATCTTGCCTGAGGCTTGGCTGCATCTTTATTTTGACAATATATCAACCTATTTATTATGTTCTCGGTATATGTGAGAGACAAAAATCCTTTTGAATCCAATTTGAGAGAGTTGGAGCCTTCAATGAAAATCTTATATTTTCCCACTCAACTATCACTTTAAAATCACCATATACATCAATCTAGGCTATGTCCATTTATTTGGCACAATAGAGGATGTTAAACACACAAATTGGAAACCAATTCAACTATATTATTAGTGATGGTGTCAAAGAATGGTGTACATAGTGTACATATAAATACAATAAGAAAATTGATGATTTAGTTTTTGGGTCTTCTTGGGATCTAATAACTAATCACCATAACACACACTAACCCAAATATCAATCACAAGGATTAGGTGTCTAACATTCCCTACTTAATCCGAAGGGATGTATCAAAGTCCAAGAATGAGAGCTAAAAATGCAAAAATGCTTTAAGCCAAGAATTGAATGTTTCTCAGAAACGGTTTTCAAAGGATGACCACAGACCAAAGATGGTGGTTTTTAAGAAAAAACCACAAACCAAAGATGGTGATTTTTAGGAAAAAAACCACAAACCATACCAAAATATGGGAGAACTTAAATGTCTCAACCCCTGATGGTTCAAATATGACCACAAACTCTGGAACTATCATAATAGTTCCTAAAACAAATTTCAACATGGCAAAAGCATGCAATCATGCTCATCATCATATAGCATAAATCAAAACAACTTTTCCTACAACTCTGAATCTGATTTTTGAACTTAGAATCTAGGCTGTAGCAGTAAACTTTGATTATCTCTATCTCAGGCTCACTTGATAAATCTTCGAACATTTAGCAGATCATCATCAATTCTATCAGTTCCCCCATTTTCAAGTATAGGGTGAGAATATGAATTACTGTTCGCTGCAAGACTGGTCAATACTCTCGAACATAACCTGTGGCAGGACCTGTAAATCTTCTTGGCAGTTTTAGACCAGTCCCAAGAAGAAATCCATCCAAAATTATGTTTGAAACATTTGTTTGAATGATGATTCTTCTTTCCACAATATTCAAAAGGATGAAGATTCTTATAGGATGAAGATAATTAGAATCATCTTTCTCATTTCCAACTCTATCACAATATTGACATCTAACAATTTGTTGTGGTACAACATCATTCAAAAATCCAACACTACGAAACTGTATAGGTTTTGAAAAGTCATGAATGTAAAAAGAAACATCTATATCATATCCCACACTAGTTATGTTTTTGTTGTGCACAATTTCTTCCCAAGGTACAACAAATGTTTTGGGAACACCAAGTCCATCTCTATGCAAATCTGCTCTTGAAGTGTCTCCATCAATCTTCGACTACTAATGGGAGTCAAATTCAAAGAGAGAATTGTTCTAAACAAAAACTAGTTCAGAATCACAATGATTCTGTTGACATCCATCTCGCTGGAATTGGGATTCTAGTTGTAGAAACTCAATCTTTTCTTGTGCATTTTGCAAACAATCTCTAATGTCAGACAAGTTGTCTTTGTTAATTTGGACCGTGTTATGAATAGTAGATGACATTAGACTACTGAATAACTCTAGCAAATCATTGACTCTCATCATTTTCTCGAGCTTTCTATCAAAGAAAGTCTTGCAATCAACTTTGAAAAGAGCGTTGACTTCAACCGAAAATGCACCTGTTTACAATGAAATTTCAACAAAAAAAATATGAATAATGCTATATAACTGCAACTGCACAATCAAAGACTTTTATCCTTGCCCCATGTAATGATAACCAAAGGAATCTGAAAACTCAAGTTTGTTTTTATTTATGTCCGACGTGCATGAATCATTCAAGTGCCATGTAATGAAAAGCAAAGGAATCTGAAAATTCAAGTTTGTTTTGATTTCTGTCCAACGTGCATGAATCATTCAAGTTCAAACATGAATGGCAAATTCATCAAATAGTAACGCACAAATAACAGTGGAATTGTTGCAAACAAAATATCTTCTTCTTGCTGCACAACCCGTGTACTGAATATCACAACCTCCTTGTAAAATTAAATAAATTACCAAACACAACGATTTGAACTTATGACTTTTAATACCAAAAGTAACTATATAAACTTTTTTTGTGGGGACAACAATGTCCTTTTCTTTTCTTGATTTTATACTCATAAATTCTATAATTTAAACTTAACGAAATCAAAATCAAAGCTCAATCAGAATCTGATATCAACTTCTTGTTTAGCTGGACGAAGCAATGGCCCCCTTCCTCCACTGCCATTGGATTGCGGCAACTGCCAAATTTTCAGTTGAGAAGGATATCTTCTTATTAATCCACGGGGAAGGAGATTGATAATCTGAAGCGCTCCCAATGTATTATGGATCGTGCACATAGATCTGAATTTTAATTAAAAAAATGTTGCATCCAGTGATCTCCTGAAAACCTTCTCTGTTGTCACCTTTCATCAAGTATACCGGGAACAAAACATTTTGGCCGATGCACTTTCCAAATGAGGTCTTCCTCTTCCCCAGGCTTATTTTGGCCGATGCACTTTCCAAATGAGGTCTTCCTCTTCCCCAGGCTTCATGGTATACTAGCTAGAGGTTGATGTCTGGGAGCGATCACTGGACTACTTCGAGATTCAATTTTGGAGTATCATCCTGCATGTTTTCTGGTATATTTTCTCATCCCTGGAAGATTTTTTCTGCCGACCGTTTCCCCTAATGGGACCAGCTTTTAACATTAACTAGTTCGATTTTTAGATCATATTACATTTTTTCTGTTGCACTGTATCGTGTACTAATCTTGTTTTGAGTTTTTTTTAATGTAAACAGAGTTTGTTCTCTGCCCCTCATTGGCAAACACAGATTGGTATACACCTGATATCTATTCTCTAAACTGTTACAGAGGATAAAGCACCTTACCATCGTAAAACTTTCACACTTAATTGAATGAAAGTTTCGCTTTTTTTTTTTTATTAAATTTATGGAATTCGGAGATTGGTATACACCTGATATCTATTCTCTGAACAGTTACAGGGGATAAAGCACCTTACCATCGTAAAACTTTCACACTTAATTGAATGAAAGTTTCATTTGTTTTTCTTATTAAATTTACGGAACTCGGAGATATCTGCGCTTATCTCTACTGATTATACTCATGTGTAAGCACCCAATAATAGGAATGAAAACAAGGGTTGAACTCCATCTGATGATGTGATTCCCTCAAAAGAAAAATTATACTTTTCCAGGGAGCACCTTCAAATTAAAAAATGCTGAAGCCGGGAAGCTATACTTACGTATCTCGAGCTAGTGGAATAGATTCAAGTGTGCTTCTCCACGCACAAGAACTCATGAGTGCTTCTCTACTCGTAGCAGACAGCGTGTCGGATAGACATGGTTTTTCACACAGAAGCCTCCATCTAGGTTCTATAAGGCGCTCCAAAAAATATGGATGATATGGTACAACCTTAAGAACAGACAAGCCCACCACGGTTTCGCCAAACCAGCAAACAACATTCTCTCTGCAAACGCTAATGTCACGAACAATGAAAAATCACTTTTACCATCCGACTATAGGATCACTTAGGAAAGGCCAAAACCCATTCCCCACACTGTAAAATAACCCACAAAACTAGTGGCTCACCTATTCAACAGAGAAGATCAACTGTGCTCTTATACCACCGTTAGATACAATTCAAATTATATTATTAATGGTGGTGTCAAAAAAATGATAAACATCGTGCACATATAAATATAATAAAAAAACTGTTAATTTAGTTTTTGTGTTGTTTTGGTTTCTAATAATTAATCACCACAATACAGTAACCTAAATTTCAGTCACAAAGATTATGGGTATACATATAAATACAATAAAAATATTTTTTAGTTTTTGTGTCTTTTTGATTTCTAATAACTAATCACCCTAACACACTAACCCAAATCTCAACAGAAAATACCCCAAATACTCCGCTCTCATGTTAGAACCAAACCACTAAAATACTCCGCTCTCATGTTAGAACCAAACCACTAAATCATCTAAACTTATAGAAATCTCCACACCTCATGACTATTAACATCCCACTGCAACATCACTCTTGATTAGAAGGCCCCATCGAAATAACCAACCAGGAACCTTTTGCAAACTTTCCTTCATAATAAAACTTCTTTTTGTTATTTTTTTTTGTGATGTTAAAAAAAAATGCTGAGATCTTAGAATCTGTGGCTCGCTAATCAACATTTTAATGTTTTTGAGTCCATTTACTATTTGGTAGAGCCCCAGCAGGTATTCCTTCGTGTTTCACCTCACTCGTACATTTGGTTCCTATGACCTGATTGCTTGTGATTCCTTGTGATTTGTTTCATTAAAATTCATATTCAGCCTCGGGAACAGGTGGCTCAATCCATGCCATCTGAGAAGGTTAAGATTTTTAAATAATTGGAGCAGTATGTAGAAAACAAAGATTGATTCATTTCAAGACGTTTTTGGCTGATTCTTCTGCCCAAAAAGAATTGCGGGAGCAGTCGAAGGAATTGTGTGATGATTAAGTAGTCTAAAAGTGTTATAAATAAATTGTAGGATGACTCTAGCCTAGAACCGTTGTACATAGTTTTTCTTGCATTTTAAAATCAATATTTAATAAGTACAATAATTTGGAGGGTCTTTTTTGCGAGGGTTTTAAAATCAATATTTAATAATGAAATTTTATTAGTACAATAATTTGGAAGTTTTTTTTATTTGTTTTTGTTTCCTATAAATTCTGGGTAGATCAATTCCAAGGGATCACATCCACCAACCAAATTAGCAGAGCCTAATTTTAAAAGCGTTGAGGAGAATTGACTCAGTGAACTTCCAATCGGAGTTAATTTGGAAAGTTTTATTTAGTAAGATTGGGTTAAATATGTATGATAATTGAGAGAAAATACTTCAAAAAAAAAATTCTTGTTAGATTAAAGAGTGGAGTGACCTAATTTTGACTAATTTTTAGGTTTTCATTTGAGTTATGATTTAGATTTTTTATTTTAGTAAGTCTGACAATACAATTTTAAGCAAGATAATAATATTTAATATCATTTATTATAAATTAATAAAATAATAAAAATCAATTTTCAATTACTATTACATATTTTGAAAATCAAACTGTATTATATTTTCAAAAATAACCATTTTAATAAAGATTTCTTAACTCATCGAAAAGATCAATAATTAGAAAATAAAATTAAAAATAATTATAAAATTTGAAAAAAAAAAAATTACATATCCACAAGGCTTGATAGATTGTACCAATAAGAAATATATTTTTATTGGAAGGTAGTCTCGTAAGAGGGTGCGCAGGATCTAGAAGACCAAAAACAAAACATTTAACTTTCTCTGGATGATATATAATTATAGATAGATTGAACATGTAAGTTAATTTGAAGACACCAAGTTTGGGATTAGAAGGAGGTAGTATTGTTTGATATTGAACTTTTTTTTTCTTTTAACATTAGGAAAATGAGGGTGGGAGTTCATTATGAGATTATTTTGATTCAAGTTGTATTTAGATTTGATTAAGCTTTATACAATTTAGTGATAGTTTTTAATTAAGAAAATATTTTACCATTTAATATTGGATTTGGTTTTAATCTATATATCATTGGACCTTTAAAAAAACAATATGTCATGTAATATGTGATGATTTTTTATTATTGAACTATATATGTTGTAACCAACTTGTTGTGAAATGTTTAAAATGTTAATATGCCGATTGTTTTGAGAATATTTATTTAATTATTAATGAAGTTTAATTTTGTATTAATTTTTTTTTTTGGAATTTGGTCATAAAATAAGTAGGAGTTTTACATGATCTATAAATTTAATATAATTTTTGGTGTTTTGGTCATTTCAGAATCAGAATATCTTTAAAAGTATGGATCATGATAACATTTTATTCATTCTTGAAATTTAGATCAAATGGTTTTCAAATTCATGGTTACAAATAAGATCATTTTACTATAAGATTATGTTACTCTTATTGCTAATATGTATCCCAATCACTAGGAAATTCTAAAGGAAAATAAGATAATTGTGCTTTAATTATAAGCCAAAAATGAATAGTTACTTTCAAGCATGTAGTCCATGTTCTTTCTAGGACTAGTTGCAACCTTAAGCCTATTACAATGTTCAAGTTGAGAGAAGGTCAAAAGAACAATTCTTTCTTGGAGTTCACTATTGTAGAGTCTTAATCTTACCTTTCACCTTATTCTCATTTCATATTATCAAATAATTTTAATTTAATTTAATTCAATATGATACTGATCCAAGTGGATATTGGTGGCCACCCACCTATTCCACCTAGACCTCTAGCTAGTTTCATCCTTTTCCTTGCTTATTTCAACATTTAGTATTTTAGTAGTTTTTTGGGGCCCTCCACGCCCCAAACAGAGATAATATTACCAAGTTATGACTCCAAGAATTTGGCTTCCCAACTAACCCCAACGGGGCCCACAAACTCTTGGTGTTCCATCTCATGGGGTTAGGGTTTTGGTTGATTAGGGTTTTCCCTTATTGTTCAATAATAAATAGGCCCTTGAGCCTCATTGTAACATAGTTAAGAGATAATATACCATTGTTTGAACTAGTTTATTTCAAACTTGTTTACAAGTCTGTTTCAGTATTTGATATTAATGAAATGTAGTGTTATTTCTACTACATCTCTGTATTTATGGTTATATCTGTAACTTTTTGCGTTCCTATTTAATCTTGGATTAGTGGTATCAAAGCGGTTTGTTATTTCTATGTTTTTCTTTGCATATCCCCAACGAGGTCGGGATATAAGGAGTCAGAGCTCGAATTGGTCGAACATTTGCAAGACCAACCTCGCAAACCCCGACGACTTCACATGGTGGAAGAGAGGAAAGGCAACGAGGTAGAGGGTCCTTTCAAAATCTTGCTCGAAGAAGCCCTCAAGTAACAAAGGAACATGATGATGGACAAAGAATGATGTACATCGTGTACATATAAATATAATAAAAAAATGGTTAATTTAGTTTTTGTGTCTTCTTGGTCTCTAATAACTAATCACCATAATACACTAACCTAAGTCTCGGTCACAAGGATTATGCGTGTACATATAAATACAATAAAAATAACCTTTAATTTAGTTTTTGTGTCTTCTTGGTCTCTAATAACTAATCACCATAACACACTAACCCAAATCTCAATCGCAAACATTATGCATCTAACAAAGAATACCCAAAACTACCCCTGTTGAAACATCACTCTTACCCCATCGAAAAAACCAACCAGAAACCTTTTCCAAACTTTCCTTCATAATAAAATTTCTTCTTTTTGTTATTTTTTTTATGATGGGTCTTTCTCCAAAAAAAAATGCTGAGATCTTAGAATCTGTGGCTCACTAATCAGCATTTTAATGTCATCATTTTAATTTTTTTCAAATTCATTTACTATTTTGTAGAGCTCCTGCACTTAATTCCTGCATGTTTCACCTCACTCATGCATTGGGTTCCTATGACCTGATTGCTTGTGATTCTTTGTGATTTGTATCATTAAAATTCATATTCAACCTCAGGAACAGGTGGCTCAAACCATGCCATCTGATAAGGTTTAGATTTTTAAATAGTTGGAGCAGCATATAGAAAACAAAGATTGATTCATTTAAGCCATGTTGCTAAGTGTGGGCAGCCACAAGACTTGTTTGGATCATTCTTCTACCCAAAAAGAATTGTGGGAGCAGTCGAATGAACTGTGTGATGATTAAGTAGTCTAAAAGTATTATAAATAAATTGCAGGATGACTATAGCCTAGAAGAATTGTACATAGTTTTTCTTGCATTTTAAAAATAATGTTTAATAATGAAATCTGATTAGTACAATAATTTGGAGCGTTTTTTTTTGGGAGGGTTTTAAAATCAATATTTAATAATTAAATTTTATTAGTACAATAATTTGGAAGTTTTTTTGTTTTTTTGTATTTTTTCCCTATAAATTTCGGGTGGATCAACTCGAAGGGATCACATCCACAAACCAAATTAGCAGAGCCTAATTCTAAGAGCATTAAAGCGAATTAACCCAATGACCTTCCAATCGGGCTAATTTGGAAAGTTTTATTTAGTAAGATTGGGTTAAATATGTATGATAGTTGAGAGGAGATACTTCAAAACAAAAAATCTTATTAGGTTAAAGAGTGGAATGACCTAATTTTGATTAGTTTTTTGGTTTTCGTTTAGGTTTTGATTTAGTATTTTTATTTTGCTGAGTCCGACAATACAATTTCAAGTAAGATAGTGCTTTATTGTTATTTAAAATGCACTTTTGAATGTATTAATGGATTCGAAAGCCTAAAAAACCTATGACATTAACAAAATTTTAAACAAATTAACAAAAAAAATTATTTTAAAAATTCATTTAATCTACTAATTACACTACATAAATAGTAAATTTTCAAACCATAAACTACCCTATAAACTACCCATAAATCATAAGAGATAAATCAATATTTAATACCATTTATTTTGAATTAACAAAATAATAAAAATCATTTTTCAATTACCATTACATATTTTGCAAATTATATTATATTATATTTAAAAAAATCCATTTTAATAAAGATTTCTTAACTCATCGAAATGATCAATGATTAGAAAAGAAAATGAAAAATAATTATAAAATTTGCAAAAGAATACATATCCACAAGGCTCGATAGATTGTACCAATAAGAAAGATCTTTGTATTGGAAGGTAGGCTCTTAAGATGGTGGGCAGGATCTAGAAGACCAAAAACAAAACATTTAACTTTCTCTTGATCATAGATAATTATAGATAGTTTGACCATGTAAATTAATGTTGAAGACACTAAGTTTGGGATTAGAAGGAGGTAGTGCTTTATTGTTTGATATGGATTATATATATATATATATAGCATGAAGGGTGAATTTTTTTTAATAGTAGGGAAATGAGGGTGGGGGTTCATTATGGGATTATTTTGTCTTAAGTTGTATTTATACTTGATTAAGCTTGATATAATTTAGTGACAAAGTTTTTAATTAGGAGGATGTTTTACCATTCAACATTGGATTTGGTTCTAATCTATATCATTGGAACTTAAAAAAAACAATATTTCATGTAACATGTGATGATTTTTTATTATTGAACCATATATATTGTAATTTGTTGTGAAATGTTTAAAATGTTAATAGGCTTTTTGTTTTCGAGAATATCTATTTAATTATTAATGAAGTTTAATTTTGTATTAAATTTTTTTGTTGTGATAAAATAAGTAAGAGTTTTATGTGATCTATAATTTTAATATAATTTTTGGTGTTTTGGTCATTTTAGAATGGGAATATCTTTAAAAGTATGGACCGTGATAATATTTTATTTATTCATGAAATTTAGATCAGATGGTTATCAAATTCATGGTTACAAATAGGATTATTTTACTATAAGATTATGTTACTCTTATTGCTAATATGTATCCCAATCATTAGGAAATTCTAAAGGAAAATAAGATAATTGTGATTTAATTATCAACCAAAAATGAATAGTTACTTTCAAGCATGTAGTCCATGTCCTTTCTAATACTAGTTGCAACCTTAAGCCTATTACAATGTTCAAGTTGAAAGAAGGTCAAAAGAACAATTCTTTCATGGAGTTCACCATTGTAGAGTCTTAATCTTAGCTTTCACCTTATTCTCATTTCATATTATAAAATATTTTTAATTTAAGTTAATTCAATATAATACTAATCTAGGTGGATATTGGTGGCCACCCACCTATTCCACCTAGACCTCCATCCAGTTTCATCAGTTTCCTTGCTTATTTCAACATTTAGTGTTTTAGCAGTTTTTTGGGGCCCACCGCAAATCCTATAGTGCTTGGAGAGACATTTCCAACAAGGTATCGTATGCGCCAAATAGAGATAATATGACCAAGTTACGACTCTGAGAAATTGGCTTCCCAACTAACCCCAACGGGGCCCACAAACTCTTGGTTTTCCATCTCATGGGGTTAGGGTTTTGGTTGTTTAGGGTATTCCCTTATTGATCAATAATAAATAGGCCCTTGAATCTCATTGTAACATAGTTTAGAGGCATGTAGCCACCACAACTCTTCTTAGAGATAAGATACCATCACCTGAACTAGTTTATTTCCAACTTGTTTGCAAGTTTGTTTAAGTATTTGATGTTAATGAAATGTAGTGTTATTTTGCTACATCTCTGTATTTATGGTTATATCTATAATTTTTTGTGTTCCTGTTTAAGTTCAGATCAGTGGTATTAGAGTGGTCTTCTCTTTCTATGTTTTTCTTTGCATGTCCCTAACAAGGTCGGGATATAAGGAGTTAGAGCTCAAATTGGTCGAACATTCGCAAGACGAGCCTTGCAAACCCCGATGACTTCCCATGGTGGAAGAGAAGAAAGGCGAGGCGGTAGGAGGTCCTTTCAAAATCTTACTTGAAGAAGCCCTTGAGTAACAAAGGAATACGATGATGGACAAATTTGCCCATATCCTTCAATAGCTACCCAAAGGTGACACATCTCCTTCCAACAACCACTCTGGAAGTGTCATACCCTCCAAGGTACAAGTTAAATTTGACATACCCATATTTGAAGGTCATATAGATGCAGACACCATAGATAAATGGTTAAATATGCTAGAAGGATATTTTTTTGTTTATGATTTTTCAACCTGGGAAAAGATTACTTTTTCACTTCTCAAAGTTGCCCCACACAACAAGGACTGGTGGGAAACCCACTGTGTGAAGAAGGACGAAAGTACACACTCACTATTTTCAGCCGCACCCACTTAGAATTCATTTCGGGATGCCATCAAGGAGCAGTATTACCTTGTCGGGAGCTATGAGGATAATTACAAAAAGTGGACCACGTTGTGGAAGGGAAGGGACCCAGACATGTCAGAGTTTAACAATTTTTTTCATACCCTTCACACGAAGTTGGGTATCAAGAATTCTAAGTGACATTTGGTACTCAAGTATCATGGTTTTCTACACATATACATCTAGGACGAGATGGAGTTCCTAGACATCTCCTCGCTCAACATGGCATACCAATACACTATCAAGATTGAGCAGAAGTTTAAAAATAATAAGCGAGACAATGGATCTGCAAATCTGAAACAAGGGAAAGACACCCCCAAACCGCAGAGCAAAGGACAAAGCCAAGGCGGGGCAACCCGGGATAATCTGGCAAAGCTACAGGTAAATAACAACACCACGAAGACAAAGAAGGGCATGGGAAACTGGTGCAAGCTCCATAAGAGCTCCACTCAAAATACAAGTGAGTGTCAGGCCAAGCGGTCACTAGTGGCCAAGCTGAAGTCTTCTGAATCAGATGCATGATCTGACTCTGAGTTAGAATCTGATAAGGTGAATGACAAAGGGAAGCATATAATTGATGTGGAGCCCAGTGCCACCATGGCCACCACCAAGATCCAGAAGAATGAGCCCAAAGATATAGAGGAGGGAGAACACATCTTCCATTCATAGATGTGGGTGAAGGGTTCTCCAGTGTAGTTCATTGTCGACAATGGGAGCCAAAAGAACTCGATTTCAGTAGAGGTCGTGAAGGGGCTGGGCCTACCGACTACAACACATCTAAAGTCATACACCATTGGGTGTCTTCATCAAGGACGAGATCTCTGTGTCAGCCAACAGAGTCGCCTTCCCTACAACATCAAACCCTTCACAGATGAGGTACTGTGTGATGTTGTTCCTCTTGAATTTTGTGATGTATTATTAGGACAACCATACTTGTGAAAGTGACATGCTGTATATGAGTATAGACTCTAATCTGTGATTATTACTTTGGGAAATAAGCTGTACACGATACTGGAGGTAACATCACCTACTGCCATCTCTTTGATCAGTGCAAAGAAATGTAGTAAGATCATTTCACAGCGTAGGAGTTTTTTTTCCTTATGATTTTCCCTCAGGGATCGAAGAGTATTGTGGCCACGGCTTCAAGATAGGGCTCCTATGAACAACAACAACAGATGGACAAGGTCATGGAGGAGTACAGGGACATTTTCGCCTCACCTACGGGGGTGCCTCTGCACTTTCAGGTCAAGCACTCCATTGATCTGACCCCAGGCGCACCACTACCCAATGGACTGATCTATCGATGCTCTATTCTAGAGAACAATGAGTTCAAGAGGCAGATTCAGGAGTTGTTGCAGAAAGGGCGCATCAACCTAATCTCATCACCCTGTGGAAGCCTGATTGTATTGGTAGAGAAGAAGGATGGGACCTGAATTCTATGTATTGAGTATCAAGTGCTAAACAAGATCATTGTTCATAATAGGTGCCCAATCCCATAGATTAATGACCTTCTGGACCAACTCAAGGGGGGAAAATATTTCAACAAGATTGAATTGAAGTCTGGGTATCACCAGGTGCCTATCAAACCCTCTGATGTGTGGGAGACTGCCTTCAAATCCAAGGAGGGCCTTTCTGATTTGTTGGTCATGCCTTTCAAGTTGACGAATGCCCCCACAACATTCATGAGATTGATGGATGACATCTTGTGACCCTTCACCAATGGATTCATGGTGGTGTATATAGATGACATATTGATCTTCATCGAGATTTGGTAAGAACACCTCCACCATATTCAACGGGTCGTCCAAACCTTGCGACAACACAAATTGTGTGCTAATTTGGAGAAATTCACTTTTGGCATGACCCAGGTTCAATATCTGGGGTAGATCATTGATGAGTAGGGTGTGCATGTGGACCCATCCAAGATATAAGTCATTCATGATTGGCCAGCCCCAACCACTCTAAAAAAACTCGGCAACTTTTTTGGGTCTCGTTAATTTCTATCATAGGTTTGTGTTGTGGTTTTCTCATATCACCTAGCCTTTAAGTCAAGTCACCAAGGGTTGAGAAAAATAAAATTTCTTTTTGGTACGAAACCCAACAACAGGCGTTTTCCAAGTTGAGGCATCACCTCTTCTCTGCATCAATGCTCACATTACCATACCTACAACAATCATTTGACATTGAGACAGATGCCTCCGACTATGCTATTGGTGCAATTCTTACTCAACATGGGCATCTAGTGGCTTACCACAGTGAGACACTTTTAGACATAGTCCGAAAGTATCCCACCTATGACAAATAAATGTGTTCCATTGTGTAGGCTTGCCTTCAATGGAAGCATTACATTCTGGGGAAGGAAACAGTCATCCACACAAACCACTAACCCCTATAATTCATATTAACACAAGGGAAGTTGCAGAATGATCACCATAAAAAATGGTCCTCATACCTGCAACAGTTCCATTCGAACATTAATTACAAGAAGGGAAGCACCAATACTGTTGTAGACTGCCTCAACCAAGCACGAGTCATGGAATTGATCATGGTGCTTGACTCTTGTGGGAACGAGAATTTGGGGTGGTTGCATCTTTACAAGAGCGATATAGAATTCGAGAGCACATACTAGACACTCTTGGAAGGTAAGCAAGTTCCAAATCTTCACCTCCAAGATGGACTATTATGCCACGTAGGAAACATCCATGTACCTTCAAGAAATCATGCCAAGATGATTTGGGAGGCACACTACAGTTGGTTCGCTAAACATTTCGGGGTAAAGAAAACAGTGGCAATACTGCAGAAGTATTTTTATTGGTTGAACCTTCATCAAGATGTTGGGAAGTAAATTAGAGCCTGCACTGCCTACGTCATTGCCAAACCAACCATTAAGAAGCAAGGCCTATATACTCCTCTTCCTACTCCTAGTGAACCTTGGGAATCCATCTCCATGGATTACATGTCAGGCCTTTCTTCTACTAAGCATGACAATGACTGTATTTTGGTACTCATCGACAAATTCTATACAATGGCTAGTATGGTGGATTGCAAGAAGAGTATTACAAAAAAGCGCATAGCTAAGATCTTCTTTCAGCAAGTGTGGGTACACTTTGGGATCCAAAATTTCTTTGTCTTAGATTGGGATAGAAGATTCCTAAATTCATTTTCGTAAAGTATCTGGTCGATGCTGGATACCAAACTTACTAAGTCCACGGTTTTTCACTCGCAAATGGATGGCCAAACAAAGGTCATCAACAGGATGATTTTACACATTTTGGATATGTAGAACTTGAAACATCCACTCACATGGGATGAAAACATCACTTATGTCCAACACAGCTACAACAGAGCTCTCCATAGCTCAACGGGCTTTAACCCCTTTTAGGTAGGGCTAGGATTTTAGCCATTATGTCCCATCGATGTGGCCATACCAATTGCAGCTACTCAAGAAGATTCAGCTTACATCTAGTTTGAAGCCGACAGAACTAACAACTTCATTAAGCGCATCCAACAAATCCACCAACAGTTCCATGACATATTGGACAGAGCCAATGCCAAGTACAAGCAACACCATGATCAACATCGGGTGTCGTGCAAGTTCTAGGTGGGTGAAAAAGTTGGCTACATTTGCAGAAGGAGCACCTCACTGGACCCCACCCCAAGCTTCGCCTGATCTAATGGCGTTCATGGACATTTACTCACTTGGCACAACATACTGATATGCTTTCAAGATTGAGCAGAAGTTTAAACAGAAGAAGTGGGACTTTGGATCTGCTCCAAAGAAAGGAAAAGGTGCCCCCAAACCATAGGATAAAGGATAGAGCCAAGGTGGTGTTACAAAAGATAGCCCGCTGAAGCTGCTAGAAAATAACAACACCATAAAGAAAAAGAAGGACACGAGAAAATATTATGAGTTCCATAAGAGCTCTACTCACAACACAAGTGTGTTTCAGGCCAAGCAGTCACTAGTGGCCGAGATGAAGGCCTCTGAATCAAATGCAGGTTCTAACTTTGAATCAGAATCCAATAAGGGTAATGAAAAAGGGGAACATATCATTAATACAGAGCCCAGTGCCACCATGGCCACCACCAAGATCCAAAATATCGAACCTGAAGATCCAGAGGAGGGGGGACACCTCTTCCACTCACAGATATGGGTGAAGGGTTCTCCACTTGAATTCATTATTGACAATGAAAGCCAAAAGAACCTCATTTCAGTAGAGGTCGTGAAGCGTTTGGGCCTAGTCGTACAACATTAGGTGGCTTGACTAAGGATGAGATCTTTGCGTCAGCCAGCAATGTCGCCTTCCTTACGGCATCAATCCCTTCACGAATGAGGTACTGTGTGATGATCCTCCTCTTGAAGATTGTGATGTATTGTTAGGAGAATCGTACTTGGCAAGTGACATGATGTATAGGAGTCTAGACCTCGCTCTGTGATTATTACTTTGGCCAATAAGTTGTACAGGATACTGGAGGTAGCCCCACCTACTGCGATCTCTTTGAACACTACAAATAAATGCAGTAAGATCATTTCCTAGACCAAGAAATTTGTTTTCCTTGACCAGGAAATTTGTTTTCCTTATGTTTCACACTCAGGGAAAGAAGAAGGTTGTGGCCATGGCTTCCAGGCAGGACTTCTCTGCACAAAAAAAACAGGTGGACAAGGTCATGGAGGAGTACAGGGATATTTTTTCCTCACCTATAGGGGTACCTCTACACTGTCAAGTCAAGCACTCCATCAATCTGACCCTGGGTGCGCCACTACTGAATGGACCGATCTATCAACGCTCTATTCTAGATAATGATGAGATTAAGAGGCAGATTCAGGAACTATTGCAGAAATGGCACATCATGCCAATCTCATCACTGTGCGGGAGCCTTATTTTATTAGTATAGAAGAAGGATGGGACCTGGAGACTCTGCATTGACTTTCAGGTGCTAAACAAGATCACTGTTCATAATAGGTGCCCAATCCCATAGATTAATGACCTTATAAACAAGCTCAAGGGGGGAAAATATTTCAGAAAGATTGACTTGAAATCTGAGTGTCACCAGGTGCCTATCAAACCCTCTTATGTGTGGAAGACTACCTTCAAAAATAAGGAGGGCCTTTCTGAATTGTTAGTCATGCCTTTCAAGTTGATGAATTCCCCCACAGCCTTCATGAGACTGATGGAAGACATTTTTTGACCCTTCACCAGTGCATTTGTGGTGGTGTATTTAGATGATATCTTGATCTTCATCCAGATTTGGGAAGAGCACCTCCACCATATTCAACGGGTTCTTAAAACCCCGCGACAACACAAGTTGTGTTATAACTTGGAGAAATGCACTTTTGGCCTAACCCAGGTTCAATATCTTAGGTACATCATTGATAAGTAGGGTGTACATGTCGACCCAGCCAAGATACAAGTCATTCTGGATTGGCCAGCCTCGACCACTCTAATAGAGCTCCACATCTTTTTAGGTCTTGCCAATTTCTACCACAGGTTCATGTTGGGGTTCTCTCATATCACTTGGCCTTTAAGTGAAGTCACCAAGGGCGTAGCGAAAGCAAAGTTTTTTTGGTTTGAAATCCAACAATAGGTGTTTTTCGAGTTGAAACATCGCCTCTGCTCTGCACATGTTCTCACATTACTAGACCTGCAACAACCATTTGAGATTGAGACAGATGCCTCCAACTATGATATTGGTGCGATTCTTACTCAGCATGGGCATCTAGTGGCTTACCACAGTGAGACACCTTTAGACATAGTCTGAAAGTATCTCACTTCCAACATAGAAATGTATTCCATTATGCAGGCCTTTCGTCAATGGAAGCATTGCATTCCGGGGAAAGAAACGGCCATCCACACAGACCACCGACACTTGCAGTTCATAGACACACAAGGGAAGTTGCAGAACGATCGCCATCAGAAATGTTCCACCTACCTGCAAAAATTCAATTTGAACATTAAGTATAAGAAGGGAAGCACCAATAATGTTGCTGATTGCCTAATCCAACCACCGATCATGGCGCTGATCACTGTGCTCAACTCCTGTGAGTACGAGACTTCAGGGTGGCTGCATCTTTACAAGAGTGAACTAGTATTTGGCAGCACATACCATACACTCCTAGAAGGGAAGAAAGTTCCAAATTTTCACCTTTAGTAGGCACTGTTATGCCACCTAGGACACATATGTGTTCCTTCAAGCGAGCGTTGCAAGATGATTTGGAAGGTGCACTACAGTCGGGTCACTGGACATTTTCGAGTAGAGAAAATAGTGGTGGTATTACATAAGTATTTTAACTGGCCTAAACTTCATCAGGATGTTGGGAAGTACATTAGATCCTGCACCGCCTATGCCATTTCCAAACCAACCATCAAGAAGTAAGGCCTGTATACTCCTCTACCTACTCCTAGTCAGCCTTGGGAATCTATCTCTATGGATTAAATGTTGGGCCTTCCTTCTACTAAGCACAACAACGATTGCATTTTCGTATTCGTCGATAGATTCTGTAAGATGGCCATCATGGCGGCCTACAAGAAGAGTATTAGAGCAGAGGTCATTGCTAAGCTCTTCTTTGAGTGAGTGTGGGTACACTTTGGGATCCCATAGTCCATTGTCTTAGATTGGGACAACATATTCCTGAGTGCATTTTGGTGCAGTTTCTGGTTTATGTTGGATACAAAACTTACTAAGTCCACGACTTTCCATCCCCAAACTGATGGCGAAACAAAGGTTGCCAACAGGATGATCATATACATTCTACGCATGTACAACTCAAACCATCCACGTACGTGGGATGAAAGTCTCCCTTATGTCAAACACAACTACAAAAGAGGTCTCTGTAGCTCCTTTTAGGTAGGGTTGGGATTTCAACCATTATGTCCCATTGATGTGGCAATACCAATTGCAACCACTTTGGCTCACATCCAGTCTAAAGCTGAAAGAGCTAACAACTTCATTGAGCGCATTCAATACATCCACCAGCAGGTCCATGATATATTGGACAGAGCCAATGCTAAGTACAAGCAGAGTCATGATCAACATCAAGTGCCACACAAGTTCCAGTTGGGCGACAAAGTTTGGCTACATTTGCAGAAGGAATGCCTCGCTAGACCCCACCACAAGCTTCAATCACTCTGATATGGGCCATACATCGTCAACATGGTTGTAGGAGACAATGTCTTCGAGCTTAACATTCCATTGTTCCTTGCTCTGCACCTAGTGTTCAATGTCGACCGTCTTTGGCCATACCTTCCACCATTGCTGGACACATATGATATTGTCGAACAACTCACACTGACGAGATAAACCTAGACTGCATAAAACAGACCACAACTGATCAGATCATGGACACACATATCAATAATACTCACCAATAGAGGATCCAATTATATCAAGTTGTCAAATTAGGTCAACTCCTTCACCAGGGAAAGTGATTCACCGGGGACCAGATTCAACAGAAATTTGCTCACCTCATGAACGCTCTACACACAATGGGGACCATTTCTTCCTAAGGAGGGAGGATTGATCCAGGTGGATATTGGTGGCCAGCCGCCTATTCCACCTAGACCTCTAGTCGATCTCATCAGTTTCCTTATTTATTTCAACATTTACTATTTTTAGCAGTTTTTCGAGTCTCGAACTCCTGGAGAAGTTTTGACCCCCTAAATGACATTTTCTTAGGTCTGCAACAAGCCCACAACTATTCTTATCACAAATCATGTAGTACTCAGAGAGACCTTTCTAACAAAGTATTATACTTGCAAAACTGAGATAATATGACCAAGTTACGACCCTGGGAATTTGGCTGCCAACTAACCTCAACGGGGCCCACAAACTCTTGATGTTCCTTCTCCTGGGATTAGGATTTTGGTTGTTTAGTGTTTTCCGTTGTTTTTCAATAATAAATAGGCCCTTGAGCCTCATTATAACATAGTTTAGAGTCATGTAGCTGCCACATCTCTTCTCAGAGACAAGCTACCATCGCCCAAGCCAGTTTATTTCCATTCTATTTGTAAGCTTTTTTTAGTATTTGATGTTAATGAAATGAAGTGTTATTTTTGCTGCATCTTTGTATTTATGGTTATATGTTTAATTTGTTGGGTTCTTGTTTAAGCTCAAATCATATACAAAATTAGGCATAAGCTAATATTGTAGCCAAAATATTGTCTTTTTGACATTGAATTTGACATGAATTTAATAGAAGTTTTAGGGATAATCACAATTTCACCATGGCCCATGTTCTATTCATGATGAACTTATGCCCCAAGGAGTTCTTTCCAATTACAAATTAACCCTCATAAAAATATTGATCACAATTTAAGGTTAATAAGATGTTTATTTTCTTGTGTTGTTCAGTCCAACGTTGATCACTAACCAACTTAGATGCATTTCAAACTCGAATTCATTGAGCACGGAGAGGGATCAAATTTCTTAATGTGTAATTTTTTTAATCATTTAATTCCATGTCATGCATTAATTCCTACATATTAAATGATACAAAAATTACACCTTAAGAAATTTGTTTGACCCCAATTATAGATTTGGGTTTAAGATGGATCTACACTATTTTATTTTTTAGACGTTGTCACGTACATATGTACACACATAATGATTTCTTTTTATTTAATTACTTTTTTGTCATTTAGATATGTATATACATAGTTATTCATTTTCAAGTAATATTACATGACAACATCTCCCTCCTATTATTATTATTAACAAAAAAAATTTATTTTTAGTTTAGTTCAAAAACAAAAATTTAAACCCACTTTAAATTCTACTTGTATTTTTCTTTAAACTTTTAATTTAATTTAAAAATATAGTTTTAATCTACAGGTTAACTAACACTATGTGAAAACATCTCCATTTTATAAGATTGGAGAACACCTCCTAGCACAAAGATGGGTCCAAATTAACTTGATCGGGGGCATCAAAGCATGGATCTATATCAATTCCCAAATTGAATCATTTTTTAAAAGTAAATACAAAATAGGCTAATTCTTACTAATGATAATCATAACCCATTGAAATACAACGAAAAACACTATGAACATAACTCTCCTACATTAGTATTAAAACAAATTAATGCAATGTCATGGGTAAATAAAAAAGGGATTAAAAATAACGAAAAGAAGATATAAGAAAATGACAATTTTCTGACTCTAACATTTACTCTAAATTGAATTGAATATGTTGCATGCTCTCATATAAACTTACAAGTATACATCAACCCATAATAAATGCTGCTTCTACTTTTCAATGCACACCAAATTTATTATCAACACTTTTCCATTTAACTTGAATGATTTTCTTCCTATGTGTCTATTTGTACGGATAGAATCCACCATCACCATGAGCGATCTCATATATTTTCATTAGTGTTTAAGAAAAGATTAAAATAGAGATTTATTAAGAATATGAGGTGTAGTGGTGTGAAAGTGAGTAATGAAGAGGTGAAACATCTCACCTGTTTGGGGTGAACACTTCACTCATCATCAAAAATAAGAAGCAATAAAATAAAATAAATAAAAAATGAAAATGGAAAAAAAAACTAATAAAAAAAGTTAAAATTAACCAGAATAATTATAAATCTTAATTTGATATTATTATTATATTAATATTTAATTTAATTTTGTTATTATATTCAAAACTTAATTCATTATTATATTCAAAACTCTTAAAAATATTTAAATAAAAAATAATAATTATAAATAATAATTTTAATTTTTTATTACCATTAAAAAAAATTAATAGTTTATTTAGTTTTATGATATTATTAAATTATAACTATAAATCCTAATAAAAGAGTTATTGTCATTATTATTATAAAAATAGAAATGATATATTAATCATTATTATTGAAAATTTGATATGATAATTAATAAGTTAGTAAAGAATATTATAATAACAATAACTAATAATTATTATTATTAATATCAATAATCTTAAGTACTATTATAATATTAAATGTTGTTATTCATAGTTATTTTTAATAATTAATTGCTTTGAAAGGTGGCGTGTCAATTAATATATGTATATGCAAGAGGTGTTGTGCTTAACGTTACTTATATATATATATATATATATATATATATATGCAAGAGATGTTGTGCGTAATATTGTGTAACGTTACTTATATGTGTGTGTGTGTGCAAGAGATGTGGTGCATAACATTACTTTAAAAGAAAATTAATAATGTTACTTTAAAAATCAATATCAGTGATTTTTAAATATTCAAATTTTCATTTTTATTTTATTTCAAACTTTATCTAATGAGATAAAGTAATAAAAAAATTAGCTTTTAGTACGAGGGATAAATGTAATTTCGAAAATTAATAATGTTACTTTAAAAATCAATGTCAACCATATTTAAATGCTTGAATTTTCACTTTTATTTTACATCAAACTTTATATAATGAGATAAAGTAATTAAATAAATAATTACTTTTTAGTAGGAGGGATAAATGTAATTTCTTCATTGAGCCTAGATCTAATGTCTATAGTATGCTAGAAATGTGTAACTTAAAGTAATATAATGTTAACATTTTGATTAGGTCAAAATAAAAATAAAATATGGTAGAGATGTGTAACTCGTAAATATTGTAACTTGGTGAAAATAAAATTAAAATAACAAAATTAAATAAATAAAAAATAACCCTATAAAAATTAAATAATAAAAAAAATAAAAATGGCTCATGTTATTGACACATGGTTTTAAAAATCCATGGTATTGACTAATGCAATTCCTCTGGAATATAATCTATTTAAGGGAGGATATGTAGAAGATGACGAGGTTGAATCTAGGTAGCCTATAAAGGTAAGACTTTCCTGTAAAGGTAAAAAAATTATGGATATGTTGGCACTGGGCATTTGTATGCAGAGGTGGAAAAATATTAAGAAAAATGTAATTATTACATTTTATCCAATATTTTTTCCTACCTCCATCCACTTTTTAGTAAGTTATATTGAATAAAATATAATACTATAATATTACATTTTACCCAATATTTCCCCTCAACAGGTCCACTTCTTATTGTAATTTTTCTTTATATTTGTAATTTAAAAGTAAACAAACTCAACTATAAAATTAGTAGGAGTGAGAGGAAATATTGAATAGAATGTAATATTTAGGGTGGGGTGTGACCTGAAATATTAGGTAAAATTTAATAATATTACATTTTTATTAGTATTTCTCCCACCTCTGGCCACTATTTATTAGGTAAACATTTGTAATGTCCCCTCAAAATATTTTGAGATATAATTTTTTTAAGTGAAAAGAGATTTAATCTCTTTATGAAATTAAGATAAATGTAGACTAATATAACTTATATATTTATTTTAAAAAATGAAATATACACTTAAAAGAGAAAAAAAATTAAAAAATGTTGACAATAAACCCTCACAATTCATCATAAATTTCACACAATATTCTTATGCTCCATCAAACCGATGCAAGCGACAGCATAAGTGCTTACAAAACAAGCGATTCAAAAACTTAAAAGACAAAGTTGGTTTTAAATTGAACTCCAGAGAACAGATTTTACATTTTGGCCGAGACCAGTTATTGAAAAACATGAAAAAGAAAATAGCCTTTCTATAGCCTTCTTATTTTTTCCTTTACACCTTCCCATGCTAGAGTGTGCAGATCGAATTTTACAACACAATCAACTTGGAAAGGCTATCAATCCAACAAATCCACTAAGGCTATCAAATCCAACAAATCTTGTCCAGGGATTATAATTTTACAGGCACACAGAACTTTATCCTAAGGAATGCACTACAATAGTTTTCATAAGTTGAAACACAAGAAATTTTCTAGAGCAGGACTTGTTTGTTGAATATCCAACTAAAAGCACAGCTTCGTCCCTGTTTTGCCCTTTCTTGAGCTCGCTCTTCTACCTTTCCGATACGAGGTGCCAACATGCAAACGTAATCCTGATCCTTCCTTCCCTTACCAGAAAGACCATCTATTTTCTTCACATTCCATCTCTCAACAAAGAATTCCAAAATGTCAGCATAGTCCCTTGCTGTGTACACACCTAATCTCTGAGCCACAGAAGAAAAATGGTCAAACAGATTAACGTCCAGCCCATCATACGTCAAATGGGTAGGAATTATAACATTTTTCCGCATCAAATCTTCAAAAGCTAGCATTGTGGTGTCAGGATCAATCTCAAACAAATTTTCAACAATCTTTGTGTATGTAGTCTCATGGCGCTTCTCATCTGCAGCAATAGTTCCACATATTTGAGCTAATTTTAGGTCACCATATCCTTTAGCAAATCTTGTAGTGTTGCCATGTGTTATGAAGGTTGCTCTTTCCTGGAATGAAGTGTATAAGAGTCCAAGATAGGTAGTATTTTCGAAGCCTGGAAACTAAACAGTCAAAACAACTCAAGTCAGAAAATTCTCATTCAAAAACTAAAATATCCTGACGAAATCTTCCACCATGCAATATGTGCAGTAAACAAATAGAATGGAATCCCACATCTTGTTGCTACCAAGAGTAAGCATAATAACATACTTTGACAAAATGCTTGCAACGTTATGACATTGTACCATTCCAAACTCAATAAGGTACTGTATGGTTTTTTCAATTTGCCGCATGTCCACTCGGCCAGACAAGTATAGATATCCATGAAGGAGATCACTATGTTTGTGTAAATGTGTTAGAAAACCTACACAGATGAATCTAGATAGTAAAAGTTGAACACACAGCTTTGCAGAACAAAAACACTAAAAGAAAATCGAAAGAAGAAAAGAATGATTCATTAGAAAATAGGTTACAATGCTCATGATATAGCATTACTGGGGGAAGATCCCAAGGTAATGCACCATAGTGGTGATCAATGAGAAGACTCAACACCTACAACAAGTTCCGAAGAGAACTAGCCAGTTGCGGAGTGAAAAAAGGAGCAAATCAGGGAGTAAATCATGTAGAAGAACTAACTAGTTGCGGAGTTAAAGAAGGAGCAAATCAGGGAGTAAATCATGCAAAAGAACTAACTAGTTGTGGAGTTAAAAAATGAGAAAATCAAGGACTAAATCATGCAAAAGGAATCTTGCATGTAGTCTCATGCTCTAACTAAGAGTCCGCATGTAGGTGTGTAGTAGTTCCAACACCCCGCTGAACACCACTATGGTAGAAAATGGGCCTTGGCAACTAAGGCCAAAGGCCACCCAAAATACAGTGCAACTTGTACTAAAATTGAAGAAAGAGGGAAAACCTCATGGGAAAACCCCCCCTCAAAATACAATGTAATCAAAAGAAAAGAGGAAGAAAAGACAATTGCTAAGAAACTGTGTCCTTCACTCCAAGACGATTGCTCAGAGAGCAAAACTTCTGCTCAGTGAATGTCTTAGTGAAGATGTCTGTAGTCTGTTCTGCTGAGGGATAGAACTGCAAAACAATGACCCGGTCATGTATTAAGTCTCTGATGTAGTGCATATGGATCTCTATGTGCTTCGTCCGCTGCCGCTGTACTGGATCCCTACAAAATTTGAGAGTGCTCTGGTTGTCACACCAGATGACAATGGGTTGGTGGAACTGGACGCCCAACTCAGTGAGGAAGTGCTATAGCCACAAAGCCTGAATGGTGATGTTGAATACTCCTCTGTACTCAGCCTCGGCTGAAGAGAGAGCAATAGCAGCTTGCTTCTTGCTCAACCAATAGATAGGGCCAGACCCTAGACTGAGTGAATATCCGGAGGTGGACTTGCGATCAATGTTGTCGCCTGCCCAATTAGAATCAGTGAAGCCAAGGAGATTCAATGCAGTGCCTGCTGCATAGTGAATCCCGAAGGTGATGGTGCCCTGCACATATCGGAGGATGCACTTGGTAACATTCCAGTGTAGCTCATGCAGCTCCTGCATGTATCTGGAAACTACCCCTATTGCATATGAGAGATCTGGTCTAGAGTGGGTGAGGTACAATAAGCTCCCCACTAGCTATCGATAGAGAGTGCTGTCAACTAATGGAGTGTCACCTCCATCCTCAAGGTGGACCCCAGATAGAAAAGGAGTCGGTGCTGGCTTGTAGTTAGTCATGCGAATCTCTTGAGGAGATCCCATGCATACTTAGCCTAAGAGAGTTTGATGCCTGTGGCATCCTGGCTAATCTCAAGACCAAGAAAGAAGTGTAATGGACCCATGTCCGTCATCAAGAACCTATCACTTAAGGCCCTCTTAACTGTAGCAATGGCTGAAGTCGAGCTGCCAGTGATTAGAAGATCATCCACATACAAAACTAAGATAAGAAGAGAATCATGTGTGCTAAGCATGTAAACATTCCGATCAAACTTACATCTTTCAAAGTTTTGTGATAAGAGAAAAGAATCCATCTTCGCATACCAAGCTCTCGAGGCCTACTTAAGGCCGTAGAGAGATTTCTTCAGTCTACAGACCAAAGATGAATCCTGAATGAAACCATGTGGCTGATCCATGTAAATCTCCTCTAATAGGTCTCCGTGAAGAAAGGCATTCTTCACATCCATCTGATGTACTTCCCATCCCTGGGCAGCTGCAATGGCAAGTGTAAGGCGTATGCAATCCATATTTGCTACTGGAGCAAAGGTCTCGTCATCATCAATGCCATGCACTTGTTGGAAGCCTTTAGCTACTAGCCTCGCTTTCCGTCTGGTGATTTTCCCATCTATAGCACTCTTGGTCCTGTAGACCCATTTGCATCAGACAAGTTTCCTTCCTGAAGGAAGGGGGACTAGATCCTAGGTCTGGTTCTCGAGGAGGGAGTTATATTCCTCCTCCATGGCGGACTCCCAAGATGGATGCCCAGCAGCCTCAGCATAAGACTGTGGATTAGAACACTAAACCAAATGACAATGCCAGGACGACGATGGTTCAGTGGTAGTGAGAACAAGAGGAGGCTCAATAAACTCTGAGCTACTCCTCTGCAGATCAGAATTATCCCCCACAAGACCATTTCTAATAGCTGGGTGGTCTTGTGCATATATCTCACGTAAGCTCCTTGTTCTCTAATTTATGATAGGGGAATATGATTCACTACTGGAAGCCCGATCTAGACTTGGATGTGGATCATCATTTGTATGCACTAGATTTGTATCTGAAGACTCCGTCTCTGCATATGCATGCTCTACCTCGGCATCTGCATGCTCTGTATCTACATCTGAGTGTACTGAGTCATCATCTCGGACATGAGGTAGATAAAAGGTGTCTGCATGTGGCAATTGAGGTGCATGCGAGAGACTTTCCTCAAATTTGACACTTCGCTCAATGATGAGCTTGTCCGTAAAGGAAATTAGGAGCCGGTATCCCTTCACACCATCAGGGTATCCAACAAAGATGCACTCAATGCTCTGTGGATCAAGAGCTTTCCTCTCTTCAGAGGGGATCCTGGCCCATGCTTGGGAGCTGAAAACACGGAAGTGGGTGACCTCTAGTTTAGTGCCGCTCCAAGCCTCAAAGGGCGTCTAATCCTTGACAGACATATGAGGAGATCTGTTATGGATATATTTAGCACAATTAAGTGCTTCAGCCCATAGCTTATGAGGCAGTGACTTAGCATGCAACATGCAGGAAGCCATCTCTTTGAGAGATCTGTTCTTTCTCTCAGTAACTCCATTCTATTGTGGAGTGTATGGAACTATGTACTGCAACTATATACCGGACTGAAGGCAAAGGTTCCGAAGTGTTGTGTTAATATATTCCCCCCCACTGTTTGTACGGAGGGATTTGATCTTTTTCTCTGACTATGTCTCAACTAGTGCTTTGAAATCTTCAAAGTGCACAAAAACTTCAAATTTCGCCCTGAGAAGATACACCCAAGTATACCGTGAGAAATCATCAATAAATATAAGCACATACCTTGCTTTGTTGATGGAAGGACGAGGAAAAGGCCCCATGAGATCACTATGGATCAGATCTAGAGGAGAGGATGCTCTGTGAGTCTTGCCAGTGTCAAACTTTTCTCTGGGATGTTTGCCAAGGACACACCCTTCACATACTCCTTTGGAGAAACTGATATTTGGCAAGCCTTCCACCATCTCATTCTTGCTTAGCTGCTGCATATACCTGTAATTTAAGTGACGAAACCTCTCGTGCCAAAGCCTACTACTATCATCAACATGTGTAAGCAATAAGGAGGATTCGTATTCAATAAATTCAGAAAATGTATACAGTCTGGCTCCATTGTTTACCTCACCAGTTGCAATTTTGGAGCTGTTATGTAGATCATATATGTTCACTACATCTGGAGTGAATTCTACTCTCTTTCCAATGCCGGAATGAGTGATCTGATAAAATGAAAGCAAGTTTACCGAAAGTTTTGGAACATGAAGCACATCTTCAAAGCTTCCGTGTAAAAGTTCCACTCTACCTTTTCCGGTGACCTCAATAGGTGAGTCATCTCCCATGAGGATGGGAGGTCCTTTGCATACATCCAAAGAGGAATAGACTTCCTTTGTAGTAGCCATATGATGTGATGCACCAGAATCTATAATCCATGCATTAGGAGAAGAATTAATTGCAACTAAAGCATGAAAATTGTTACCTTTCCCATGTGGCGGATCCTTAGTTTTCTTCTTGGTGCCCTGAGGGGTGTGGTCCCCAAGGTTGTGCTTCTGAATGATTTATGCCATTTGGTCAATTTTCTTCTTCGTGCAAGAGGATTCTGGATGGAATCCTCTTTGACAGTAGGTGCATCTGTTTCCTTTCTTCCCTTTCTCATTTCTCGAGCCGGAGGAGTTATTGAAGGGCTTGGTGTACCCTTCCTTCTTTGGATGGGAATGTGTTTTTCCCTTGTCTTTTTGCTGCTGATTTTTTTGATTTGAATCAGATCTGTGATTTTTATTGTGGCTGCCATCATGCACAGCAAGTGCATGCGCTTTGGGAGGTTTGATTTTCCCCATGCCAATGAGTTTAGCTTGCTCAAAAATAAGGGACTCCATAAATTTTTTGAGAGAAGGCATAGTGTAGGATTTACTTGTTGTGAGCCTTACTGAATGAAATGTAGACACAAAGACGGAGTATTCTAGTCTGAGCTTTGACATAATAGAGAGATCTTGGCAACTCTCCTCCTTGGATTTGTCAATTCCACAACCCTTGAGTTGCTGCAATAGATCATTATATTTGGTGAAGAAGTCTTGAATTCTGTCATAGCTCCGTGGATCCAATGAGAGCAACTCCACTTCGAGCAGATGTCTTTTCATCTCATCCTATTTCTAGTAGAGATCTTCAACCTTTTTCCAAATCTCATTGGGAGTATTGCAAGCAGATAGATGAAACTGCAACTCTGGAGAGATGCATATGCATATGGATCCGTGGGCCTCATCCATACGGTCGAGGTACTTGGATTTCTCTATGGTTGAAGTGGGTTCCACTTCTATAGCCATGGTAATCATGTACAACCCTTTATGACGAAGGTATCGAGCCATTTGGTCCTTCCATTCGTGATAGTTGTACGGTGTTAGGATCGATGCTTTGGGAAACTCCATTTTTTTGTTGATCTTCGATCTCCAAGCTGTAATACCTGCAAAATAAAGTACTGGTGCGCCTTTTATCTAGCAACCTGTGGGCTCTGATACCATGTAAATGTGTTAGAAAACCTGCACAGATGAATCTAGCTAGTAAAAGTTGAACACACAGCTTTGCAGAGTAAAAACACTAAAAGAAAATCGAAAGAAGAAAAGAATGGTTCATTAGAAAATAGGTTACAATGCTCATGATATAGCATTACTGGGTGAAGATCCCAAGGTAATGCACCATAGTGGTGATCAATGAGAAGACTTAACACCTACAACAAGTTCCAGAGAGAACTAGCCAGTTGCGGAGTGAAAGAAGAAGCACATCAGGGAGTAAATCATGCAGAAGAACTAACCAGTTGCGGAGTTAAAGAAGGAACAAATCAGGGAGTAAATCATGCAGAAGAAATACCCAGTTGTGGAGTTAAAGAAGGAGCAAATGAAGGAGTAAATCATGCAAAAGGAATCTTGCATGTAGTCCCATGCTCTAACTAAGAGTCCGCATGTAGGTGGGTAGTAGTTCCAACAGTTTGTTCTCCTCAACTGTCCACATACGTGTCCATGTTGCCCAGGAAGTCGGACTGGGAGCAGTCTCATCTCTTATCCCATCAAATTTGTTCAGCATAGTCTGGTAAGTAGGCAATGCCTCCTCTGTAATCATGTCTCCTACCAGAAAAAGTGAATAGTCATCTGGCAATTCATGGGACTACTTCTGCAATTCTATAAGTTGGTCGATGAAGCCCTCAAAAGAAGGATCAGGCAAAAAATCTTGTGGCTGCCAAGACTTTTCAACAGGGTTTAAATGAATCAGTATATTTTCCTCTGCCCAATCCTCGAGATATTTAAAGATATCAACCTTCTCAGGTGGCATGGAATGAGCCATCTGTTCATGAGCTTCATGTGGTTGGAAATGGATTATGCTCTTTTCAACTTCCCTGAAAAGTAACATAAAAAATTCATGAGAATAAAATGCATATTTAGGGAATTAAATGCAAGTGCTCACTAGAATAACAAATGAACTCTTAGAAGTTAAAATAGGGATCATTGAGAGACCAATTTTACTAATGACCACATGACCAAACATGTGATTAACACGGATCTGCACTTTGATTCATGGAAACTCCAAAATTCCAGAAGCTAATTTGCTAATAAGTTATAATGACTAGCAATGTAAGTGAAATTGCTAGAAGGAAACTAGCAATATAAGTGAAAAGGTTGAAGAAAATTTTCCATACTGTTTAGCATAACATTGGATACTGAGGATCATGGCCAAGATGAAATCTTAAGCCTTATCATCTCAAAACAAGCATGTAAACTCTATAAAACGGCAAATTTTCGTTTAAACCCAAAAACATCCCATGTGGGCTGTTGGTAAAGGAACCGTTCAATGATTGAATTCCATCAGTGCTTCTTACCAACAGTAATAATTTAATTTTATACATCAAATTGGTGTAATGTATGAGATTATTTATTTGTGGGGAAAGAAATATATCTTTACATAATAATTTGAATACTAAGAGGTAAGAGGTATGCAGGTTGTACTTTTGAACTAAAACTTTGTAAGCTTTTACGAAAAACACATGAACCAAATTATAAAAGCATGACAGTGTTAAATAATAATAATAATAACAACATTGCTTAAGGTTGATCAAACATGTATGTATGAGATATTCTTTGATGTATAAATGATTTTTGTTTGCATAAGGATTTGGTTCGGGTTTAAGGGGTAGGTTTTTCTTATTCTAGTGAAGTTTTGGTTTTTATGGTTATTTTTATTTCGGCTATTGATTAGCTTAATATTTCACAATCAGATGGATATGGTTCGGGTTTAAGGGGTAGGTTTTTCTTATTCTAATGAAGTTTTGGTTTTTATGGTTATTTTTATTTCGGTTATTGATTAGCTTAATATTTCACTATCAGATGGATATGGGCCAGTCAATTATATCTGATTGTCAATGGGCTTTTACTATATCGTTGAATTGGTGTTATAATGGTATCAGCTAATTTTAACTTACCCAAATTATTATACAAAAATACTAATTCACCATAATTTACAAAAAGCCAAACTCATCCAAATTATTTTACCAAAATACAAATTCACCATAGTTATTAAAAAAAACAAACACATAAGTAAAATTACTGTAAATGGATTCCAAAAACAATAAACCAACAAACCTAATTCCAAACCCAATAAACCAACAAACCTAAATATACATACTCTGAATTTAAACCCATGTACACACTCTGAATTTAAACATATGGCTCCTACACAAATTTTAAAAAGACATAAAAAAATCAACATTCACCTACAATTCTCAAAATATAAAAATTCCCAACAGATTTTTGACATTAAAACCAACCTTGGGGTCATGGAAACCTTGTGCGATCTGGCCAATTTAGAGCGCAGGGCCGAAGAACGAAGCTTGGCGCCCTGGAAGAATCCCGTGCATTCTGCAACATAAACAGCAGACGCCATTTCTTCTGGTGAGGAGAAGAAAAGCGAGTTTCGCCGTGGAAGAATCCCGTGCATTCTGCAACATAAACAACAGACGCCATTTCTTCTGGTGAGGAGAAGAAAAGCGAGTTTGAATTCGTAAGTGCAAAGGAAGCAGAAATATAGAGAAAAGAGAAGCTCCACTGCCACTTGGCTATAGCCTGCTCTTTCTCTTCCTCCTTTATCGGGGCTGACCACAATTTCTTACACAATTGTTGATCGATCAAATCCCATGCCAACAGGTCTCTGAGGTTACCTTTTGTGCCGGTTGCAACCCCTGATTGGCTGGTACAGTTTTCTCTTAATTCTCATGACCTGCTCAGTTGCAGAGTGAAGAATCATATTATTATTAGGCAATGTTTCATGCTAAATATAACTATATAAAGAAATGGCATGACATATTAGGATTAGTTCATCTTAACCATTTTAATATAAGTTTTTTAATTTTTAATTTTTATTTTCTGGTCAATTATACAATTTTGTTATTTTATAATATCTAAATATTTTATTTATAGTTAGGAGTGAAAACGTAAATATTTATGGTTAGGAGTGAAAAGGTAAGGATTGTAAATTTCCTTTTAAACTAAAAATTTTTTTATGTTTCCTTTAAAGTCCATTATAATATCAATTAATCTCAAAATAAACTAAATATGTATATTTGTTATTAATTTTTATTATAGTGAATTTTGTAATTTTATTTACAAAATATTTATTTTTATTTTAAAAGACACTTGTCAACTAAAAGTTGAACAAGAACATAATCACATATAGTTATCATACAGAGTTATATGGAACAATGAGTTGTAGAATGTACCTCTCACCACAATCATATAATTTAAATTTATGGTTTTAATACATATTTATTGCCTTGAAATTAAAATTGGTTGAAAAATATATTTTAAAAAAAAGTTTAAAAGAATTTAATGCTAATGCTAATGTAAGACATTTTTAACCTCAAAACTTAGACATTTTTTTCCATGAAAAGTTTTAGTTCATTGGCTGTAAGTATTTTCACTATCACTACTTATGAATCAAAATATTAAATTTGAAATCTTTAACTTCAAATATAAGACACCGATTTTTATTTTCTCATTAAAAATTATAATTTATTTTTTCTTTTTCAAAAAAAAATTATGGTTCATGGCTACTAATGATTTTCACTTTTACAACATATAACTCAAAACATCATATTTAAAATCTTCAAATTCAAATTGGAAAACACTTTTCTCATTAAAAAAATCATGGTTATTGGGTTCTATTGATTTTCACTTTTACATTCTATAATTCAAAAGATTAAATTTGGAATTTTGATTGATTTTCTCATTAAAAAATCATGGTTATTGGGTCCAATTGATTTTCACTTTTACATTCTATAATTCAAAAGATTAAATTTGGAATTTTGATTGATTTTCTCATTAAAAAATCATGGTTATTGGGTCCAATTGATTTTCACTTTTACATTCTATAATTCAAAAGATTAAATTTGGAATTTTAATTGATTTAATGATAGTGGTTTTTTATATATGAAAATTTTGACATATAGTTGAAAACATTATTATTTTTTCTTTTATTTTAAGAATTTATAAAAGAAAAAAAACCATAAAAGCCATATATAATATATAAATAATTACTTTATGGGTATTATTAATGAAATTACCTGTCATACTCTAGAGTATTTAATTAATCATTGGAATTTTTAATAATTCTTGAAATTCCCTTGCATCCTAGGTCTTGTCTATGGCTAGACTTGCATATAAATACACTATCAATTCTCAACCAAAAGACAACTTTGCACAACAAAATATGACAATACATAGATCAATACAAGTACACAAAATTTATTGGCCCAAATTGTGGTTTCTCATTAAGTCCATCAATAAGAAAACACTAGGGATCTCGTATCCAAGATCAAGGCCCTTTTGAAACCCATATACAAAGCTATAATACCCATTATATAATAAAATACAACTAGTGCTTGAGGTCTAATTCCCTAAACCCTAATCTGCCCATGAAACATAAAGACAAAACATCGCTTTCTTTCATCTTTGTCCTCAATGTACCTTGTTGTTCCCCTGTCCTTTGGTTGCTACAAACTTCTTTATCACTGGAGACTTTCTCCTTTAAGCCATAGTTGCATTGATGCCCACCTTCCAGTCTCCTCAGTTAGCTTCTTAGACTTGGGGTAATCCCTTCAACTCTTATTCATATCAACAACATGTCTTTTTGTTGTTAGGTCTTCCTTTACTGAGCAAAATTCTCTTTCTTCAACCCTTTGATCAACCCTCAAGGATTGTTGTTCATTGCTTAGTCCACTACAACAACCTTTTATTAGCCTTACCATAATCCTGAGGGAACTCAGCCCTCTTCAGAAGAATCTACGTTATCTACGCTTGTTCCTGGAGCCTTCTTCCTAACTTAACCACACTATAGTCCTGTTCTAAGCCTCCTCGACCCACCTCAACTACCTCTTGGCCTGTCCACAGATTTGTTCCTTTTATATACAACCTTTCTTACTATAGAACCTTGCTCACTTACTGAGCTTCCTCCCTTCAAACAAACCTTTGTCATGTACTCCTTGGTTGCGGCCTCAACTTGCTAACTAAAACATAAACTTGGCTTTT
This sequence comes from Pinus tabuliformis, assembly GCA_031772625.1. Lineage (NCBI taxonomy): Eukaryota > Viridiplantae > Streptophyta > Pinopsida > Pinales > Pinaceae > Pinus > Pinus tabuliformis. Next base: position 834,960,018 of record CM062808.1, read on the forward strand.
TCTAAACAAAATAGAACATAGCTTGTCCTCCTCTTAGGCTTGTCCTTCTCTCTAGTCTGTGGTTCTCTTAGGGCTAATTCACTCCACAAGATTGTGTCCTTCCAGCTTGTGATTCTCCATTCCATTGGCCTCATATATATACAAGTTTAAGGGGTGGAAACCCCAATGGTCATGTCCCTTGGCCTAGGTAGCCGAACTAATCCTACATGACTCAAAAACCAAAATAAATTTATTTTCTTGGTTTTAAGCCTACTTCTTTGGGTGAAAAGACCAAGACTTGGGTACTTTTCTCACAAACCTCCATTTTGTGGGTTTTGCCCACTCATAAATACCTTCGAAACTACGCAAATTTCAACATTAATGTAATGGTAGAATTTTGTTAATATGTGAGATTTATATCATATTTTTATAAGATTTATTGTTGTTGGAAAGAAAATCCTTTCCTTACATTTTATAAGAGATTTATATTTATATAAGAGCATAGTGTAACAAAGTGATATTTTTTTTGGATAGCATTTATGGTCATTTTTACTAGAAATCTAGCCAAAAATTGGAAAAATTATAATGTAAGTTATGGAGTTTGCATAATTCAAGTGCTCCAATGATTTTCCAAAAATGGTAAATCATTTTTGCATTCAAAAGTGAAATTTATGTAATGGAACATACTGATATCACAAAGAATTGTGTCATTGGATTTTGACAAAAAGGAAAAAAAATAGTTTGTATTTCAGTGGTGCCAGATTGTGCATATTTACAACACCAAGAATGAACTTCACCACATTTTTTCCTATTAAAAATACTACATAACAATAATTTCCAAGAGAAATCCTAAATGAGGCCAAGAGATACAGATTCCATCAGCAATTCAAGAGAAGACACGACTTGACTCGAACCTCTGATTGATGATCTTGCCCCTCTTTGATTACCTTTGGAAGGCTCTTTTCCTATTTTTTATCTAATCATTCCAATATATGACCCCACTTCTCTAAATTATCCTTCTCAAAACATGGATCCTCTTCACAACATGCCCTTCTTACATTCTTCAGATTAATGGTTTTTCTCCATAGTAATAGCTTAAATCTCTCTCACACAATGATCTCTCACAAATGTCAACTCAATGACATCTCTTCTTCAATACAATAATTTGAATAACTTCTCAACAATTTGAGGTCAACTTGTACATGGGCCAAAGATGGAAGCTTTGGCTCTGATACCAAATGTTGGTTTTGTTAAATGGCAACAAACATACATAATCATACACTAATAAAAGGGACACTCAAAAATTATACTTAAGAAACCTTCGAATGGGAAATTCTATTAATCAATCATTTTAGCTTGTGTTTGTATTGTACAATTGGTCCCTTTATATAATAATAGATTATCAAAACAACAATGTATTAATTAGATATTCAATTCAAACCATCTCCATAATATCTCCATGAATCTCTGATCCCTAACTTCTCTCTTTTTACTTCTTCTCTTGTTAGTCCCTGTCAAAGCAGGACTCTAGCAATCAATTTGCTTGTTGACCATTATTAGTTTAGCATTGATCAATACAACTTAAAATGTTTAACTTTGAAAAAAAATATTCATTTTTCAATATTATTGCAAAAATTAGTATTCAAACATTTGATTGGACCATAAACTTGAAGGTCTTATTGTAGCCTTTGTGTCATATAAATAGCTACCTCAGATTTTTCTGCCATAATTTTTGGATGTAGTTTTAATATTTATGCCATGAATCTTATATATTATGGAGTGATTTTTCATTGTTAAATTCTTTTAAAATTTAAGAAAGTATTTGCATAAAAATGATAGTAAAAAGATGTAAACAAATATACCTGGAATTCACACCAATATTTATGTGTTCTTTATCACTTTAATAAATAGGAGTAAAAATGTAAATGTGCAAACTTACTAGTAGTTATTACCCACCAAAATTTATGCAACTCCTTACCCCTTAGTTGAAAATTAATTTTTACATTTCATATATCAATTTGCAATTTTTATGAAAGCATAATTTCCAATTATGTGGTGGGGACTAAGCTGACCCTAGCGATCTAGTGTATTTATCTCTGTGAAAAGAGAAGCTGATTTTTTCTTGGGCACGGTCTACTAGTTATTCCATAATTGACCTAACTACATGGGAATAACTCCAAGTTCGAGTATGGTTGTTCTTATCCATTAGGTTGAGTATTGATTTTAAGTTATGTGCTTTCTTAATAAGAGACTTTCTCATTGCAGAAGTTGCTTGCATATCAGATATTGCCTAAGGGTATAGCACATACCACATATAAAGAGTGGAATATTAGATTTTTTTTCATAGATTATATGAAGAATTATGGATATATGCTAGTTTTATTGCAGTACCACTGCATCATAATGAAACACAGGCTTTCCATAATAATAATATAGCCTTTTTCCTCCCTTTTTTATTGCAAAAGTGAGTAATATAGGGTGGAAGTCATAAAAGTAATATATAAGTTTAAATATTCCATGAATGCAATTGAGTTTTTTTGCTAAGTCAAAGTCAAGTCACCTTTAAGTAGAAAGTTAAGATTCTAAACCAAAGTGAATGTCGCATATAAATTGAAGTCATGGAGCACGTAGAAGATCAAATTTAAGGAAATTGGAATTAAGTAAAAGTTTAGAGTCAAGAAGAAGTCATTTCTATGTTGTATGAAAAAGGGTGCATGATTGGTGCTATCAAAGACCCAAGGTTTAAATTTATTGTAATGAGCATCATTGAAATTCTAGAATCAAAAGAAAAAAAGTTAGAAATCAAAGTGAAGTGAAGTTGAATTCATGTATTTGGTTCTTCAAATAAGTTTTATAAACGAAGGTCATAAGTATCTTGTTGTTTTTTCTGTAACCCAACAAGAAACATATTTTTATAAGCATGTAATTTCAAATGACTTGTTGGATGAAGACATCCATCCTACAAGAATATTTTTTTGTAAGTATTGTATGAAAGAATATGTTAACTCCACATGATAAAGAGAAAGGGACATAGAATACAATTGAATGAGAAAACATAATATGTGGAAAAAAGATTTACAACAAAAAGGAAATCAGAACAACATTCAACTACAGTTAAGAGAAGTTGTTGCGATATATCCACAATTGTGATGTGGATATAGTTGTTAGGAGAAGAGAGTAGAATGTAATGGAAACTCAGAAGGTTCTAATGAAAGGAACCAGGAATACCAAAAGAGTATGTTCAGGAAAGGATCTTGGTGAGGTATTGTCACAAGCAGAAAATGAGAAATTAGTGACTAAGTGACTAAAAAGTTAGTCACTAAAATTTTGCAAGTGAAATACTACCAAAAATGAGCAATCTTAAGTGACCCAAATAAAAATGACTAACATAAATGACTAATTTAGTCTCGGATTAAAATATATAACTAGTTAATAAGTAATGCAAGTAAAAATGACTAACATGAATGAATAATTTAGTCTAGGAACAAAAATATGACTATCTAACGAATACTACAATGATATAAATAAGTTGTTTATGTTAGTCATTTTAATTGTGTCACTTGAACAATCTAAGCATACAAGTGAATGTACTTTATTTGCACACTGATGTTTTTTCCCATTGACATAAATATAGTTTAACAACAATTTCTCTTCATCTTGACATATCTCTTCATGATGTAATTGGAATACTAATCATATTCCTCCTTTAAATTTATGAGTATTATGTTGACACTTAACACCTTTACAATGAACTCTCCTAGTTTCATATACACAATTAGAGTTCCATTGCTTTAATATTATTCCTTGTATATCCATGTTAATGTTCTAATTATATACAAAGTAATAGGTAACATCCTAATTAATTCCACTTTGTCCCCTCTTGTTCACCCAACTCCTACCTCTACATACTACACCATAATAATATTATGCCACTTAAAATTATTGGTGTCATTTACATTATGTACGCATTAGACTTTATAATATATATGTATCTTATGTTTTATATATACCACACCATAGGATTGTTATCTCCCTTCAATCCTATCACAAGGTATATATGTAACAACCCTGGTTAAAAACTCATGTAAAAATATAAAAGGCCATGGTGATGGGACACGTATTCCAAGCTGAATGTTGGGCATCACATCCTAGTGGGTGTTCATTTGGTTGGTTATGGCTAAGGAAATTGGCAAAGGCAATGGTTAAGGCATTTAAGAGGCAAAAAGGTATTTTGGTACATTTATGAAACTAATGGAAATTAGGAGAAAAAGAAGGTGAAAGGTCACAGGTTTCATGTGAGGAGTAAATTGAGGGAAAATAATGGAAAATGAAGAAAATAAAGGCCTCATTAATAAAAATGCTTCTGAGAATAAATTGGTACGATCTTGTCTCATACTTGGTTAGTCCAGTTTTGGAGCTCTCTCTCTCTCTCTCTCTCTCTCTCTCTCTCGCGCGCGCTCATACTCTTGGATACTTAGAGTTTTCTTGGAGCACTCTTGGAGGGTGTGGCAAACTTGGATTCTTTGTGCCAGAAGGAAAAGAAAGAGTAGGAAAGTGTAAGAAGGCATCGACATCAATAACTACATCAGATTTTCTTGCAGGTACTGAGTTGCATGTATGATTTCTTCTCTAGTTTGGACATGTATGGCATATTTCCTGGATATCCATGGTGATTGTGGGTTTATTTTTATTGTTTTGTTTTGGTTGGTTCTCATATTTCCTTAGCTTCGGTTGAGTTATTAGTTCCTGGAGCCATGGTTGGACAAACATTCTAGAGCCCTGTAATAGCTTGGGTTGAGTTACTAGTCTTGGAGCCTTGGTTGGAAAAACGCTCTAAAGCCCTTAGTGGGTTGAGTTACTAGTCCTAGAGCCTTGGTTGGAAAAATACTCTAGAGCCTGGTGACAACTATGGGTTGAGTTACTAGTCCTAGAGCCTTGGTTGGACAAACACTCTAGAGCCCTGTGACGTGTGGGTTGAGTTACTAGTCCTCGAACCTTGGTTGGAACAAATGCTTTGGAGCCTTGGATGGCTATGATGGAGAGAGATCTTGTGATGGTTTTGGTGATGTCTGACCATGAGGTGGAATCACTGTTTGATGGGTTGAGGTGGATGGCCTCTGGAAGCCCTGGATGAGTTTTGATTGATGTGTTCTATGAGATCCCACATCCATGCTTGGAATTAATATGGCACGAGGGTGAATGGCTAAAGAGAGATTTGGCTCAACCATTCTATGGTCGGGTGGAACATGGTAGTCCCATATCCAGTTGGTTCATTGTTCATTAATGAGAAATCCATTCCCTTGATTTTCATGTGTAATTGTCCTGATGTATTTATGGATTTGATGGCTGATACACTTATTGTATTTATATTCCTATTATGATGGTAATATGCACATTTTATGACAAAAGCTATGTATGGCTCTCAGCATGTTTTTACTTGTATGTGAATGGATAATGTGCCTATGAACTAATAGATGATAATGCAGAAAAATGGCATGAGGGAAGAATGGTTCATAGCAATTCTCAGATAAGTACGAGATCCTTACACTTAATTCTGTTATTTACACCTGTAGGTTACATGTCAATGATATGTTTGACGAAATTCTTGTCGTGGCTAGTAGGGATCCAATCAAGGTCTTGAACAAGTATTTTCTTTAGTACTTTCATTTCCATGTTACTTTACTGATTTAGGACATTCTTGACATGAAGGCAAACGCTAGTAGGATCTTTCAAAGCTACAGATTTGAAGAGAATGTATCATCTGCCAGACCACCAAAAGATTTACGACAAGAAATTTCTTAAGAGGTTTGTGGAGAAGAACAAAATAGAGTCAGAGCCCATTAGACAGTGGAGACAAGACCCAAGCAAGCACAAGCATGATAGTAAGGGTATGTATTCTTTAGCTTCTCTTATCGGTCCATTCTGTTATACTGTTGCTATGATATGTAGACTATTCAGTTCTCTGAACAAACAAAACTTTAAAGTTGAATGGGTCCCCTTGATTCAAGCTACTTCTAATTCTAAAATTACCAATTGGGCTACTATCTTGTCCAACAATATTGTGTCCAAAAACTTAGAATATAAGCAAAAACACAATGTTTCGGAGAGAATCGTGCCAACTTTTTATATGAGTGCCTATATTATAGATGTCAATTGTTTCTCTTTTTATTTTCCTTCAATGGGATGGAAATGGACACTCGAGGATCCTACACCAATTCACTTATATCATGATATCCTATGGGAATTTAAGTATCAGCCTCATTTTTACAGAATTTTCTATAAAGTGATGTTGCCTTTGTAAAAAGCAATTTTTTATCAAAATGCCCCTAAGTTGTCTTAGGAAGCCACGACAAACTTCATTGCCATTAGCAGCTTGTTTACTGAAGAAAACTTTACTTATATTAGAGTATTTGGGAGTCTTGTGGCCCCACATGTTCTTCCTATTTATGTTCCCGATAAGCTTTTGGCTCGGGAGATTGCTTATCAGAACGTAGGTGATGGTGTGACTAAATTCTTGAAAGACTCAAAAAGGCCATTTGGCCACAATTTCATATTCAATGTGGGGTCTATGCTCTAGACAATTGCAATTATGTTGTCTTAGAAATCAAGCGAATCAAAGGCATGCAGCTCCCCACTATTCCTCCTAAACAGTACGACCCTAATAAGGTCATTCATGAATTCACCACTCAGGTTAAAATAATGCCATTTTTTCATGAACATGATGACTTTGATGATTTGTTTGAGATGCATGAATCATACAGACAGGTGGAACATTTAGCACAAATTCGACTAGGCCCCAAGGATTTTGTCTTATTCCAAGAATATAGAAATAAAAGGTTGTATAAATTGCCTTCTGAATGCCTTATTGCATTACAGCTAGAGTTGCCTACAGAAAAGTCTTCACCACCGTCTACAAAGGAAACAAAAAAGATACCCACTACTGCACTTTTAGATAAACAAATAGAAGAGCTCCTGTCTACTAGCAAGCTTGATAAAGTGTGGGATCAATTCAACAAGGAGCTAGATAGCACACAGGAGAAGGAAATGCAGGATTCAGCTTCAATGGGGATAGATAAGACTCTTGAAGCCATCAAGACAAAGTCTCTTGTGAATGAGTCATCAAGTCAAATGATGGATAAAGAAGTTATCTCGGCAGTCCCTACCTCCGAGATTGTTCTCAGAGTGGAAGAAATTCCACCTCTTGATATTTTCTACAGTCCTGAACATCGTGCCGTCATTAGTCGACAAAAGAAGAAAAGAAGAATGGAACATTCTCAGGAACTTCTTCCTAGAAGCATCCCATTAGATGTGGTATGGAAATATTATCAAGCTAATTCATCTGATGATTTAGCTAAGTTATTGCAATATGAAAGAGCCTATGCTATGGCCACCATTTTCAAAGCTACTAAGGTTCAACAACTAGTTAAAGAGAAAGATGAAAAAATATTGCAGTTAGAACAAACACTACTTAATTCAAGACATGATATTGAGCAGGAGTGGAAACTCAAGTTGTCAAAGTTACAAAGTGAGTTTAATCAATTTAAAGTTTGAAATGAAGCTGATATTCAAAGCTTAAATGCACAGACTAATCATCTTCAACTTAAAATAACTCAGATATAGAAGGACACTGATATTGAAGGATTCAGAAAAGAAGTCAGAGAGATCAATGCTCTCCTCACCCAAAAGCAAGTGAACTTCTGTAAGAAATTGAAGATCATCAATGACCTCTGCAAAAACAGTGACTCATTGACTAATCAAATGTCTAAATTAAGAACATACTATGAAGATATCAACAACAAGATTTTTGACTTCATTACTTGGCAGGATAGTACAGAGGGAATGAAAGAAAATCTTCCCAAAATACAAGAGTCATACAAGGATCTTCTCTTCAGATATTGGGATATTAGATTAAATTAGGTTGAAGAAGCAATCTACAGAGCAAGAGACCTAGTAGGCCAGGTTACCAAAATTGTTAGAGAAAGTCTTGCAGATGCTAATCTTATTACTGAGTGCCCAAGAGAATGCCTGCCAGATACTCAAACACTCATAGAGTATTGGCATAACAAATCTAAGGAAAAAGAAGATAACATCAAGAAATTATCTAATTTAAATCTTGAATATCACCAATAGTTCTTGGTAAAGCCATATGGTCAATGGTTAGTTCTTCACAACCTTTTTAATTTAACTAAATACATGCTCAAACCTCTTTCATATGCCTTGTTTGTGTGATAGATGTGGATTAGGCCAGCTCATCCCCTAGAATTGAAGGTGATGGAGGCTATTTACAAGTTACGAGAGAAAATGGGAGAGTATTCAACTTCCCATATTTAATTTCTTGTTAAAACTAAAGCTATTTTTGTCTTTTTGTTTCTTATTTTAAGGAGTGTTTGTTTTAACCTCCTCAACAAAATATGCATTTTCTATTTTTATAATATAACTTTTATTTATAAATACCCTCTCATGTCTTTAGAGAAGGGGTTTAAATTTTTTGTAATAAGACTCAAGGAACTTGCACTTTTGTATTTCTTTGATAATTTTAATAGAAAGGTTGGGCCAGAGACTGTCTTCTTCCATGAGCAGAGCATTAATATATGTGGTACTATTATCTTTGTATTGGTGTCATTTTTTATGTTTTAAAGTTAGTCAAATTTTATTACTGTTTTATTATATGCAATATCACAACTCAATTAAGCATTGTTTCACTATTGAAAAGTGTATTAATTGTTATCTTTAGTTGTATGTATGAAACAGTATAATTTTTATGCGATATGTGCTTAACAATTAAATTGATTAACTATTTAATCAATTTAATTATCTTTTAATTCGTTTTAACTCTTTTAAATGTTTGATAATCTATATTGTCTTTCATTTATAAAGAAATCTTTATAAAATTGCATATGCAAAGTTAATTATCTCCTGATAATTAGAAAGATAGATATAGCTTTATTCATTTGCATTCGTATTTATTCTATCAAACTGCTTTCACCCCATCATATAATTAAACGGGACACTGGTCCCATTATCCCTAGTCGGAACTACTATCCCAAATGGAAAAGGAATGATATTCAAGTTCCTGACCGAGTGGTCTCCCCAATGTTGAGGCAAGGACATTTCTAGCCTTAAACAGAACGTAATTCCATTATTTTGGGACATTGATGTTAAATTTGGGTCCAATATGTAAACTCAATAAGTTGGGTGTCTAATGTAATTATAAGTCATTGGTGATAGGAAAGGTTTAGCAGAGAGAAAGAATAGAACAATTATGTAACATGGCAAGAAGCATGTTGAAAGGAAGAAACTTGTCTAATGAGTATTGGGCAAAAGAAGATTCATATGTTTTTTATGTGATAAATAGATCTCCTACAAATAACATTACGAACAAAGTTTCAAAAGAAGCATGGTCAAGTATCCCTTATAGTGTATCTCATCTTAGAGTGTTTGGGTGTGTAGCATATGCACATGTACCTAAAGAGCTAAGAGGAAAGTTAAATGATAAAAGTGAAAAATACATATTTATTGGTTATAGTGAGTAGACAAAATCTTATATATTGTATAACCTTGGCATGAAGAAGACTCTAATCAACATAGATGTTGTGCTCAAAGAACAAGAGTCATGGAATGGGAGTGTAGACAGAAGAGTTGAGGTAAGAGTGCCACTCATGGAAGAAGATGATGTAGCAAAAAATGAGCAAAAAGGACCACAAGAGAATACACCAAATAAAGTCACGCCAATAAGGGCTCCAAGATTCTCTGAACATTACATGGATCTTCAAGAATATCAACAGATTGAAATACTCCCAACAATCAGTGAAGTGATGAATCAAGCAACGGTAAGAGAAAAAAGAGAAGTCTACAAGATATTTATGATGATTTGGAGGTTAGTTCAAATTTTGCATTGTTGTCATTTTGACCTTCATCATTTTAAGAAGCTATTAAAGATGAGAATTGGGTGCAAGCTATGGATGAAGAAATATAATATATTGAAAAGAATGATACTTGGGATTTGGTTGATTCTCCAAAAGATAAATATCGTTGGTGTGAAATGCGTGTACAAGACAAAGTTGAATGTAAAAGGAGAGATGGACATATTTAAAGCAAGGTTTGTAGCAAAAGGGTTCTCACAACAACTAGGAATATACTTTGGAGAAACATTTTCTCTGGTAGCCAAATTGGATATAGTTAGAGTAGTCTTGGAAACAACAACTCAGAAAAAGTGGAAAGTGTATCATATGGATTTGAAATCAATCTTCTTGAATGAAATTCTAGAAGAATAAATCTATGTGCAGCAACCTCAAGGTTATGAAGTTGAATTTCATGAAGATAAACTTTACAGATTAAAGAAATCCATTTATGGAATCAAACAAGCGTTAAGAGCCTATTATAGTAGAATTGACAGCTATATGGTCAAGAATGGATTTTGTGGAAGCAACATTGAACCGAACTTGTACACAAAGGTAAATGAACATGGTCAAATTTTAATTTGTTGTTTGTATGTGGATGATATGATTTATACTAGCAATCTTGAATTAGATGAGTTTAAAGTAGCATTGAAGGAATAATTTTAAATGATAGATCTTTGGTATCATGAAATATTTTCTTGGCATAGAAGTTGAGAAATGAGAGAAAGGAATTTTTATTTCTCAAAATAAATATGCTAAATAATTTCTTAAAAGATTTAGGATGGAAAATTATAAAGCTACTCCTACACGAGTAGAAATAGGTGCAAAGTTAAGTAAGGATGATGACGCATTAGATATCAATCAAACTTTGTTCAAAATATTGGTTGGAATCCTTATGTATCTCACAACTAGAAGACCATATATTATACAAGGAGTTAGTTTGATTTCTATATTTATGGAGTCTCCAAAAGAGTCACAATGGAAAGTCGGTAAAAGTATTATGAGATAGATAGCAAAAACTATAAATTGTAGCACATTTTATGCAAGTATAGAAAAGAAGAATTTGGTTGGATATACTGACAATGATTTTTTAGGAAATCTTGGTTCAAGTGTGATATCATGGGCATAAAGAAGCATCCTATTGTGACACTTTCATCAGTAGGAGTAGAATATGTAATAAAGAAATCATAAGCATGCCAAGTAGTATGTTTATGAAGATTTTTAGATGGACTTTAGGAGAAACAAGAAGGATCAACAAAATTATATTGTGACAACACCTCAGCCATTGCACTATCCAAGCATAGTGTGTTTCACCAAAAGAGAAAACATATTAATCCAAGACAATATTTTATTAGAGAACTTGTCAATAATGGAGAAGTTTATTTGAAGCCTTGTAAATCGAGTGATCAATAAGATATATTCACTAAGCCCTTCAAAAATGATGCATTTTAGTTTCATAGAGGAAACTTAGGTGTTGTAATCCTAGCTGAGATTTAGGCTAGCAGGCATGTTTGAGTTGTCATGATTCATGTCTTAGTTTAGCAGTCGTAATTAAGGGGGAGTGTTAAAAATGGGTAATTACTCCCTTAGGAAAAGTAGTCCAAATTTAGAGTTTGATTTAACTAGGGTTAGTGCGAGTTAATTTGAGTCAACTTAGTGTCAGTTCGAGTTTAGTCTTATTTTGGAAAAGGTTAAATTTAGTATGTGTTTAAAAATTGTGGAATAACATGTTCAGAGTTTTGCTTAAACCCAACGTTTGGGACTTCTATGTGAGTCCATCTTCTGGGGAACACCTAGATTAGTATGTGTTTGCATGTTGAATTTACTATCAATTGAGTTGTTAGTTAAAAAGTATAAATACACCTCACAGAGTTCATTATAATCAATTCAAGTTTGTGTGATCAATAGAGAAGAGCGTCAACTCGTGTGTTTTGTGTGTGTGTGTGAATTTTTGTTTTAATTTGTGTCTTTCCTCATTTTCCTTTCCAACATTTTTTTGAGTTCATTGATTTATTACCTCCTCTTTCTCTTCAACGAATGCCTCTAAGTTGCTTGAATTGGTGGAAATCAATCTCGCTTCTATTCCTTTTGACATCTAGAAACCAAGTTCTGAGATCATAGCGTGCACATTTGCAAGCCCATTAAATATGTCCGTAATCATAAGTGCTCTACTTTCTAACATTTTCGTTCATATATTCCAACAATATTTTCCTTTTTTTACCAATAGCATCTTTTGAAATATGAACAAAGGCCTAGAAATGGATCTTTGCATTTTCAGGAAGAGTGTGGAAGAGCGTTGTAGACAAAGCATTAGTGCATGTTGTTAAAGTATTCATTGTTCCATTTTCTTCATCTTGCATCAGTTCAAGATAAGAAACCCTTTATCGACGACATGATCTATGAATTATGCTACTTATGTCAAAATGTGGAGAATTTCATGAAATATTTTTATTACTTGATTGAATTAGGTAAAACCTAAGCCTCCCAATATATCATTCTCTAAAATACTCCATGCAACTTTTCAATTCTTAATACCCAAACTATGATATATTTGGGTAGATGCACTGCTTGGGAATGCATGCTTCACTTTGTCATGAGAAGAAAATAATAAATGAGCAAGTTTCTCATCGCATGGTCATGACCTCAAAGCTCCAAATAGAGGAAGAGCCTCATGTCAAATATTTTTTCGATGTGCTACCCGAGAAAGCTGAGGCCGAATCCAAAATCAAATGGGAAACTAATAAGGTTGTTCTAATGAAATTTTTAATGAGGATAGTACACACTAAATCAGAAAAAAAAAGTTATAATCCCGATGAGAGTAACTCCTTTAATTTCTTCAAGTCAGTTCCCCATGGCAATATAGAATTTAATTTCCTCAATCTTGGAACATCAATCCAAGGGAAACTACTGGAATTGATTTCCCCTATTCCAATTCCCTTATTTTTACACCCAAATTCTATATAGCTAAGAGGCGATGGGGTTTGAAACAAAAACATACACGTAGCTAATTTGATCCCCTAACCCAATTCTCTTATTTTTACACCCTAAGTCTGGACAACAATGGGGTTTGAAAGAAAACATACACATGTGACAGTTGCAGTGTTAAACAAAGAATGCACATGGCTAGCTGCAAATGGCTCTCGAAAGATGATGAAGGTTGGTGGGCAACTGTCCCTTAAAATAATTCCTTCAGTGTAATTAAATCAAATTATTATTATTCTCTAAGAAGGACTTCATGGAAATTATATTAAATTATTACTATTCGCTACGAAAGACTTATGGAATTCAATCCTTGAATTGTGTGTTTACCAATAAGGAATGGGGAATGTTTTGGTGTTTAAAGGAAATGTAGTCATTTTGAGGTGATAGGCTTAATATTTCATCTCAGCTAGGATCCTTGGTATCTAGCCTTTTCACTTACATTGCTAGTTTCCTTCTAGCAATCTCACTTACATTGTGAGTCATTATAATGTATTAGAAAATTAGATTTTTGAATTTCATAATTTTCATGAACCAAAATGCAGATCCCTAGTTAATCACATGTTCGGTGATGTAGTCATAAATATATTTTGTCTCTCAGTGATCCTTATTTTAACTTCTAAGACTTCATTTGTTATTTTGTAGAGCACCTGCATTTTATTACCTAAATATGCATTTGATTCTCATGAATTTATGATTTTATCTTTCAAGGAAGTTGAAAAATTCAGAATCCATTTCCAACCACATGAAGCTCGTGAATAGGTGGCTCATTCCATGCCACCTGAGAAGGTTGATACCTTTAAATCTATGGAGGAGTGGGCAGAAAATTATAGTGATTCATTCAAATCTTGTTGAAAAGTCTTAGCAACCACAAGATTTTTTGCTTGATACATCTTCTGATGGCTTCATTGACCAACTTATAGAATTGTGGGAGTGGTCTCATGAATTACCAGATGACTATTTAGTCTATCTAGTAGGATACATGATTACAAAGGAAACATTTCCTACTTACCAGATTATGCTTAAAACATTTGATGGTGTAATAGATGAGATTGGTGCCAGTCCCACTTCTTTGGAAACATGGACACATATGTGGATAGTTGAGGAGGAAAAACATCATGATATTCTTCATAAATATATTTACTTGTGTGGTCGAGTAGACATGAGGCAAATTGAACAAAACATACAGTATCTTATTGGATTTGGAATGGTACAATGTCTTATCACTGCAAGCATTTTGTCAAAGTATTTTATTTTGTTTCTTATTGGTAGTAAGAAGTTGTGGGATTCCATTCTATTTGTTTGTGGACATGTTTCATGTTAGGAGTTTCTACAAAATATTTTAGCTTTTGAATGAGAATTTTATAATTTGATCTTTTTTTGGTTGTTTAGTGTCTAGGCATAGAAAATGGCCCCTATCTTGGATTCTTATATACTTCCTTCCTAGAAAGAGAAACATTCATATCACATAACAACACTACAAGATTTCCTAAAGGATCTGGCCAGCAAAAATTGGCCCAAATATGTGGAACTATTGCTGCAAACAAGAAACATCATGAGACTACATACACAAAGAATGTTGAAAAGTTGTTTGAGATTGATCCTGGTGCCAGAATTCTAGATTTTGAAGCTTTGATGCGGAAAAAGGTTATAATGCCTGAACATTTGATGTACAATGGGTAGGATGTTAATTTGTTTTACTAATTTTCTTATGTTGTTTAGAGATTAGGTGTGTACACATCAAGAGACAATGTTGATATCTTGGAATTCTTGGTTGAGGGATGGAATGTGAAGAAAATAGGTGGTCTTTCTGGTAAGGGAAGGAAGGCTTAGGATTATATATGCAAGTTGGAACCTCATATCTGAAAAGGTAGATGAGAAATATCAAGAAAGGGAAAAACAAGAATGAACATGTGCTTTTAGCTGGATAACCAACAAATAAGTCATGTTGTAGAAACTTTATTATGCTTTAGCTTAGGAAAAATATTATAGTACATCCTGTAAGATAAATTTCTATGTGTCTGTAAACTTATCATCCTTGTATAGGAAGCCAGAGACCTCAGTGGATTTGTTGGATCGATAGCCTTACTGATTTTGGATTGGAAAATTTGATCCGCACACTCCAGGTTGGGGAGGTGTAGAGGAAATTAACTAGGAAGGTTAGTTTCTCCGTGTTTTCAATAACTAGTCTTGTCCAAAATGTAAAATTTGTTCTCTAGAGTTATTATATAATACCAAAATTTCCTTTTAGGTTGCTTGAATTAATATTTTATGATCACTTTTTCTATCACTTGCATCGATATGATCGAGGACAAGAATCTTGTGCAGTGAAAATTATGGATGGAGTAGTTGTGGTATTGTAATCTTTGTGAGGGTTTATTATTGGTAGTTTTTTGTTTGTTCTTTAAAGTGTTTGTATGAAGACACAAAAAGTTTTACATATCATAGAAAGCAAATAAATAAATATTATTTTATTACTCTAGCTATATGGGTTAAATGGTTGATGAATGCTTATACTTTTAGGATACCAATGTAAGAGTGAGCAAGAAAGAAAATTATGGTGACTAGATAGTTGGAAGTTAAGTATGCAGTTAAAAATATCTTTTAGAAATCACCATTTATAAAATTCAAATAACTCAATAAATTTAATTACAACATTTTATTAAACAACAACTATCAAAGGTATTCTCTCAAGGGGATACCAAAAATCATTACGATCTAAAGAAATGTTAATATATTCCTATAAGGAAGCAAAGTTAAGGTGTAAAACCATAGGTTTGGGGAATCACTGAGAATCATGCTTAAATCATTAAAATTTGGGAAGTTTTTCCAATATGTAGTGAAAACACACAAGATCAACACCAATACTAATACTTTATAGAGAGAAAGATATAGTTTGAGAAAAAAATGGATTAAGGGAAAGAACAAAATTCATTAGGATCAGGGATAACTTCATATCATAATATTTTATAATTTATAATTACATTTTTAACTTATATCAAATAATTTAATTTAATATACTAGCCTACATCCATCTAACTCCAGATATATCATGCGCCGAGAGGGATCAAATTCCCCACTGTGCAAACTTTCTTTTTGGAGTGTGGAATTTGAGGAAAGGTTTACACCTCGAGGGATTTGATCCTTCTCGGCGCATGCTAGATCCAAAGTTAGATGGATCTAGGTTGGTTCCAGTTGATGGCAACAATGACACATTTTTAGATTAGCATTATTAGGTATATGTTTGAGATCAACTTCATACCTTGAAACTTGCATTATGTTTTCTTTGTTTGACCTGACTATATCATTCTCTTCTTTAATTTTTTTCGTTGCTGCTTGCCTTGAATAGTTTGGACGTATGTGCTTGGATGCTTTTAGTGGTTTGTGCGTTTATGTGTTTGGATTTGGATGGTAATGCTTGTGAATGTTATAATTGTTTGTTATATTTCTATGTGTATGTAATTTTTTGTTAGTAATTAGTTGCCGATGAAGAAGGGATATAATCTTGTGGATAGTTTGCAAGAGGATTGATACTGCACATCTATTTCATTTAAGTTTAGGTATCACAACTTTTGACAATTAATAATTCTTAATAGTGTCCATCGAGGTATTACTAAATATATTTTGAACAGTAGTTTTAATAATTTACTGCATCAAGATTACTCTTGAAATCATTTTTTTATTTCTAATGTTTGAAATAATTTATTTCCTTCAAAATATTTTGATGATTTTTTTTTATCTATAGTTTGTTTTGCAAAATTAAAGAAATAATGTAATTTTGATTTATTTTTTTAATGAGTATTCAGATTTACAAAATCTTTACATCATTTGTTAGTTTTTCCATATTTTCATATCAATTATATGAAAAGGATAGTTGAGATTGTAAATTATTCAATTCTTTAACTCGAACTATTGTAGTAAACATAATACCTTGTCTCTCTTGCTCTCCAATATTAATAGGTTGAATTACTATAACACATAAATCAATGCAAATTGTCAATCATTATTTTGTACTTACACTGAAATCAATGTGCATTGTTAATCCAATCACTTTAAGTTAATGTACCATCATACATTGAGTTACATCATATCAGAATTCATCATCTACATTGAAATCAATGCATATAATGCACACAATCAAATAAGATTAGAAAACATCTACATTGAAATCAATGAATCTAATGTAAGGAATAAAATAAGGTTAAAAATCAACATCTACACCAAAAAAATGCATCTAGTGAAAGCAATCAAATAAGATTAGAAAACAATATTTACATTGAAATCAATGCATCTAGTGCAAGAAATCAAATACGATTAGAAATCAACATCTACACTAAAATCAATGCATCTAGTGCAAGAAATCAAATAGGATTAGAAATCACCATATACATTGAAATCAATGAATCTAGTGCAAGAAATAAAATAGGATTAGAAATCACAATCTACACTGAAATCAATGCATCTAGTGTAAGCAATCAAATAGAATTATAAATCACCATCTACACCGAAATAAATTCATATAGCGCAAGCAATCAAATAGAATTAGAAATCAACATCTACACTGAAATTAATGTATTTAGTGCAAGCAATCAAACAAAATTAGAAAACATCTACACTGAAATCAATGCATCTAGTGCAAGCAATTAAATAGGACTAGAAATCAACATTTACATTGAAATCAATGCATCTAGTGCAAGCAATTAAATAGGACTAGAAATCAACATTTACACTGAAATCAATGCATCTAGTGCAAGCAATCAAATATCATTAGAAGTCAACATCTACACTAAAATTAATGCATCTAGTGCAAGCAATCAAATAGGATTAGAAATCACCATATACCGTCAATTCAATGCATTTAGTGCAAGAAATATTCTTTCGTCTCTCCCACCTCCATCTATATCTATATCTCCCTCCATCTCTTCTTAATTATCTCTCTATCTCACCCCAAACATACACACTGTCTCTCCATATCTTCCTTTTCACTCCCCCCTCTCTCTCACTCCACTTTTATCTCTGTATGTATTTTTTCTTCCCTCCCTCTCTACCCTTCCAAATCCATCTCTTTGTCTCCCCCCCCCTCTCTCCAACCCTGCCACTATATCCCTCCCTCTCTCCTTCTCTCTCTCCCCCTCTGTTGTCCCTCTATCTTTGTGTCTACCTCTCTCTCTCACTCCTCTCCTTCTCTCTCTCTTCATTCCTCCTTCCCAATGTCCTTTAGTTTATCTCCTACAATGCAAACAATCATATAGGATTAGAAATCACCATCTACACTAAAATCAGTATATCTAGTGCAATAATTATTCTTCCCTCTCTCCCCCCTCCATCTATATCTATATGTCCCTCCATATCTTCTTTTTTGTCTCTCTATCTTACCCCCCTCCCAAAACACAGATGCTTTATCCCTCCATATCTATCTATCTCTCTCTTCTTCCCTCTCTTCACCTTCCATCTATATATCTATCTCTCACTATCTCTCTTTTGTCTCTCTATATCACCCCCAAAACATACACACTCTCTCCATATTTATCTATCTCTCCATCCCTCTTGCTCTCCCTTCCTCACTTTCTTCCACTTCTCTCCCTCTCTCCCCCTTTCTATCTCTCTTCCCTATTTCCCTCCTTCCTCCCTCTCTCTCCATCTCCCTTATAACACCCTTTCTCACTCCACCTTTCTCTCTCCGTGTCTTTTTTCTTTTATCCCTTCCTTTCTCCTTCTCTATCTCACATCCAATCTCTCTTCCTTCCTCTCTCTCCCTTTCTCTCTTGCATCCCTCAGTCTCTCCCCCTTATCTCCATGTCTTTGTCTCTCTCTCTCCGCCCTCCAACTTTGTCACTATATCTCCTTCTCTCCCCCTCTTTTCTCTCTCTGCCCTCCAACTCTGTCACTATCTATCATTCTCTCCCCCTCTTCTCTATGTCTCTCCTTATTTATCTCTCTATCTCACCCCCAAACATATACACTCTCTCTCCATCTCTCCCTTGCCACTCCCTCTCTATCTCCACTTTTCTCTCTCTATGTGATTCTTCTTCCCTCCCTCTCTTTCCTTCCAACTCCATTTCTCTATCCCTCCCTCTCTCCTCCCACCTCTCAAGTCCTCTCTCATCCTTCCTCTCTCTCCCTTCCTCTCACTGGCTCTATCTCTCCACCTCTATCACTCTGTCTTTGTTCTTCCCTCCTATATATATCTAGAGTTAATATATATCATGATATATTAATATATATTATAATATGACAAATTTAGTATTACACTAAATTTAATATTGTATTAATGATAATTTATTAAATTTATATTATTAATATTATAATATATCAATATTAATATTAGATATAATGATATTTTTTACATGGCATGATAACAAAATTTTCAAATATTACAACTTTGAAGTGGAAATGTTTATGTTTTTAGAGATTTTAATATTTAACTAAAAGAAATATTAAAAGATTTTGGAGTAAGAATTTCTTCTTTGTGTTGAAATAACTCTTTTACTTTATTTTACGAAATGACATTGACTTTAGTAAAAAGTAAAGATGTTTAAAATTTTACTTGAATTGGAATTTTAATGTGGTTATTTTTTTGTTGAAGGTAAATTTATGATCTATTCAAATTCAACGTATATGATAAAATAACTATTAAACACATAAGTACTTGTATTATAAAGCAATTATCTTATGCTTTTAATAGTTATTTTATCATATACCCTGAATTTAAATAACTATATAAAACATTTAAATTAATTATTTTTATTTTTAGATTTTTTTAAATTTGTATTTTGGCCCATGTGAATAAAATTTCAACTTTGATGACAGACAGACACACTTACACATCATAGGCGGCAGAATGCTCTTCTGTAATAATTTTTTCTTTATAACTAAATGATATAATTATTTTCAGCTCTAATTTTAAGTTAAATTTAAATTATTTTACCATACATGAAATTATTAAATATTTTTTTTAAATGAAATTAAATAAGCATATACATAGATTACTTAAACAAGTAATACTTAAATAGATAGAACATAATCAATATAATATCATGGCATAAATACATACGTAACACATATAAAACTTGGAGAAAGAGTAGTTGGGCTCTACGACTTCGACGAAAAACCTGGGGAAAATGTAGTTGGCCTCTAGGACCTCTACGAAGATCACTCTCACGCCCGGGTAGAAATTAGGCCTTGACGACACCATGTGACATAAAAGATAGCTAGCGGAGTCTGACACACCTAGGCCAAGGTCTATCAACAAATTGTGCTTATGAATAAGTTGTGCACAATGGTTTCGCTCGTGGGCTTGCATCACAGAGTTTCTCAAACCTTATGGGCATGTATTCAACATTAAGCTTTCATAGTGAAATAATATTCCCCATTTTTTTATTCCTTCCATATACATTTACACCTTTAAAAATAATTACCAGTTTAAATAGGATTATCCACTTACGCTTACATTGTTAAAAAAACTTTAAAATGCAACGCTTTTGGGATGTGATTAAGACTATTGAATACACTTTTGCATTAATAAACGTGCATTTAATATATAAATATAGTCTAAGTTTGTAAGATGATGAGAAATATTTACAAGGAAATGACATCGGCAAGACACTGGAGTCATAAAAAAATAGTTATATGATCTCAGTAGGAATTTGTAGTGAAATGAGTACTAGGATTTATAAGTGCTATGGCTTATGTATATTTGAATATAAATAATTACATGACTTCTTTGTTATTGGTTAATATATAAGTTTGTGTTAACTCTGGAATGGCCATTGAAAAATATTGCATGTACTTAATGGGAAACCTGCTATGTATACACTTTTGGCTATGTTGTAATCTATTGCATGTACTTAATGGGAAACCTGCTATGTATACACTTTTGGCTAAGTTGTAATCCTAGCTTTATGAGGATGGTATGAATATTTGTTGATGTTATATGCAAATGTGACTGGTCACATGAAAGACATGCAGTTAATTACTATTACCACATTTTGATGGTTTCCATGCTTATGAGAGGAGAGGTTCACTTACTTAATATTGTAATGTATTTTGTTTATAAAAAAAATGGTTTATGCTCTGTGTTGCATAAGAATTTTACTGGATCTATGGAGCTATGAGTTTACTTTAATGTAAATGGTCTATGCCCTTAGCTCTCTAGAGTTAGCATCGTTGTGAGTTTCTAGTGAATGCTGGCTCCAAAGCATTTCTTTTCTTTTTTCACTCGAAGATTGACAAAGCGAAAATTGTGGAGCTTTTGTTTTCAATTTGGTTTGGGGACTTTAATACAAAATCCTTGGTAAGGACTTGTATATGTATATATATACATGCGAGCTTGGGCATTGTTTTGGGGTTTAAAGGAAATATTTTCATTTTATAGAGTTTACATGCTCTCACTTGCATCGATCTGATAGGGAATAAGAATGTTGTGTGTTGTAATCTTTTTGAGGGTTTATCGTTCGTAGTTTCTTGTTTTTTAAAGTGTTTATATGGAGTTACAAAAGTTATTTCAAAAATAAATATTATTTTATTACTTAAGTTATATAAGTTAAATGATTGATAGACGTTTATAGAATTATGACAATAAAGTTGGAAATAATTTAAATTTTAGAATTGGAATTCAATTACATGGTTAAGAAATCTTTTAACAATACAAATAAATTATAAATCACCATTATCAAATTCAAGTACCTTAATAAAGTCAAGTACAACCTTTTATTAAGTGGAAGCAATTAAAAATATTATTTTTTATTACAGTTTGAATATACATATAATATTTATAACCAATCTAGATCCATCTTAACTCCTAATCTACTAAGCATCGAGGGATGAAATCTCTTTTCACTCTTAACAAGGCTTGAAATTTGATCCCTTTAGGTATTTGGTACATCTACAGTTAAGATGTATCTAGGATGGTTATATATATATATATATATATATATCTTACATGATAATATCATTGGAAAAACCATGGTTTCTCAAAACCTGGAGTCTAAAATTTTCAAATGGTAAATTGACTATTGTACATACTTTTTTATTAATTTTTTTATTTTATTTTATTTTATTTTTATGTAATTTGACTAAATAAAAATATTTACATAACACGATAGAGCATTACAACATCTCTTCCATACTAAAGTAAAAATTACTTCTCCACACAAAAATTTTAATAATATTTATAAAAAAATTAAAAACTAGCTACTTTTAATATAAACACATTTATAAACATAAATATTTCAATTTTCAAATATTTTAATTTTCATGATCCTTAAAGACAAATACCATATGTAAATATTATACTGTTTTTTCATCATCCTTAAAAGCAAATACCATATATAAATATTATACTGTTCGAATGTACTTTTTCATATAAACACATTTATAAACATAAATATTTCACTCTTCAAAAACTTTAATTTTCATCACCCTTAAGACAAATACCATATGTAAATATTATACTGTTCAAATGTATTTTTTCATATAAACACATTTATAAACATAAATATTTCACTCTTCAAGAACTTTAATTTTCATCACCCTTAAAGACAAATACCATATGTAAATATTATACTGTTTGAATGTATTTTTTCATATGAACCACATATATCCATATGGTGAACCTTCACCATGAATCTCCGGCAAATGATTTTCAGACTTGAACCACATACATCCATGTAGTGAATCTTCTGAATAAATTTCATGAAACGCTTTTACTATTGAATATGCTTTTCCGGTCAATTAAATGTGGGTTTAGTATAAAAATGTTGTCTAATTTAAGATGATGAAAAAGAGTTACAATGTAATGATGTCGAATATATCTCGATTTATATAGCATTGAATGCATATGCATTGTTGTAGAGTGCATATTTTTTTTAGTTTTTTTTTTTTTTTTTTTTTTTTCCATGTTCACGGATTTTGGATTTTTAAAAAATGTTTTTAAATTTGAGGGATTTTATTGGGACGCGGGGCTGGTTTATTGTTTTTAAGATATTTAAAAAAAAAAAAATAGGGACAAAATGCTTGTGTAAGTTTTGAGATTTTTAGATTATATATTTTCAAGGTTGATGTTGGAGTCACAATTGCTGTTACACCAAAACCCGCAGGTGTTAGTGAACAGACACATTGCTAGAGTTAACGGATCCACAAAACACACGGGAGCATTGGATCAACGCCGCCATTAATGGGGAGCGCAACAATCTCCCCCCTCAACATGAGCCAGGTGTGTTTCGAACTCAAGACCTTTGGCTCTGATACCACTTGTTGGATTCACGATTGCCGTTACACCAAAACCCGCATGTGTTAGTAAACAGACACATTGCTAGAGTTAACGGATCCATGAAACACACGGGAGCGTTGGATCAACACTGCCATTAATGGGGAGCGCAACAGTTGATAATATCAACATTGATGATTGAACAATATGATAATTTTTCCCTTTAA
Source organism: Pinus tabuliformis (assembly GCA_031772625.1). Lineage (NCBI taxonomy): Eukaryota > Viridiplantae > Streptophyta > Pinopsida > Pinales > Pinaceae > Pinus > Pinus tabuliformis. Next base: position 834,983,309 of record CM062808.1, read on the forward strand.
TTATATTTGTATTACAGTGAATTTAAATCTCTTGTACAAGGTGCAACTCAAAATATGTATTTTGTATGTTGGGTTTCAATTTGATTTTTTGATGAATTAAATATTATATTTTCAATGACAACATTACTTCAAACAACACTTCCATATCAATAAAAAAGAAATGCAACATTCCAAAAGGTTGATCCTTGTGGTTGTTTCTCTTCTTCTCATTTTTTTGTAGCTCTCAACATTTACATATTTGACATGGATTTTGAGAAGTCATTCAAGTCTAGTGTTTCCACCATCCCATCCTCAATAATTGTGAAAACAATTAGACAATAATGACATGGATTGAGTATTAAATGTGAATAATTTCCTTTGCGGTCACCATCTTAATCTAAACCATGAATATAATGTCTTTACAAAACCAACGTGTTTTATAGTAATTTTCAACATTATTGTTAAAATACGTAAAGCCTATTAAAAGGGAATTCCTTTTATGTTTTAACATAATTATCGTTAACAAGAAATATGAGGAAGAAAAGTTGATATAGAGACAATTATCTAACCCTTCATGGACCTTATTACAAATTGCAAACAATTGCACTTAAACTTCCTAAGGATAAACCACAATTTGTTCATGTGTAGGGGCCAATAATGGAATGTCACTGTTGAGCCTCACAATTGCTTCTTCTTGACACCCTTTTTGACCTTCATAATTAAACATTGGGCATCAAATCATAGGTATTATGACATGGAAGGTATACAATTGTCTTGTATTTCATAAATTGATAATGTTCTTTATTATTTAATTTAGTGTTTACTTCAGCTACCGAATTGCAATGATTCTGCAGCTAATATATGATTCTGCAGCCAAGTTTGTGGTTTGATAGGTTCCAAGGTGCCAGCTAGGAAGTAAAATATATGGGTAGGTGGCAATTGATGCACTCAATGATTTCCTCCTACTCTCATGAACTAGATCGATGAAAGAAGGTCATGGTGATGTGATCAAAGATGAAGTCAACCTCTGTAGTCGACGTCAATAGGCGAGCGAGAACAAGATTTATGCCTCATGATTTGCTTTGATAATAGAAAATCATGAGCGAATTATGTTACAATATCTTTTCAAGTTAATTATAGTTTATGTTGATAGGGATTACGCCTATAGCTATGAAAAATTTATTTCTATGAGCTCTATAAATATGCCTTTCGGCATAAATTAAAAGGTTATTAAGTAAGAATGAGATAGTGAGATTTAAACTTTATTTTTAATACTTTGTTTATAAAAGAATCATTTCATCTTCTGATGTGTGGTTAAATGTTTGATCAATAGTGTGATTACCTGCTTCTTGTGGAGACCCCCTTCAAGTAGTAAGGATTTATGTTTCATTTATAGTAGATAGAAATTGTCTTTTTTTTGGTCAAGTAAGAGTGTAGCCTTCAATTAACTGAAAAAAATATTACATATGGTACACGTCTTTACAAGTGTAAGGACCAACAAAAGACAGACCTGTTGATGATTAACAAACAACAGGGTCAACAAAACCCAAAACCTTACACACAAAAACAAAATTAGACCTCTGTTCATTATTCCTAAGTGTTCAGATTTTTTATCTCTCCCCAATTCTTATTGCACAATTCTTATCGCTCAATCTCCATTGTCGATCTTACCTTCAATCGGACGGTTGATATTCTCTCTGATCAACAGAGTTGCACAGTGATCCTACACCATAGATCAAAACCCATTTGATCTTACGGTCCTTAATGATATCACATCAGAAACTTACGCAACACTTACCCGCTTCACGGAGCTGATATAGATTATAAACCCTTGGTCTATAAATCTTCAGGTCCACTCATAGACTTGACCTCCAACCATTTTAGAACCCAATATTCATTCGATAATGAAGGCCATCAAATCCTATGGCCTGCGGCCCTTCAACTAGCACAATGTTTACCAAATACTCAACCCTCGTAGTTAGCTATGTCGTAAGCATTGACTGTGGGATCGACGGTTAGGATTTTACTGCGACACTTCAACCAGGCTCAAGGACTTCCACTCTCTCCTACTTCTACTAGTCTTCATCCTGCTCATAATTCATGGTCTGGAAGTATGCCATGTCTTTGGCTGCCTGTCATTGACAATCATCACACAGTTTATCAAAGGGTATAGAATGCCAGTCGTATCGAATATAGCTTTCCTTACATAGCACTCCTTCATTTTCTAGACGATCAGCTAACATTTTGGCTTTTCTTCGCACACGAATGAAGCTAACGGTTCTCAGGGTTTGCAAGTGGTAATGAATACGTTGAAAGACTTGTGAGAGCCTCCAATGTTTTGACACTTTTCTAGGTTTCGTTCCATTACACATTTTCTTGGCTGCATTAATGACCAATTCAGAGTTAGCTTCAATGATGGCATTGTGTAAATTTGACTCCATCAGGATTTCCAGGCACTGCTCTAAGGCCATGAGCTCTGCCATGTTATTAGTGGCAATCCCCAAATGACAGTGAAAGATATCCTTTATGTGCCCCTACTCATCTCTTATGACACCGCCAAATCCGGCCATCCCTGGGTTGCCCTTAGAGGCCCCGTCTATATTGATTTTCAAAAAACCATGAGGAGGAGGCTACCAGATATCTTTACCAACAGTTGTTTTGCTCACACCCTTGATAGTGCCTTGAGGAACCAGAGAATGGAGACCCCACTGCAGTAGTATGCGAGCATCCTGGGGCAAAGGAGGGTCCTCAAGAATTTTCCACATAAGGGCTCCTACTGTATCTTTGAGCTGTGGTAAAAGTTGGACAATCATGTTCTGGGTTGAGCCTGTTTTTTCTTGAAAATCCTACCATTGTGTTCTTTCCAGACATCCCAGATAATAAAGCCTGGAACCATAGTCCAAGCCTTGTTAATGATTTCATTACCTGAGAAGTATTTCCTCCACTTCTTCAAAGTGTTGGCGATGCTGAGTCTATCCTTGTCAGTTTGCCTAAAGACTAAGGCTGCTCAATCCCACAAGGTAGAGGTGAAGGGGCAGAGGTATAGTAAATTTTCCATTGTCTCCTCCTAAAAGCCACATAGATGGCATTTGGATGGGCCAACAAAGCCCCTTTCCAGAAGATTCTCCCATGTGAGAATTTTCTTTTGGTGAACCAACCACGTAAACAACTTGATTTTCATCCATTGTGAGTTCTGCCAAAGGTCATTCCAAACTTGATTAGGGTTTGGATAATCGAAACCTAGGGCCATGCGTTTAGCTTCTTTGAGGTTGAAGGTGCCTTCGGTGTTTCGACCCCATCTCAGTTGGTCAGATGAGGATGACACCAAAATCTTCCTCTGCTCCAAGTCAAGAGCAAGAGAATCTGCCTGGGCCTTCAAAGGACTCTCTTCACTATAACCAAGATCCTTCCACATTCTCCATTTACCATTGTTCCTTACCTGATCCCAAAAGTCACTTACCATAAGTAAACCTTTGTTGTCAGTGTCATTTTTTAGAGCGGTTAGTTCTTCCCTAAACAAATTTGGTTCCTGCTGCTAGTTATCCTCCCAAAACTATGCAAGGTTCCCAGCTCGGATCTCCCAGAAACTATGCTTCTGGACAATGGCTCTATTCTCCCAAGCAAGGTTCCAAATGTGGGAGCCCTTGATGAGCCCTGACATTCAGATATGATCCCTCTCCTGCCAATTATTTGCATATTTCTGCTTCCAAATCTTGGCCCAAGGGGTGGCCGATTCCTTGAGCCACCTCCACCAAAGTTTGGCTCCCGAAACTCTACTGAGGATTTCAGGGTCATGAAGCCCCAAACCACCATGGGCCTTAGGTTTGAAAATCATGTCTCAAGCTACCAAAGCCCATTTATTTTTCTCTTCCCCTTTGCCCCAAAGAAAATCTCGTTGAATACTCCTAATTTGTTGCATAACTCCTTTAGGAGTAGGAAGAGCTGAAAACATGAAAATGGGTATAGCCTGCAGGACAGCCTTTTCAAGCACAAGGCGCATCACCAAATTCAAAGACCTACAGGTCCATTTCCTGACTTTGTCCTAAAGTTTATTAGTTACTGGCTCCCACACTCCCTTTCTCAGAGGTTTGTCAGTAAGAGGCATTCCAAGGTACTTGGAAGGTAACTGATCCCTTTGAAACCCAAGAATTTTAGTGAGGTTCCTCTAAATAGAAATGTCAGTGTTAAAAAATAACACCTTTGATATGTCAAGGCTTACCTCTAAACCAGCGGCCAATGCAAAGTCGTTCAAGATTTATTTGAAAGCTCTAGCTTCCTTAACCGTAGGAATGCCTTGCAGCATTGTGTCAACAAATTGTTGATGAGTAGAAGCAACACCATCCAGAGTAAGTTTCAGACCCTGGATTCTTCCTTCAGAATTTTCCATTTTGATCGCTCTGCCTAGCCCTTCCATCATAAGAACAAAGAGGAAGGGGGAGAGTGGATCCCCTTGTCTGAGACCCCTAGAAGGCATAAAGGTTGTAGAGGGAGAGTCGTTAAGCGGAATGGAGAAGTTGGCCATGTATACAAGGGCCATAACCCATCTTATCTAGTTGTGGTCAAATCCATAAGCTCTTAGCACTGCCCTGATGTAAGACCATCTCAGCTTATCATATGCTTTCGCTAGGTCAAGATGCATGATCATACCAGCTTGCTTATTACTCTTAAGAGAGTGTACCACCTCATGTGCTCGTATGATGTTGTTGAGAATCTGTCTTCCTTCCACAAATCCAGTTTTCTCCTCTGAGACAAGAGCAGGAAGAAGAAGCTTGATTCTATTAGTGATCACTTTGGAAATGATTTTGTACACCACATTACATAAGGCTATGGGTTTGAATCTGTCTGATGTCATAGCTTTTTCCTGCTTTGAAATCAAAGCTATGAAAGAGGCATTAAGAGCTTTCAAAATAGTTTTTGATCTTCTAGAGTCTTTCACAACATCAAGGATATCTTGTTTGACTTTTTTCCAGCAAGCTTTGAAGAAGTCCACATTGAAGCTATCAGGGCCAAGAGCTTTCCCATTTTTCATCTCATTGATAACTTCACTAACCTCCTCTTCAGACACTGGCCTATTAAGATTGTGGTTGTCTTCCCTGGTTACAAGCTTAGGAATGAACTTGGTTAATTTGTTAATGAATCGAGATCTGTCAATGAGAGGCTCCTCTGTTATGCTAAGGAAGTGTTGAACTAGGAAAAATTCCATTTATTTGTGAGAGAAAAGCTCTTTCCCTTGAGAATATTTAAGTTTTGAAATTATGTTATGAGATCTCTGATCCAAGGTTGATCTATGAAAAAAAATCGTGTTTCTTTCTCCTTCTCTAATCCACTGCACCCTCGATTTCTGTCTCCAGAAAATATCCTCTTGCATGCACCGATCGTCCCATTTGCTCTGAAGAGAGTCAGATTGAATTTTTCGTTGCTCAGTAAAACCTTCTGAGATGATGATCTAATTAATCTCTTGCAGTTTCTGCTCAACTTCTCTTTTGGCTCTAAAAATATTACCAATCTCTTTTTTTTTCCAATCTTTAAGCCTAGATTTGATGTGTTTAAGTCTCTACTACAACATGAACATTTTACTGCCTTGAACGGGCATATCTTCCGCCCACCATTTGTCAATATTGCTGGTGAAGTTAGGGTGAGAGAGCCATACATTTTCAAACCTAAAAGGTTTGTTCCTCGGTGTACCCATGAAAGTAGCTTTAAGTTGGACAGGCTAGTCATTCGAGCCTCCGAAGGGAAGGATTAAAGCTGACATATCAAGGCCTTTGAGAAAGAGGTACTCTGAGATTATGAATCTATCCAGTTTAGAGGTGACTTGAGAAGCCCCTCCCCTTTTATTATTCCAAGTAAAAGTGCCATTTACTGTTTCGGTGTCCACTAGCCCCATGTTATTCATGAAGTTCTAGAAGGCAATGGAGTCTCTACCTAGTTTTCTGGTACCGCCTTTTCTCTCTGTAAGAGATTTGATCATATTGAAATCCCCAGCCAGAATCTAGGGCATATCAGGATATCTCTCTCTCAACTTCTCAAGGGAGGTGAGACGCTTAAGTTTGTCTTCTAGTTTTTGAGGACTGTAGACGTTAGTGATCATGTACATCTCCTTATCACCCAAAGGTTAAACCACTAGTGATAGATAGTTCCTAGAAGCTTCAACATCCATGATTCCAAGTTTTTGAGGATGCCATAGAGTAAGAATCCCACCCGCCGAGTTATCCGCTTTAACCTCTATAGTGTCATACTTAATTAACCATTTGTTGTGTATCTCTCTGATCTTGTCCATCGAACATTTTGTTTCTTGAATAAAAACCATATCTGATTTTTATTATTTCACTCTACTGCTAAGAGTTCTTTGTTTCCTTTTACTTCCTAGACCCCTAATGTTCTAGGTTGTAAGCTTCATTAAGAAAGGTTTGTAAAGGAGTAACTGGTAAGATCCCTCATCTTACCTGAGTTAATCATAAGTTTCCCACATTCGGTCAACAACTCATTCTTTGTTTTTCTTCCTCTTTTCCTACCCGAGTTCCTGGAAGAATGCATCGGTGTATCCTCCATCATTTTCACTCACATGTTCTCCTTGCTATCATGGTTTCTTTTGACTCCAAAATCCTTCGTTTTTTATCTCTAGAGGAAGAGTTGTTGAACCCTATCAAACTCCTCTTTTGGCAGAGAGTCTACCCCTTTGGTGATTCCCTGCTCCAAAAAATTTTCTAGATCTAAATTCTCCCTCTCTAGAATCTCCTACAGTTCGTGGTCTTTCGTTCCAGCCTCACTTGGGGTTATCTTGTGGTCCCTACTGAGCTCCATAATTCTTGGCATATCATCCTTTTCCTTTTTGTTTTTCAGTATATCCTCCATATTAGTATCACTTTCCTTCTTTGTGGGAATATTCTCCGATTCCTAGTTTGTCCCATTGTTTTTGACTTCTTCTTCTAAGATCTTGAAACTATTGTGACTCGATTGTCCATCTTCATTAATTTTCTTTTGGTACTACTTGCCTCCTTTCCATTTACCCCCAACCTTAGCAAAACCTTCAGGATCCTTGCCTATAGTGGATTTCGTATTGCTCTCCAACTTGTTCAATGGGCAGTCCCTGTATAGGTGCCCGTTTTCATGGCACTTACGGCACCTAAATGGGACATGTTCATAGTCCACCACTTGCACCCTTTCCTCGTCATACACTTCTAAAATGATTGCATTCGGAAGTGTCCCAGATAAGTCCATTTCCACACATATCCGGGCAAAGGAAGTGTATTTACTACTTAGAGTAGCATCTGAGATCTTTATAAAATGCCCTAGCTTATTGTTGATAGCCTCTAGAGACTCCGATAGCTAATAATCTAAAGGACGGGAATAAAATCTTATCGATATCGGCACCGAGGTTAAAGTTTCTCATTCTGGGACAAAGTTCATTACCCATGGTCTCATATAAAGGCTTGCAGAAGCGTAAAAATAGGGTCCTTCCTTGAACACTCTGTCTTTATCCTCTAAGCTTGTGAACACCACCGTGAAGAAGCCCTTGGACCCAAGGTGAAGGTCAATTTCTCCCTTTGGTTTCCAGTGGTTCCTTATCCATGCATGCAAAGCCTTCTCCGTCGGCCAAATCCCCATAAATTTACAGATAACAACATATTCCAACATGTGGTCTTTGTGTACCTACAACGTTGGGTCACTTAATATGACTCGACGAATAGTGGTCGAATTGGGTTTACAGACCCCTGATGTACTCATAGGAGAAACTTTCGGACTACTAACCTTTGTCCTCTTCTCCTTACTAGCTTCCTAATGATTCTCTTCCTATCCTTTAGGTCTGATAGTTTCCACTTTTTCTATATTCTTAGCCTCTATTACCACCTCCGTTGGTTTCTTGAAGAGATGCGATCCAACTCCCTTGCTTCTGTTGACAACCACTTGACTGTAGGAGGGAGTTGATCTCCCTCCTACGTGCCCCGCCATGGTGACCAACAAAAAAACCCTAAAGAAAAACCATGATATGCTTCAGTCTCTACCTTGCCTCCCCCTTCCAGATAGAAATTGTCTTCATATTCTCATAGCTTTCTATTTGTTTGATTAAGTAATTGCATTATGATTTCTTCCAGATTTGAATTAAATTTTTTCTACGAAACATTTTGTTTGTTCATAGATTTTGAATGCACATTGATAGAGTTTAGCTACAATGACATAGTGTTATACTTTAATCGATTAGACGTAATTTTATCTTTATTATAGCCAGAGGATTTATTTGCAGAATTGGATGTTAAATTTCAAGCATGTGTGATCTAGGACTTTCTATCTAGGATTCAAAATGATAATAATGATGTACCTATAAAATATTATTTTCCTGATGAATATATTTTTGCAGTATCTATTAAATCTCCTTGGTTTTCAGATATTGCTAATTGTTTGGCTACAAGAAAGTTATCACTATATTTGTCTCCTCGAGAGAAAAGAAAGGTAATTCAAGTCAGTGCATCTTACTCATGGATAAATGGAGAATTATACAAAATAGGGCCATATTTGATCATTCAGAGATGTGTGAGAGAAGATGAAGTACCAGAGATATTAAAGGTTTTTCATGATGAACCATGTGGACGACACTTTTCTTATAAAAGAACTACTTACAAATTCCTTCTCTTAGGATATTATTGGCCTTACCTTTTTAAGGATGCCAAAGAATATGTTAAGAGATGTGATAGTTTTCAAAGAATGGGGAAACCTGTTCCTTCAAATGAAATGCCTCTACAACCTAAAGTACTCATTGAACCTTTTGAGAAATGGGCTCTAAATTTTGTTGGTCCAATTAATCCACCATCCCAAAAAAAAAAAAAGGCACATTCTTGTTTGCACTGATTATGTTACAAAATGGGTAGAAGCTAAAGTACTTTCTTTTGCTACTAAAAATACTATAGTTTCATTTCTTTTTGAGGATATCCTTACACATTTTGTTGTCCCATGGGAAATTGTGACAGATCAAGGTACTAAATTTACATCTAAGTTGGTATAGAATATAATGAAGGAATACAATATCAAACATCAAAAATCCACTCCATATCATCCACAGGAAAATGGACAGGTGGAATCCACCAATAAAGTAATTGAAGCAATTCTTACCAAGACTGTGCATCTGCATAGAAGAGACTGGGCAGAAAATATTCTAGAAGCTTTATGGGCATACCGTACCACATGGAGAAATACCATATGACATACTCCCTATGAACTTGTTTATGGGAAGAAAGTCTTATTTCCTATTGAGTTCCAGGTAAATACCTTCAAGACATCAGTCAAATTGGGTCTTGATCTATCTGAAGCACAAAAACAAAACTTGTTTATGGGAAGAAATTCTTATTTCCTATTGAGTTCTAGGTAAATACCTTCAAGATAACAGTCAAAATGAGTCTTGATCTATCTGAAGCAAAAAAGCAAAGAATATAGCAATTGAATGAACTAGATGATATGAGATAGGATTCTATTGAAAGAACCAACATAGTTAAGCAATAAAGATCGAGGTGGCATGATAATTTCATAAAAGAAAGGAAATTTCAACCAAGAAATTGGGCATTAATTTTTGACTCAAAATTTAAAGATTTTCAAGGGAAATTTCAAACTCATTGGCTTGGGCCTTATGAGATTGAAATTGTCTTTGATAATGGTGAAATCGCAATTAGAACCATTGATGAAGAAAAAGTGACCTTCCTTATAAATGGTCATCGATTGAGAATTTATCATAAACCATTGACAAGGGAAGAATTTGTTAAAAATTTGCAAGACAATATTGATTTGAAGATGGTTAGGAAGGATTTCCCTTCCTCTCCAACTTGACTCACAAAGCCTTTTGTCTTCAGTATATATATATATAATTTAATAAAATGGTATAAACATGAAAACCAACACTATTGGCATGTTTATACATAAAATTTAGGATGAAAACCAAGTACTCTTGGCACCCTAGATTTTCTTTTTAAACCCTGTTCTAATCCCATTTTCTTTGTAACCCTCTTTTTCTTTTCAAAATAAGCAGCTACAGAATTGTTGAGAATCTACAGCTTTAACAAAATTTTGCAGTTGATATTGACAAGGACCAACTAGGACAATTGAAGATCTTGGCATAAGAAAATGATCAAGCTTGCAATTGAAGGCATCCAAGGACAATCTACAAAGGTCAATCAAAGCATTAGAATCATAAATCCAAAGGTATGTAAATATTATATTAAATAATAAAGGTAAGAAACATTAGATTATGAAATAAAATAGATTTTGCTACCGCCATTTGAAGTAACCATTACTATTCATATTCAAATTTAACTGTAAATGCTATGCCCTATCAATGAAGTTGGTCATAAGCCCATTCATCACTCATCATTGCATAGATACTCTAGCCCATAAACCTTGTAATTTCACCCTCATTCACACTCTATTTTCTTGAAAACATTTTCACTCATCTCCATTGATGATTTTACTCTCATACATACTCAGTTTTCCAAAGCCATTCTCACTCCATAACCTTGTCAAAAGAAGAAATTGCAAGTTGAGACTTCACCAACATGAGGGTTATTGTGAGGATAGATTCGTATGGGAAGAAATTCATGGAGGGTTATCCACAAGTCAGACAGATGTTATAGCAAGTACAATGGTTGTAATTTGTATAAAAATTTAACGGCTATGACAAATAAGTAACAAAGTATTTTTCCCAAGCATTATATGGAGTTGAGGCAGAAATTCGAGATGTGAAAATAGTAGTTACAAAGTCTTTCATGGAAGAAGTAACTGGGCTACCTAGGGTTGGTGAAAGATGGTTCAAAAACAAAGGAATTGAAGGAGATGAATGGAGGACATTTCTAAAAAACCTAGGTATGGCCACTTTAGTCTTTAAGAAAGGCATCCCAAGTACAACTCTTAAAAGAAAATCGAGAAATTTATTGTTGTTCATTCAAAAAATTATTACTTGTGAAGGTAGATTTGACAGTATGTTTTTCTATCATATACGTTTGATGATGCATTTCCTTGAGGGTAATGAAATTAATTTGTCTTCTTTCTTACTCAATTGTCCGAAGAAAATGACAATTAATACTCATAGAAAAATACAGTCTATTGAAAATACAATGTATCATCATGGACTGATAAAAATTTTGATTGAAGCCTACCTCAAAAGTATAGGAGATGATTGGGAAAGTTTTCTAGTCATAAACCACTTTAAAGAGGTAGAATAGGAAGAACCCAGTAGAAAAATAAAGAGAATTAGAAGAAAGTTATCTCTAAACCCTAAAGATGACCTACCTCTACAACAAGAGAAACCCTTAAAAGATGAAATTCCCCTTGCTGATGTATTAGAAAATATTAAAAAGAAGAATGTTAGAAGAAGAAAAACCAGTGATAAGGAAGAAAGCATATCTAAAAGAAAAACAGAGGAAATAGAGAAAGCAAAAACAGAACAAAGAAAAGTGCAAAAAAAAATTCCTCTCACTAAAACCTCATCCACTGTCAGGAGGAGTGCAAGACTCAACAAAACAACGAAGGAATCATTTTGACAATCCATAGAGTTTATCAATCTAGAGGAAGAAGAAGCGCTAAAGGCTCCATCACCAATTCCATCGCCTACAGTTCCATCATGAGTTTTACTGATAGTTTCATCACCAATTTCTAATACAGTAAGAAGAACACCTAAAATTGACCTAGTCCAACAGGAGATATATGATTTTATAGAATATTTGGAGAAAAAAGCTAAAGAAAATGCCACTACGTCCTCTTCAAATCAAGAAAAAGAAATTCATTCTGATAGTCCACAAGAACCTCCAATTATAAATACTCTCAAACAAGAAATTTATGAATTGGAAACACTAAACAACCACTTAACATAGGAACATGAAACATTGAAAGTGAAAAATGAAATATAGAGGACTAAGAATGACAATATTCTCTTACATATTGCTCTATGGTATGATAAGAATAAGAAGCTAAAAGAAAAGAACAAATCCCTTAAGAGAAAATTCATAAGTCTGAAGTATAAAATTATGATGAATAAACCAAGGATGGCAGTTACTAAGAAGAAGGAAAAGAATACAAATCTAGATATTTTAGCTCAAGTATGTCAAGGAGTCAAGTAACAAGAAGGGTTCATTAGTTTTGAAATTTTTGCATGAGGACATGCAATGACCTCCGTGTGGGGGAATGTTGAGCCTCACAATTGCTTCTTCTTAACACCCATTTTCACTCTAATTATTTCTTTTTTACCTTCATAATCACCATTAGGCATCAAATCACAAGTGTTATGACATGGCAGGTATACAATTTTCTTGTATTTCATAAATTGATAATGTTCTTTATTATTTAGTTTAATGTTTACTTCAACTATCGAATTGCAATGATTTTGCAACTAATATATGATTCTGCAGCTAAGTCCATGGTTTGACAGGTTCTAAGGTGCCATCTAGGAAGAAAAATATATGGGTAGGTGGAAATTGATGCACTCAATGATTTCCTCCTACTCTCATGAACCAGATCAATGAAAGAAGGTCCTGGTGATGCGGTCAAATATGAATTCAACCTCTGTAATTGGAAACAAGGAAGTGAGAACGAGATTTATTCCCCATTATTTGCTTTGATAATATAAAATCATGAGTGACTTATGTTACAATATCTTTTCAAATTAATTATAGTGTCTGTTGATAGGGATTAGGCATATAGCTCTGAACAATTTATTGCTATGAGATCTATAAATATTCCCCTCGGCAGAAATAAAAAGGTTGTTAAGTAAGAATGTGACTGTGAGATTTAAACTTTGTTTTTAATGCTTTGTTTATAAAAGAATCATTTTGTCTTCTCATGCGTGGTTAAGTGTTTGATCAATAGTGTGATTACCTTCTTCTCGTGGAGGCCCCCCTCAAGCAGTAAGGATTTCTATTTCGTTTTCAGTAGATATAAATTGTCTTTATATTCTCATAGCTTTCTGTTTGTTTGATTAAGTAACTGCATTCTAATTTCTTCTAGATTTGAATTAAATTTTTTCTATTAATCATTCTGTTTATTCATACATTCTGAATGCACATGGATAGAGTTTAGCAGCAATGACATAGTGTTATACTTTAATCAATTAGACATAATTTTATCTTTCTTATGGTGAGAGGATTTACTTGCAGAATTTGATATTAAATTTCAAGCATGTGTGATCTATAATTCAAGCAAGTGGAATGTATTTTAAATAGGAGTTTGTTTCATTTTGTTTTCATACAATTAGGATTGTTGTTTATATAGATGTGTGATGAGACTCAATAGTAGTTTTTATTTCTACAATTGAGTGTGTGTATGTAATTATTATTTATGCAAAGTCTGGAATTAATTTTCATTTACATCAAGTGTGAGATTGATTTACAGAAGTGTGAGATTTTTATAAGCAAAAGTAGTTTTAAGTAAGAGAGTGTGATCATCATTGTAGAGTTAATCTTATTTTCTAGGGATAACTAATTTACTCATAGAAGACATGTGCATTTCAATAAATCAATTTAATTTAGAATAAAAGGCTTCTACCACATACAGTTCACTTACACTCCATTAGCTTACTAGCCCTGGTCGATAATTTATGTAAACAATTTAAGGTCAATTAAATTGTCAAACAGTCACCCAACCCTTTTTTAAATTGTTCAATCCTTTTTAGAATTGGAGAGTATAAGGGATGTCTATAATAATATATAGTATAGCTTTGTATGCTTACAAGATTGAAAAAACTACAAATGTTTATGGTGAACACTAAAGTTTTCGCGTTTTTTTATATTATTATTATTATTATTATTATTGATGTACCCAACCCACCATCCCCTAAAAAATTGGGAGTTCTCTTTAGCCATCTCAGGGACTCATCTCCCATCCTTACCATTCCCCTATCCTAAAAACTAGAGAAACATAGTATATAACCATTTGGAGTAGATGAAAGGTTTTAATCATTTTAGATTTCAAGAATTTTTTTTATTATTATGAAAGAAATGGTTGAGTGATAAGTATATGCATGTTTCAATTAATTGATCATTATTTTAATAAGAGAAATTATTCTTTTGTTACTACCCCTATTAAATATAAGAATCATGGTATATCAAGGTTTATATATCGTTGTGGGCCACATCTTTCAATCAACCTGGGGTTGATTTTTTTCATAAAGTTATATATGTCATAGAAGAAATTTCAAGATATATTTTAGTTGTATGTGACTTAGTAATGGGCCTCTTTAGCAAGGGATGCGATAGGAGTACAACAAAGTATCGTCGATAAGACAATTTCTTTTATTATTTTTGCAAACAAACATGGGAAAGGTCGAGCAACAAATATATTAACACCATAGTCAATAAATTATTATGTTAGTATGATGAAACACTCCCATTTAGTTACGCCCTTTTCCATAAGAATCATGGTATACTATAGCTTGTATTTTGTTTTATATCATATCTCTCAAACAAGTACACACACACACGCACAAACATATATATAACTTGGAAACCCCTTTCTAATTCAATTTTTTTACTTTTTATTTCATGGGATTTGCTTATTTTAATCCTTTTAAGAGTTTTACAAAGATAATGGATAATGACTTTCTTGATCTCCCTAGAATACCTTAGTATTTTTATGTGTTTCTTTTGGATCCTCTTTTACATTTTTGTTCAAATTTTTTTAATTTCCTTATTCATTACGCATTAGAGACTTCATGTTTATTACATGGCCATGGCTCTCTAAGACTTTATTTCATATTGAGAGAATATGTGTGGTGTTTTTATTTATTATTTCAAAAGTATCTTAATAATTCACCAAGCCTTCCCAAATGATTAATGGCTTGCATTTTTCTCTCAATAGTTCATTAAGATGATGTAAAATTTGAAATTATGTCATATTTGGTATTGTCTTCATGATTCATTAGGCTTCCTTGAAATTTGTCTTTCAAATTTTTTGAAAGCCCTTGATGATTCACAGGGAGAGTCCAAGATTTAAAATGTCTCATATCTTAGCTAACCTTGATTGTTCATATGGGAGTGGAAAAATATGTATTGTAGCCTTTTCGAAAATCTTTTAAATGTTCTTTAGGATTTTTTAAATTTGTTCTTTCAACTTCTTTTGAACTCTCTCGATGCTTCATCAAGATGCCTTAAGTTTTTGAAACTGTAATATTCCATTCTCCCTAGATGGTGCATCTAAAAGTTTCCAAACATATCTTCTTAAAATGCCTTTAATGTTCCAAAAAAATAATAATCTTAGTACCCTTTATTTCAAAATTGTTGTTTTGAAGATATTTCAGCATGGCCTGATCCTTTATCACGCAATTTCTAAATTTCACATTATGTATCTTTGGAAGTCTCCTAATAGGTCATTAGGACTTTTTAAAGGCTCAAATGTAGTTTCTTTTTTAGTAGCCCAATGGTCCATCAAGGATTTTTGAATGTCTATTATGAATATTTTTTAATGAACATCAATATTTCATGAGGGTCTTAGAAGTTGAAATGGTACATCTTTCAAATCTTCCAAATAGAATTTTGATTTCCTATCCAAATTTGAACTTTAGTATTTAATGTTGAAATCTCTACACTATCCTTCAAATTAATATAGAGTTAATACCTTTTCAACCATCTAAATATGTCTACTATTCATTTACCTTTGAATTTGTGTTCCCACATTCGAATTAAATGTACAATTCACACACATGGTCCTTTAAGATCACATAATAATCAAATCAATACTTATCAAAGAAAAGCCAAGGCTAGTCTCAGAGCTAAAACCCATTGAACCCTAACTGATGTTTGAATGTGACTGACATTCTTAGATATAGATATCCTCTGTCATCTCACTAAACTATTCACTACATTTTTTAGGAAGGCAAGCTTGCAAACCCTGATATGCGCAATTTTATTTATTTTTTGACTATTATTTAATCTCAAATTGATATATCATATCAAAAGGTAGTTAGGTAGGGAACTGATCATTTTTTCTCAAATAAAATATTACTACTGTCCTCTTAATTCTTGATCTTGAAATTTATAGGGCCTTATTTCTAAACCCTTGTGTTTCAATTTAAATGTGCAATCTTGTAAGCTTCACATGGTATTATTCCCTTCAAAAAAAATATCCTTCCAACCATCCTTTGAATATTTAGGACCTATATTAACTATATTTCCATTCCAACCTTGGTTCGAGTCTTAACCAAGAAAAATATTTTGACCTTGAAACATTGCAATTCAATCATTCAAATCCTGGAACCTATTAAATATTTTTACAAAGGGTGCGATTGAAATTAGGTTGTGCCTCTTTGAATTTCAATTACATTTGATGTATGTGTATTTGGGTAGATTTTCAATCCCAAAATATGATATGTTTCATAGATAATTAAAATCGATGTACAATCAAATGGTAGACCCGTTAAAAAACAGTTAGCTTTATTCTAACCTTACATGTATAGTTTTTAAAATGGGTGGCTTGTTGGAAAATTTTATATGGAATCTAAGAGAAAAAGGCCAAAATAAATAATAATTATAATAATAATAAATAAAAAGGCCAAGGAATATATCATTTCCATGGAAATAGAACCCCAAGATCCTAAGAGGCGAATTTCTTCATATACAACTAGTTATGCAGGGTTTTCTAGTAAACCATGATGAGATAAGTTATTTCAAATTTTTAGAGAGGAAAAATATCCTCCCATACTCATGTTAGTTGACCTAGTAGAATATCAGAATAAGGATGAAAATTTATACCCCAACATAAAAGGTCACACCTACATAATGTGGCTTCTAGGCATTCTACCATGTGTTGAGATGGTTAAATGGATTATTGAGTGTATTAACCTAGAAATAGGATGATAGTAAATGAGCAAGGAAAATGTAGTGCTTCCTTTCATCCCAACAATTTAGAGATGTACTCTAAGTTTGCAAAGTAAAGTGTGTCTATGATTCCATAATGGGAAAACAAAATTGAAATATTGAATAACTAACACAAAGTAATGAGTAAATGGTGTTTATAAGGAAATTAGCTTAAGTCCAAAGACAATGAGATTTATCCCACCAGAAACTTAAGAGAACATTTCATTTATGATATTACACTACTTAATAGGGTTTTAAAGGAAAAATATGTTACCCACTTCAAGGAAGCTTGGGTACCTCTTATGTACACCATTCTAAAATATGGATCAATATGTAATATATTAGTTGTTCTTTATACCATTATGGTTGAAGAATTATCCAAGGTTAGATATCAAACTCTAGGCACTACTCATAAAATTTCCATGTCTTCATACCTCATTGATGTTATTCATTTAAATAATCCTTTCCTTTGGATGTGATGGTAGTGTATCATATCAAAGCACACTAGTTCAATTTCATTATCAAGATATGTGGGAACATAAGTATGTGCGGTAGTGCACAAGAATATGTGACCACTTCTTTGCTCCATTATATGAATTGGATTTTTTTAAGCTCACACCAAAAATATATGAGTAATATATATAGGTTATAATCATGATAGTATCTTGTTATGTGAATAAATATAAATCCTACCAAAACATATTTGGAAGCATAATATCATCATTTACTGCCAAAATTTGATCTAAACAAGTTGGTACTAATGCAAATATCTTACATGACTATTCTTCATGGGATTGAACGAACTAAACAACTTTATGTTTACGAGAATGGAAGTTGAATCCATGAATGATTATAAGTATGAATATGAGAGGTTCAAAGGACATGATACAAAGAAGGTGGTTTTCTATCATGTAACTCATGTGGCCATCATTTGGCCCTATATTAATGAGGAGTGGGAGGAGGAATAAATAAAGAGAAGAGTATTGTCTTTTTAAGTGGTAGAAAGTAGAATGCAACATCTTGAAAAAAACACATAAGAGAATAAATAAGAGGACATGAATTTGAAAGTTGATGAGGAACTATCTACGCAACAGAAAACTAAAGCTAAAGCTTATGTAAATAGAGCAAGGAAAGTGGTTGAGGAATACATAAAAGGGCAGAAGTTAGTATAAGAGACCTATTATGGTACATTTTCACTTAGTATTTCATTAGGACCTATGCTATGGAAATAATTAGACCCCCATCCATACATTTTTAGGGGAATTTATGACCACTTTCCATTTTCTAGTAGACATTCCCTATCATTCAACACATTTTCTATTTTTAGGGTTTTCTATTTTTAGCAAATCTATTTTTAGTGGGAGTGCCACCTAGGATGACATGTGGTGATGAAAAAACATTGGTAGGATGATTACATGGTTATTTAGACTCCACTAATATCTATTTCATCATGCATAGGCCACCCTATTGTGAATGTGCAGTTCCACCCTACATTTTCATAGTTAGCCACCATTTTTCTCTTTACTCCCCTTATTAGTTGAATTTTAGTCCTATTTTGGAGTTTATCTAAGTTTAATTTGTTATTTTTTGCATGTGAGGGTTATTAATGACTTAAAACTATTTTATAGATCCATTTATTTTTAAGTCACTCAGTTATTGGATAATTTGCTAATTTTGGGTCTGCTAGTCTAATTTTGACTTATTGGCCAAGTAGCAGAAATGTTGTTCTAGTTAATTGAGTGCACGCTCTTGTAATTGCAATATAATTTGAAATGGTTCTTCATCCTAAAGAATATATATATTATATTCATGTTCAACAATAATATATCATCAAATTTGATGGCTAATTTGACTTGTCTCCTTGGTTCGTAAGTAAATTTCTTAGTAGTTTTATTCTATGAGTCTTTCTTGTTTTGAAAGTATCTAGTATAGTGTTTTTTCACACTTACATCTTGTCACTACACTTAAAAACAAATAGTACCAAATCCAAAGTATAAGTTGTGATAGAACAAAAAATAAAATTAAATGAGGAAGATGAAGCAAGGAGATTAGCAATAGAAGAAGAGGAAGAAATGAAAAACAAAGTTGAAGTAAATGTTGAGATAAAAGGAAAAGAAAGAAGGAATAATAATATAAATGAAATAGTAAAGTAACATAGCGGGGATCATTGGTACAACATGAGCATACTCCTAAGAGTTTTTCCTAAGATTCCTTCAGGTATATTAATTATATGAGGAGATATGCCACTTCCTAGGGCCATTGATGACGTTGCTAATTTGGAGATGTGTTTTTCCAATAGAAAGAAAAAAATAGATATAGAGGTAAACATAGAACAAGAGAAATCTCAATATTGACTAAGCACTTATAGTCACTAAAAATATATTATGTTGGATGCCAAAGAAATAGACCTGGTAGGAATGGCCTCCAGTAGAGTAGCTTTAGAACAAACTAATGTGTTTAAATAAAGAGATAACAGTAAAAAATGTTGAAGAATCCAAGGCATAATTTGAAATTGTAGAAAATAAAGTGAATTATTATAGGGAAAGAAACACAATATCACCAGATATTTAAATATGCATTTGAGATCCATGATGAGTTAAGCCTAGTGTAGATACATTTATATACAACAAGTACAATACTTCTATGGACAATGTCGAGATGCACATGATCTTTACAATTAAATACAAAAATGAAAAATCCAACAAGAAAGAGCATGAATTCAATTTGAATTAGCAAAAGAATACCAAGCTAATGTTGGGGACATTGTACCTAGAATTACTCATATAAATGAAAAGGATATCCTTAGGGTTAATGTTGGCTTCAAAAATTATAGGAAATATTTCCAGAAGGCATGGAGGGACATTCAAGTAGAATTTGGGGATTGTGTGAAACCATTGCAAGTGACAAAAAAACTTGTAAATAAATTTAATCTCCCATTCTTCAGTTGAAGTGGTAGTTTCTACCCTCAAGAGGAGGTTACAAAAGCTTTAGAGGATGGAATTCAACAAGAAAGGTATGCCATTTGATCTATCCCTAACATATATAAAGCATGTGTGAGAGAGTATATAGAAACTGTAGGTAGATAAATATATTTATTAAAGTCATTTTTTTTCCAAATTTAGAGAAAAGTGTATAGAAGGTAGAGTGAAACATTTTCTTATTTAAAAATAAGTATAACACATAATATTTAATGATCTCACAATATTGAAAATACTTTTGAGACTTGAAATATTATGTGAAGAAATATGTAAAAGAAAATATATAAGATTCCAAAAGTTGGGTATAAAGTGTAAAGGGTCAAGCAATTGAAATATCTAGACTTCCTCTATCACATTTTTTGTATGAATAGGATCAAAGCCACTTATAATTTGTTTTTTCTTCGCAATGTATACTAATTTACTATTAATTGAGAAACCTATTGGCCATATTTTTGAGATTGATATTGGCATATGCTTTTGGTTGAGGCTGTTATTTGTTGTTCACATGATCCATAAATTGTTGTGGATATTCCACTGGACAATTCATCACAATAGATTTGATAAAACAATATTTAAAAATCCAAAAGATACACTATTAGGGTTTTATTTCTCTTTATATTTTTGGATATGTAGGACAGTGTTAATTATGTATGCATGCAAATTAAAATTATGATAAAAATAGAAAACATTGAAACAAAAACTCACAAACCATGATTTGACATGAGATATAACCTGGGAAACCCTTTTTGGAGAAAACCCATCTAGAAGGTGAGGCCACTCTGCTCTCTTTCTCTGAATACAAAACGTTTGTGAGTATAAAGAAGTATGGCATGTGGCCCATGGGCTACTACAATGCACAAATCCTCTCTGCATTCTCTTTATGTTATTCCTCTCATCTATTTTTTGTTCATTTATGGAACTAATGCACTCGAAAAGAATGGAGCCTCTTTTCGTCTTAGTGTACTAGTTACAACACAACTCGATAGCCTACTAGTCGTTAGGTTTGAATACATCAACACTTAACTAAAGTTACAATATGGACTTTTCTAAAGTCTTCTTCATCATAATTACATGGCTAGCCCCATTTCCATGAGTTATGGAGGTTAACGTAGCACCCTCTTGAATTATGGTAGTGAAAATAAGAAGGTCAACTTCAAAGTGGCATAACTTTTGCCTACATACTCTAATTGATGTGATTCTTGCATCGTTAGAAATGTATTTGTGTGTATAGTATGATAAAAAGATGTGATGTGAAAGTAGAAAACTGTTAACCCCAAAAAATGTCATTTGATGCCCTATTGGTGGAAACTAGTGGTGTTTGGAGATTGTGTTATCCTATTTTATTCTTCAGTTTTTATTGGATATTTTGATTCAAAACGATGGTGTTGTTGTGATGTTCATATTGAGTGAACTGGGAATCCAGTGTGAAATATTATGAAATGAGGCTCACATGGAGGAAGTGAAGGCACAGAGGCTTCATAGTATATAGTGACTTGGTGGATTCAGTAGAAGGAAGATATTTCTCCATCCAATAGGAGTTGGATAGCCTAATGGTAGTTTGGTGAGGATCATTGATCGTGGCAACCTTCAATAGATGGTAGTCCGTAGATCGGAGAGAGAAACAAATTTAGTTTCTAATAGATGCCAACATACTATGAAAGATTCCGAGTCTTCCAGCTTCTGGGAGTAAGAGGATCCATGTAAAAAATTTTCAACAAATTAATAAAATATATTGAGAAACACAATAGCAACGGGTGGTTTTTTCCCCTAGAGAGGGTTTTCCACCAGACATAGTTGTGTCCATTATATTGATTAATTTTATGGTTTCATGTTTATTTTGTATGTTTTGATCTCTACTTGTGTGTTTCATTTTATGCATGGTTAAAAGATTAATAATTTGGAGAAAATGTTTATAAGTGCCTTCACTACCGATTCACACCCCCCCCCCCCCCCCCAACCAGTGCCCTCTCAGTAGTTATCTAGTTTCCAATAATTTGTATCAGAGCAGGGCTCTTGTGTGCAACTTGATCACTAGAGAGTGGATATTTGAGTTTTTGGTAGAATATTTGCAAATTTTCCAAAAAGGATCAACAAGGAATTCCAGTACTTCACAAAGATAAATTTGCAACATGGAGAGTGAATTTTGATTCATATTTTTTATTCGTTGATTAAGATATTTTTCTATCAGTTGAGTATGGAATTAAAGATGAATATAATGATATGGATAAAATGATTATTTTGAATAGTATTTCAAAATATGATAAGATGAATGTGAAGCATTGTGAGACTGCCAAAGAAATGTTGGATAAGTTCCAGAACTTGTATCTTAGAGGAAAACTACAATTTTTAGAGATGTAAAAAATGCAAAGGATTCTACTTTTATTGTAGTAACAAATTAATCCTCCTCACAAGAAGATGAAGGCACTAGTGATTGCAGTGATATATCAAGCATCAATCTTGAATAAAAACAAGACATTAGTTGAAAAAAAATGAACAATCCAATGTGAAGGCACTAGAAGCAGAGATTCAAAGACTCACGACTGAAAATAAATACCAACAAATGTTGCTGCAAATGTTTGATGAAAAGAAGTGTACATACGAAGAAGAAATTTCAAATTTAAAAACCCAACTACAAGAAGGAGTGAATATTGAAATTGGAATGAGGAAGCAATACATGAGCTGGAGGATGAGTTCCAGAAATTAAAGGTTGAAGAAAAATATGCAAGAGAAGAAATAGAGAGGCTCAAAACTAGTGCTCGAGCATCTATAAGAAAATCAATAATTAATGGAGCAGCTAGTGATAGGAAAAAATGAAGAATCGACAGAAAAATCACAAGCCATGCATGAAGCAGAAAAATAAGAGGAGGCTAAAGAAGAAGAATAGAATAGGGAAGTGTTATAATTGTGGAGTTCATGGACACATAGCAACAATTTCCAAAAATGGAGAGATTAATCTCTCTCATCAAAAGGAGTAGCCAAAGGAGAACCAACATCAAGAATGCATGCAAAGGAAATTTCTATCTCTTAGGTATAATATTCCTTTTTATTGTTATTGTTTCTCATGCAATAATTTTGGCCATAGGTATATTAGTTGCAGGGCACAAGGAATGTAAATTATACCAATAAAATACATCAACCTATTCCTCTATTCCTTGGTCACATTATATGTTTTATGTGTGACAATATTGGCCATAAGGCCAAGGATTGCAAGTTGTCGATGTGTTTTAGGAGATCCGACTAGAGAAAGGAGAATATGCGACGTAAATTGCATAAGAAGAAGAAGGATCAACAGATGAAAGTTTGAAGGAGAAAAGAGTAGGAAGAAAATTCCACCAAAAATTGAGGCTTGCATGGTCTCAAGGGGAGAATATCATTGCATAATGAGTTGCATGTAAATATTTAATTGTGCAATCATATCAGAGAGTGTATATGAAGAAAATTTTGCATATTGTAGGAGATGCATGTGTTCACGGGGAGTCCTTGAGTTTTTAAGTGCACTTTAATTTTTTGATCTATTTATATTGGAGTTTGATTTTAGTTGATAACATGTACATATGTTGATATTTTTGGAAAAGCTACATGTTTTGGCTTTTGCTAATGCTAATGTTGATATGGCATCCATATAGTTATTCTTATGTGCATTGTCTAGGTGTGATGGGGGATCACACATTCAGGGGGAGCATTTGTGCTTCCAAATGGACTTGCAGTTGTTGGCATCATGCTCACTTTGGAGGAGTTTTATTGTGCTTATTTATCATGAGTGTGTTGCAGGAATGAAGTTTTTGTTGTTGCTTCCATATAGTAGCAAGATCATATGTTTTGCATGATATAGTTGATGTTTATGTCATATGTTTTCATGCATGTGTAGTTGCTATGGAGATCAGATGATGTGTTAGAGTTGGCTCATCTAGATTGTGCACTTTATGGATCATGATTTTTATTCTAGATGATTTATATTGTTGCTCATGTGTTGTTGGCTAGATGAGATATGAGAAGGATGATTGTTGTTGCTCATGATTTAATGCATGCTGATGGATGAGATATTGTGCACTCATATGGATGATTTATGGTGGTATATATATTGTGTCTCATATATGGAGTATACATGTTGTTTCCAGTGATGTTTTTTTGCTCATTGATTTGTTTCTTGTGCCTCATTGATGATATGTTTCTCACCTATGATGAGGAGATGATGAGTTTAGTGCTGCAAATAGTGCTATAATGTTGGATATTATGTTATTGTTGTTGTCGCTACCTGTTGATGTGTTTCTCAATATTTGAGTTGATAATATATTATGTTGATGGTTGATGATGATATATTTGTTGATGTTATATGACATATTCCTATGTTGTTTCTACCAGTTTATTTTTTATTAATGCACATACAGAGCATGAATGATGCTAGTTGTTATCATGATTTTGTTACAGGATCTCTATTGATGGGATGGTGATGGCCAAGGTGTTGAGTGGCCATGCATTAGGATATGTTCTAGTTAATTCTTCTATTGTTGTTGCAACACATTGAGAACATATATTATTGCTCATTGATGCCATGTACTCATGTTACCTCGTGCTTTGGGCATGTATAGATGAGAGCACATGTATGTACAGATGTAAAATCTATGTATTATCATTATTTTATCTTTTGGATACATTACTCATGGAGAGACCCATGGTGTCTAGCATGTCTTGTCATTATCTATGTATGGGTCAATGGGTGTCCAAGTCATGTTATATGTTGTATATATTTGATGTATCCCCACTATATTTGGGTGCATTATGTAAACTTGGATCCATAGAATCATGGTTGGTGATAAGAGTGCTTATAGAGGAGTCATGTGTTTTTCCTATGTATTTGCCACAACCATGTATTTTCTCCATGAAGCATTGCATGTATTGCAATTCATTGTGTATCTTGTCCAAAGTCAGTTGGAGCCATGGTTCTTGAGTAGTAGCCTATTACAGTTGGCGAGGAGGCTTATTGCAGTAGGAACATGGGTTGCTTCAACAACAAAGAGAGTGTAATTATAACCCCATTACATTTTTAGGGGGATCAAGTTGTTTTCCAGAGATTGCAGACTTGTTGGCAGCTGGTTTCATTGTTTCACATGCTTATTTTTCAAGAGATACTTCTTCGTTTGCATCAGTATGGTGTTGAGTATGACAGGGAGAGCACTTCTCTCTTCTGACACATTATCGGCATTGCCTTCAATGTTGGTATGGCCCTTTGCCATTGATGTCAAAGGGGGAGAGAATTTGGATGGATAGAGATCAGCTTCAGAGTTGTGGCTTTAGTTTTGGAGAGTTGGATATCAAACTCAAATGTTTGATTAAGGTTTACATCAATGTGAAATGGGGATTTTATTGGCATTGTAGTGTTTCCATTGATATCAACAAGTTCATGGTGTTGCTTGTCATGTGCATGTGTGATGGATGTTTGGCTTGGAGGTCTTGTTAGTTGGCATTGATGTCAACATACTTATGACTATACCTAGTGGAGGTGATTTGGAGATGGATTCCACATGTGATGATTAGATTGATTTTGACATGTTGTGTTAATTGAAGATACTGTTGTTGCAAGTGGTTGGAGTGTTGAATATGCCTTTACATGTATTGGAGACATTGGATATGCTGCTACTTGTATTGAGATGAGGTTGCATGTGTTGGAGGTGCCTCTCCCAGTGATGGAGGCAGTTGGATGACATGATGTTGTTGTTGCAGGAGTTGGAGATGTTTCTACATGAGTTAGATATGTTGTTGCAAGTGTTGGAGGTTCTTGGACAGATTGTGGTTGATGTTTGAGGAGTTGGAGGTGTTGGTAGTGGTGATAAGGTTGGCAGACTAGGGACTACTTGTCACTGATTTGTTGCAAGAGTTCTTGGCCTATGTCATTAGTTGTATACTTGTTATAGATGCTTGGAGGGATGTTCGATATCTAAAGAATATGATCCATCAGCTAGAAGAGGTCCTGGACTGACGTTTCAATGTTTTTCTTTAGCATTTTCCCTAGTCACATGGAGCCAAGCCTGTGGAGTAGCTGAAAAGATCTAGTCATTGGAAGACAAGCCTATGGGAGTGATCGTGATGTTCCAGTTGCATGGAGCCAGTGTCATGCATGAGACTGAGCATTTTCATGAGTTTTTCTCCAGATTTGTCACACTAGTGAACCAATTTTTGTGTTGCTGTGAAATTTGTGTTCGGAACTTTTCAGTTTATGGTCGTAAAATTTCGTGGGACCTACATAAGTTAATTAAAGTTGAATATATGAAAAGGAAAGTGGAGTTAGTGGTTTGATAGAGTCAATGAGTTGAATCCGAGTCAACTCAAGCATATGAAAAAATTTGTGAAGCCTAGTAGTTCTTGGTAATTATTGTGTTGAGCATCTCAATTCATCTAGATATTGCAGGAAGCTCAATGCTAGTATGGCTGATTGTTTTATGTGTTGAGTGAGTGCGTGTGTGGAGGATTATGTGCAAACTACATGCATTGTCTAGTGCAGATTTGTTTTGAAGTAACTTGTAGTTGTAGTAACATTGAGATGAAATATGTTTCAACCATCATATTTAACCAGCGAGTGAGGATTTGAAGTGTGGATTGTAGAAGTGTTTGGTGAGATTGTGTGGCAGTTAGTGGAGTATTTGGAGATTGTGTTCTCCTATTTTATTTCTCAGTTTTTATTGGAGCTTTTGATTTAGAATGATGGTGGTGTTGTGATGTTCATGTTGAGTGAATTGGTAGTCCAGTGTGAAATGTTCTGAAACAAGTCTCACATGGAGGAAGTGAAGGCATAGAGGCTTCAGAGTATATAGTGACTTGGAAAATTCAGTAGAAGGAAGAGATTTCTCCATCCAATAGGAGTTGGATAGTCTAATGGAAGTTGGGTGAGGATCATTGATGGTGGTGGCCTTCAACGGATGGTATTCCATAGACCTAAGAGAGAAACATATTTTCTCTCTGATAGATGCCAGCATATTGTGAAAGAAGTCAAGTCTTCCACCTTATGGGAGTCATTTGATCCATGTAAGATTTGTTCAACAAATTAATAAAATATATTAAGCAATGAAGCAACAACGGGTGGTTTTTTTTCCCTATAGAGGGTTTTCCACCAGACATACATGTGTCCATTGTGTTGATTACTTTTATGGTTTCATGTTTATTTTTTATGATCCAATCTCTACTTATGTGTTTCAGTTTATGTATGGTTAAAATATTAATAATTTAGATAAAAAAATTATAAATGCCTTCACTACTAATTCACCCCCCCCCCCCACCTTCTTTGTAGTGATGTAGTTTCCAACACTGCTATGTTATAATAGTGTTATATATATCAATTTTTCATCCTAGGTCTTCATATGATTCTGATTATAACCCCTCAAAAGTTGCACTAAAGTCATGCTGACTACTTATGTTTACCCCTCTGTCTGAGGATGGAATGTTGTAGACCTCTTCAACTTCATGTCCAACTTATCCCACTATGTAGTCCAAAATTCACTAAGAAATCTTGTGACCCTATTTGAAACAATGCTCCTTGGTATGCCAAAGTGCACCCAAACATGTCCAAAAAACAAGTTTGTTGCTTCTTGTCTGTTGATGGACTTTTTACAGGGAATCAAAACACGCATCTTGTTGAACATGTCAGCTACAACAAAAAAGTATTCATGTCCCTTCCTAGTTGTTAGTAAACCTCCCACAAAGTGTTATTTTTCTAATACCTAGTAGCTAATTTGAAAAATATTATGAAATGCAAGAACTAGAAATTTGACTACGAAATTCACTAATCAAATATACTAAGTATTCTAACAAATTTGCACTAGAAAATAAATTCATAAAGACACAATAATATAATTAAAAAAAAAATAGAAATGCCCAGGAAACCCTAACTATGGAAAAGCTGCTAATTTGTGTTTTAATTGATATTCTCATAAAAATCTCAATAATTAATTACAAATCACATGGTAAAAAATTATCTTTTTACTTTATGTTCCTCAACACAATATCCTACGCACCCTAGACCAATTCTTCCTCTTTCTTTCATAATTGAATGAATTGTATAGGTTGAACTACCTTCTTACGCAAGGTATCTGAGCCTCCTTAAGTGATGTGCTCCCCCTGACCTTTTGCATTAATTTATAACTATTTTCTTGAGCTCAAAACAAAAATTATCGCTAGTGTACAATCATGTGATTCACCAAGTATGTACTCTTCTCTTTATAGGATTGGAATCCCCTTCAAGTCAAGTGAACTGGCTCCTTGAACCCAAGTTGAACTCCCTCATTGAACTCAAGTATAAATTACATCTAGAACTCAAGCGAACTAGCCTTTTGAACTTGAGTCAAACTACCTCACTGAACCAAACTCATGCTAAGATAAAATCTCCATGCATGCTTAGTGTAGAAAATCCTATAGATTCACAAGCTAATGCAATTTGCTAAAGCAAGAGACAAGAATCTACTTCTACTCTTTATAGCGGAAGCCCATAAACATCAAACAAACAATAATCAATAGAGGAAGAGAATCAAAGGCACATAACACAATAAATATCTAAGGAAAGCCACAACTCAAAACCCCACAATCTGTTTTGTATTAATCTGGAAAATCAAGATGAAATTACAATGCTTGTTCTCTCTAAAACAATCTCAACACTCAAAAAATTCAATCTCCAACTCATAAGAAAGCTCAAGGCCAAATCTTAGCCTCTTCACAAGCTCTCCAAGTCTCGATTTTGATGCGTAATTCCTATGGAGGATAGCCTGTATTTAAAGGGAAATGAAGCCTCTAAAAACCGCACAATCCCTCAAGGGCTAGTTCCTGAATACATGCACTATCAATGCAACTCAAAAAAATCTAAAACAAATAGTACACTGTCCCTACACTCTAGTCTCAATTGGGTCTTTATGATAATCAACATGCATGAATTTCTGATGAGTAAATATTCAGTTAACTAGAGTAGCACTGGTGGAGTTCATTAGTGATGCCACTGGCTGTTAACTCACTATTAATTCTCTCAATAAGTTTGAGAACTAATTTAATTGAACTGACTCATGAAACCGAGTCTTCTATTTTACAACCCACAATTAACTCACATTGGAGTCCTACAAAGTAGGGAGAACATACACATGACGACAGACAGACTTCCAACTCGAATTTCCTAAGTTAAGTAAGTTTAATAAGCTTAATTAACTAATTTTAAGTTTCTATGAGAATAGAATTTGAATTTAATTCATAGTTTAATTCAAGGACAAATTAAACTGGAATTTCTTGTTGCCATTTCTCAACACTCCCTCTCAACAAGAAAGGGATTATCAACTACCCCAATCTTGTCTTTGTGAAACTCGAATTTACATCTTGATAATGCCTTTGTCAAGATGTCAGCATCTTGCTCCTCCATGGGAATGTAATATAACAACATGATCTACCTCAATACACAATCTCTAAGATGATGATACCGGATATCAATATGCTTAGACCAATCATGAAAGATTGGATTTTTAGAGAGTTTAATACAACTTTGATTATCACAATAAATCACTATCGGTTCCATCTGTTGACCAAACAAACTAACCAAGATCTTCCTCATCCAGATAGCCTCACATGTTTCCTAACTTACAGCCATGTACTCTACCTCTGCCTAACTAAGTGCAACTGATCTTTGTTTCCTACTGTACCAAGAAATTGTTGCTGACCCAATACTAAAGATCCCTCATGATGTGCTCTTCCTATTGAATGGACTCCCTGCACAATCTGCATCAGTGAAGCCTTGAAGCTTCACTCCCTATGTCCGTTTGTACCATAAAGCAAATTGAGTAGTGCCTCTGAGGTATCTCAATACATGATTTTTCGTCTTCCAATACAACTTGGTAGGCCTAACCATCACTTGACTAAGTTGTTTAACTACCTAGCACATATCTGGTCGTGTGTTCAGCAAGTACATAAGTGAACCCACAAGCTTCCGGTAAATAATAGATTCCACTACTTCCCCTGAAGTAGCTTCCTCCTTCCTCTAGTTACCAGCTAGAGGAGTCTCCATGGGTTTACTGCTCTCCATGCGGAATCTCCTGAGTAACTTGTTGTCATACTTGCCCTGAGATACAAACAAATCCCCATCTCCCTGCCATACCTCCATGCCAAGAAAGTAATGCATGAGCCCCATGTCCTTCATCTCAAACTATTTTGCAAGGTCTTCCTTGCAATAATTGATGATATTCTCATCACCACTCAGTATGAGATCATCTACATAAAGTACAATGATCAACATCTTACCTTCCACCACTATGTGATATAGGCTTGTATCCGCTTCACTCTTCATGAAGCCCAACCCAGTGAAGTAGCTATTTATCTTGGTGTACTAAGCATAGGGTGCTTGCTTCAGCCCTTACAACGCTCTCTTGAGTTGGCACACATGCGACTCACGGTCCAAGGTTTCAAAAACTTCGGACTGCTCTATGTACACCTCTTCCTTAATGATGTCATTGAGGAAGGTAGTCTTCATATCCATCTGAGGGATCTTCCAACCCATCTGGGTTGATAGTTCCAAAATAGATCTCATTGACGAGTACCTTGCAACAGGATAAAAGGTCTCATCACAGTCAACCTCCTCTACCTATGAAAAGCCACAGGCCACAAATATAGTCTTATGCTTATCCACACTACCATATGCAGCTTTATTTACCTTGTAAATCCAATGGGAGCTCACAACAGACTTGTCCTCTGGTCTTGGGACCACATCCCAAACACTGTTTCGAACTATGTAGTCATACTCCTCCACCATCGCATCAACCCAAACCAGCTGCTGCACTACGTTCTGAAAGGAAGATGGCTTTGTCACAACACATGCACCCATGAGTTCCATGTATCTAGTGTACCTCTCTGGTGACCTCCTTTGTCTACGATGAGAAGAGGGTGCTCCCACATTCTCTCGTGCATCATCCAACAATCTGTCAGCCTCTCTAGTGTGCTTTCTTCCCTCTCTGGAAAACTCTGCCTAAGTGGATGTCTCCACTCTCTGAACCTCTACATGTGGCTGCTCCACATCAATATGATCTCCCTCAACCTGAGGAGCTAAAATATCATCATCTGCATGTAGCTCAAGCTTCCTCTCAAGGGATAATCACATGGCCTTCTTCTCATCGAACCTGATATCCCTGTGAACCACTGTCATCCAACTAGTCAGCATGTACACCCGATAGTTGTGGGGTGTATCAGTGTACCCCAAAAATATCCCCAACTTTGTTGTTGGCTCAAACTTCTTCCATGATCCTTGGTCACATGGCAATAAACTGATGACCCAAAAATCCAAAAGTGACCAACATCTAGCCTCTTACCGGAATAAGCCTCCTTTGGTGTCTTCATCTCAAGTATCTGATGTGGGCTATGGTTCTGAACATGAACCGTTGTGTTACATGCCTCATCCCACAAGTGTAGTGGTAGGCCCTGATCATGGAACATTGCCCTTGCTTCCCCTACTATGATCTTGTTCTTCCTCTAGGAAACCCCATTTTATTGAGGGTTATGGGGTGCTATCAACTCTCGCTTAATCCCTTCTTCTACACAAAAGTTCCTAAAATCATTGGAGATGTACTCACCACCATTATCACTCCATAGATCTTTAACCTTCTTGCCAGACACTTTCTCTACCAATTATTTAAACTCACAAAACTTTTTGAAAGTTTGATCCTTTTTCTACATTAAAAATACCCATCAGTTACGACAATAATCATCAAAAAATATAACATAATAATTGTGCTTGGTCGTGGATGCTATCAAGAATGGTCCACACACATCTAACTGGACTCTATAGAATAGACTTTGCTTGAATGTCTTTGTCTCCAAAGGAATACTTGGTGTATTTTCCCAACGTACAACCCTTGCATGTATCAACTTGCTCAAGCGTACATTTGGGAAGACTAGTAGAGATTTGCTACAATATCTTCAAAACCCCATGATGTAAGTGGCCCAATCATTTACACCACAACTTGTCAATGTCTTGACTCAACATCTTTTCTGCTTTTGAACTCAAAGCCGCACAATCCTCTACCTCTATCTTATAGATATTTTGAACTCGAACCCCTATCTTCTTTACTTGACCCATGGATGTGTGTTGAAGGAACCCCTTTCCTTTCGAAAAGATCACATCATAGCCTCTATGCTCAAGCATAGAAATGTATACCAAGTTCTTCGTTAGTCTCGGTACATGCATAACATTCTTCAAGGTGAGTGGAGTCGCAGGTTCCCTTTTAGAATTAATAGTGTCCACACTAGTAACACTATACTTACTGTCATCACCCATCTCGATATGCATCTTGAGATCTTTCTCCTCCAGTTCACCTAATAACTCTTTGTCACTAGTCATGTGGAATGAAGCTCCACTGTCTAAGTACAAGACACTTCCCATCATTGAAGACACCCTGCATGCAATGAGGGAAAATTCCAATTCGAATTGGGAGGCCAAAGCCTCACCTTCCGCTCCTCCTGGGGACTTCTCCTTGGACTTCTTCAATGGAAAATTTGTAGCAAAGTGTCCCATATTGTGACATTGAAAGCATTTAACTTTCCTCATGTCCTTCTTCTTACTTCCATGATAACAATATGATTTGGAATGGGACATTTTTCCTTTCCCCTTCCTCACCTTAATCACTGAGGAACTTTTCTCTTCATCATCAGTATTTGATGAAGAGCCATCCCTAGTGTTCCTCCTGATCTCATCCTGCATCAAATCTGACCATATTCATTCCCAATCTGGCAACTTCTCCCGACCATTGACAAAGTCCTGATAACTATTCTAACTCTTTGGGAGTCCAAGAAAAGAAAGGCTCACCATATCCTCCTCAGCAATTGTGATTCCAACACTTCCAAGTTCATCCCAAAATTTAGTGAACTTGTTCAAGTATTTTGGAATCGTCTCGTCTTTCTCCATCTTGATTTTACGAAGTTCATCCTTTAGTGCCAAATTCCTTTGATCACTGCTATTTTGATACAAGTCTGTCATTGTTTTCCACATAGAATGTGGGGTTTCCTTTCCATGGAGACTTGAGACAATATGATCTCAAACTCCCTCAACAATTATTTGCCTTGCCTTCACCACACACTTCTTCCGCTCAGCCAAGTTATGTGCATTAGTAGCTGTTGGCTTAGGAATTACTTGCTCAACAAATTCCTTTAAGCCATTTTCCTCTAGCACGGCCTCCATCTTGTCCCTCCATGCTATGAAATTTTAGCTTCCTTCCAAGGCATACTCAAGCCTCAACCCATGGAACGCCATCTGTCGATCCTGAAGTATGTATTGAAAATTTAACTTTCACCTGTAACCCAAAAACTCAAAAATTCGAAATCTCCTCTAGTATATTGTTCTTAGCTCCAATACCATGTAGAAAATCATGTATATTCATAAGCTAATGCAATTTTCTAAAGCAAGAGACAATAATCCACTTCTACTCTTTACTGCGGAAGCCCATAAACATCGAGAAAATAATAATCAATAGAGGAAGAGAATCAAAGGTACATAAAAAAATAAATATCTTAGGAAAGCCACAGCTCAAAACCCCACTACCTTTTTTGTATTAATCTGAAAAATCAAGATGAAATTACAATTCTTGTTCTCTCTAAAACAATCCCAGCACTCATGAAATTCAATCTCCAACTCATAAGCAAGCTCAAGGCCAAATCTTAGCCTCTTCACAAGCTCTCCAAGTCTATATTCCAATGCATAATTCTTATGGAGGATAGCTTGTATTTAAAGAGAAATAAAGCCTCTAAAATGGTGCAATCCCTTAAGGGTCAGTTCCTGAATGCATGCACTATTAGTGCAACTCAGAAAAATCTAAAACAAATACTACATTGTCCCTGCACTCTAGTCTCAACTATGTCTTTCTCAGAATCGACATGCATGAGTTTTTTATGAGTAAATATTCAGTTAACTAGAGTAGCACTGGTGGAGATCATTAGTGACACAACTCACTGTTAACTCACTATTAGTTCTCTCAATCAGTTTGAGAACTAATTTAACTGAACTGACTCATGAAACTAAGTATTATATTTTACAACTCATAATTAACTCACACTCAACCCCTACAAAGTAGGGAGAACATACACATGATGACAGAAAGACTTCCAACTCGAATTTCCTAAGTTAAGTAAGTTTAATAAACTTAATTAACTAATTTTAAGTTGCTATGAGAATAGAATTCAAATTTAATTCACAGTTTAATTCAAGGGAAAATTAAACTGGAATTTCTTATTTCCATTTCTCAACACTTAGTTCTATTTATTATTTTTTACTATAGGAAAATTAGAGAATCTTCATAAGTCAACACTAAGAGAAATTAAGATTGCACCTTAGCTTCACATGCAAATTCTTCTGCCAAATATACCCTTCCATGTCTAACTTCAATTAACACAAATTCCATGGAAATGCTTTCCTAGGGATGAGTGGGTACAAGTAAGGGATGATATAAACCATATTTCTTATTATTAGGCTTGTTGTTACAACAAAGCATGAATCCATTTATGATCCTAGCTACATGTTCTTACATGATGGGTCAATACACATACCTCTACAAGTTGTCCATTGTCTTCACTAAACTAAAGTGCATTTCAATCTTAGATGTGTGAGCCTATCTGATTAACTATAATCACTCACCTTTAGGAAAAAATAATCTATCGAAATTGTAGAGTAACACGTCTTGGAGATGGTAGTCAAAAATGCTTTCACCATCATGCACATGAATATCACTCTACAACTGCTAAAACACCTCCTTGGAGTCCTCATTCTCTAAATATGTCTCTTTGTATGCATCATGCGTGAATGGATCCATGTGCATTATGTTGGAAATAATACTGAGAGGGGGGGGGGGGGTGAATCAGTATTATCAAATCAATAATCTTTTCTTTTTCATACTCAGATTCATATACGCTACTTCAGTTAAGGATACCCGCGTATATACGCAACTGTGTTTAATGCAACTAGCGTGTATCCAGTAAACTTATGATTCAGTTAGTTGATCTTCAATGAGTGCATCAAAACATTATTAACCATATTAACAGTAAATAGGTGTAGTAAAATGGAACAGATCATCACACATAAGGAGCACACATGAACACCATGATATAAGGTGGAAACCCAATATGGGTGAAAACCACCTGCTGCAATTCGTCTCTATCTTCCTTTAATAAGAAACTTCTTTTTACAATATTTAAGTACTGGTGCAGTCTTATAACAATACGCAGGCTTCTACTTGCAGAAGGCTACAACCTTCTCTTGTTCTCCAGTTTCTCCTGGAAGGGAGCTACAACCCCCTTAGCTCTTGTACTAGCCGATCCATTTACTAGTACATAGGCGCTAGCCTACTGAAGGCTCCAACCTTCACTCGTTTTCCAGCTGCTCCTGGAAGGGAGCTACAACCCCCTGGCTCTTGTACTAGCCGATATGTTTACCAGTACGTAGGCGCCGACCTACAGAACTCTACGATCTTCTCTCTTCCTCCAGGGACCACGTTTCATAAATTTTCATATTGGATACTCCTGAAGCACAACACCATAATCTAAAGGCCACATTTCATCCAATTTTCATACTGGACCCATCAACAACATTGAAGCACAAAATTAATCATCACAACAATACACCCATCAACTACATTTGCATCATCAATCTCTGAATCACCCAATACTGAAACACTGAAACCCTGTCAACAACACAGTCACCAGAACACAGAACAGACAACAAAACTCTGCAACAATAACCAGATCCAACTGCAACTTCAAATATCATATCTCATAATGTATACGCTACTATGAAGAACCAAACCAGCATACATACGCGCTTTCACCAAGGCCAACCCACGTACAGATCTGCAAATATTTACTCATAACTTTGCAGCTGTTCCAGACATCAGTCATACCCAGATCATAACATTCATACAATAAAACATGCGTTAATAATTCAGATCTAGTCTATCCATGATCAAACCACATAATGATAATACATTCCAAGCCTTATGATCCCGATCCATCATCAACCGCATAGGTGCATCCTTGATTCAGATCAAGCTAAGCATCACAAACCTATAACCAGCATACTACCCTTCATCAGATATTCAATCCTTGCACACTTGCCCCCTTGGACTAATGATCTTCTCCTTATATAGGTTTAGGCTTCTCTCAATACCATGGTCCAAAACCATATTGAACCAATACCTTGGACCCAATACTGAGAGGGGGGGGTGAATCAGTATTATCAAATCAATATAACTTTTTCATTTCCATATTCAGATTAATATAAGCTACTTCAGTTAAGGCAAACCGCATGTATACACAACTGTGTTTAATGCAACAAGCGTATATCCAGTAAACTTATGATTCAGTTGGTTGATCCTTAATGAGTGCATCAAAACATTATTAACCATATGAACAGTAAACAGGAGCAGTAAACAGAACAGATCATCACACACAAGAAGCACACATGAACACCATGATGTAAGGTGGAAACCCAATGTGGGTGAAAACCACTTGTTGCAAGTCGTATCTATCTTTCTTTAATAAGAAACATCTTTTTACAATATTTCTGTGCTGGTGCAGTCTTATACCAGTACACAGGCTTCTACCTGCAGAAGGCTATAACCTTCTCTTGTTCTCCAGCTTCTCCTGGAAGGGAGCTACAACCCCCTTAGCTCTTGTACTAGCCAATCATTTTACTAGTACGTAGGTGCCAGCCTACTGAATGCTCCAACCTTCACTCGTTTTCCAGCTACTACTGGAATGGAGCTACCACCCCCTTAGCTCTTGTACTAGCTAATGTACTAGTACATAGGTGTCGACCTACAGAAGGCTACAACCTTTTCTTTCTTCCTCCAGGTACCAAGTTTCATAAATTTTTAGACTGGATACTCATGGAACACAACATCATAATATGAAAGGCCACGTTTCATCCAATTTTCTTACTGGACCCATCAATATCATTGAAGCACACAATCAATCAACACCAGCATCATCAATCTCTGAATCACCCAATACTGAATCACTGAAACCCTGTCAACAAACTAAAATCACCAAAATGCAGAGCAGAACACAGAACTCTGTAGCAATGTTCAAATCTAATTGTATCATCAAAAATCGTGCATCAGAGTGCATACGTTACTTGGAAGAGCGGAACCAGCATGTATACGCAACTTCACCAAAGAGAACCAGTGTATATGTCATTAATTACTTAGTTATGTCTTCATTGCACTTCCTGACTTCACACATAACCAGATCATTACATATACAAGGATAATACGCATGTTAGCAACCAGATCTAGTCCATCAAATCACATAAAGACAAGTCATTATGATCCTGATCCATTATAGATCTCATCCAACAACATTGAAGCTAAACATAATCAACCAATCTGAATATGCAGAATATTGACACCAGTAAATAGTCACCAGAACTCAGACTTTGCATCAACTACCAGAACCACCTGTAACTTCAAATATGATAGTGTATATGGTATACGCTACTTAGATGTATATAACCTGCGTATGTACGCGCTTTTATCAAAGTAAACTACCGTATACATCGGTAAATATTCATTCATGAGTCGCAGCTATTTCAAACTTAAGTTATACCCAGATCAGAACATTTCATGCATCAGTGTACAGATCTAGAATAAGCATAATCAAACCATATAGAGATGATTCATTCCAAACCATTTGATCCTGATCTGTCCTTAGATCTTGTTCTCCATCAACCGGTGAGATTCCTCCTTAGCAAAGCATCATGAACCCGTAACCTGCATAATAGATCTCATACTTCATCAGATCTTCAAGACTTTCTGAATACCTTTGCCTAATGATCTTCTTCTCCTTTTATAGTCTTAGGCCTTACTCAATACCATGGTCCAGAACCATTTAGAACCAATACTAGGGACCCAATACCTGGGTTCAACACTTCGGACGCAATACCAAGGTCCAAAACCATAGGTCTAAATACCACGGACCCAGAAATAAGCTTTCCCACATGTACACGCTTTTCCGTGCATGAAAGTGTGTGCATATGCATACGCGACTTTTGATCATAAATCTCGCGTGTATACGCACCTTTGTATATAGCGAACCTATGTGTATAACTTGCGTGTATACACTACTTGGTATATAGTGAACCTGCGTATATACGCGACTTGGTATATAGTGAACCTGCATGTGTACATGACTTGGTATATAGTGAACCTGTGTATATACTTTTCCTTCTTCATTCTTTTTAGTCTGATCATCAATTCTTTGCTACTAACCTGTTGCACTATGATCTGTCATCTGTGTGAGTTGCCATCAAGGACAACACTTCTATCATAATGCCAACAATCTCCCCCTTTGGACTTGATGGCAAAGCTAACTTGCCATACTCAGAACTGTCAACTTAATGAGTTTTCCTTGTACATTACATATGAACTAATTCCTTTGAGCTACCCTGCATCCCATGTGTTCTGTCACATCTAATCTCTCTTATGTAGATTCATCTAGTTATGTATAAGTGAGATGTTCTGCTACAAGTGGGTTTCCATCAAGTACAACACATGCATCATAATGCCAACAATCTCCCCCTTTGGACTTGATGGCAACAAACATACCAAGTCACTCTCCCCCTTTGACATCAAGGGCAAAGGGCAGACCAAGATATTCTCTTCCTTGATATACATTCTGCTGTCCATACTCCCCTTGAG
Source organism: Pinus tabuliformis (assembly GCA_031772625.1). Lineage (NCBI taxonomy): Eukaryota > Viridiplantae > Streptophyta > Pinopsida > Pinales > Pinaceae > Pinus > Pinus tabuliformis. The sequence continues at coordinate 835,021,778 of CM062808.1, forward strand.
TACCTGCTAAAATCTCTGATTGAGCTCCCCCTTTCTATATGCCAAGTTGTACCAATCTGTCCATGCTCCCTCTGAGTACATGCTGAAATCTCTGCTTTGCTGAAGAGTGCTTTTCATGCTCCCCCTGACTGTAAGCAAGGTTTGCAAAAAGATGTTCTACAAGAAGAACATGACTCTATCATAAATGACCTTCCTATCACCAAAGACTCATACATACATCCATCTCCCAACCAAGTGGGGATATACCAATATTGACTCATCCACCCAACCAAGTGGGGATACACCAGATACAAATTGTTTTTACATGACTGAAATATTACATAATCTTTCCCATGCATAGTGGGGGTACAAATTACATCATATGACCAAAAGGGATTCATCAAATGACTACAATAGATAGAGACAAACTATTACATCATTAGTCCTGATATGACCTTTATGACATTTATAACAGAGACCAAACATCTAAATAAGACCATGATAGTCATCAGCAACTATCATACACAATGTATGATCTGCTCCATAAGTATCTGTTAATAGCATCTAGACCAGCAACCTGTATATGTCCATTAGTGTATAAGTCATCAACCTATAACAAGGTATGTCTGCATATAGATATCAACTCATCCTTTTGAACAGAATTCTGCATATGACATACAAAATCATTCACATTATATCATATGTGAAAAACACCATAGTCGTCTCATCAAGATCTGCATGATCCAAGTATCATCACTTTGGGAACATCTGCATCAATCAACATATGTAAGTATCAACCTATCATCGGTAAGATCTCATCATCATCATGTCTCCAACAATGCAACTTTGAGTAATCATTCATGTATCCAACACTATGTATCTTGAGCTCAAGATCATTTGTCAAGACTTCTTGATATCATCAACAACAACAATTCTCATCCACATGAGCGCCAAGAACTATAGGAATCCTACATCATAACTATATTATATGCTCTTTATGCATGTGATGGCAGCAGCATATGACTCATCATCAAGTAATGAAGATGTGTATTCAAGCTTTGTACTTCTCCTTATCCTTATGAAGATCACCATGTAAGCACTATATATGCATCATCAAAGAATCAACCACAAATCTGATCTGAACATCAACAATGTAACCCCAAGAATCATACGAGATTTTGTCATGGATAACTCATAACCCTAACATAGAAAGATATATCATTTAGCCATATAAGCATCATTACCAAGGACTACTAACCATAATGCCAACAATTCATTATTAAAAGCATATGCTCCCCCTGAACCTATGCCACTTGTTCACTGTCAGATCTGATCATGCATATATCAACAAGAAATATCAAGGCATCATCATCATTAATTTAGGATCAAAAAACTTTAAAACATATTAAAAGTGTCAAGACATTTCCACACATCATCAGCAGATTGTAACCATTATCAAACAGAGCAAATAATGGATTGAATCATATCAGACCCTTTTTCTGAGCCTGTCCCTACTGCTTTTCCTCAAACTAACATATACGCGACTGTGCAGTAACTAACTCGCGTATATACGCGACTTCCCTTTATGAAACTTGCATATGAGATTTAGGACACTGAAGTTTTACACTTTCAACTCCCTCTGAGTCTGTTATGTCTGTATATTGTGCTGTGCCACATATTTCTGACTGTACTTCCTTCTTCTTCCATATCTTCAAGTGTGATGATGTTTTCTCCTTTTGGTATGGTGCCTGTACTTTGTTCCTGCAATCCTTAGCTATATGTCCAAGCTTGTTACATGCATAACATCTCACATGTTTCATATTCCTTCTGTAGTAATCAACAACTCTGTGACCAAACATATTGCAAGAAAAGCAATATCCCTTAAGGTACCTGGAACGTGATGGTCTTTCTATGTGATGCTCTTGAACCATTCTTCTTCTGCATCTGGTTGCAACATGTCCAAGATTATGACATACATAACATTCAACATTATTCATCGGAGGAGTAAAAGATTTTCTTTGAAGAATTTCTTTCCTTGGCTGTTGATGGGGTTGTCCTCTCATCTCCTTGTTGATTATTTTAGATTTCTCATTAGAATTCCTTGCCTCTCCTTGTGAGCTAGATTCATCTTCAATAGATTCATAAAAACCAAGGCCAGTTTTGATAGCAGGAGACCTTTGACTACGAAGAATATCGTCCAAGATCTTAGTACTATCTTGAAATCGTAAGAGCTTATCCTTTTCTTCTAAGTTATCTTTTAAAATATTTACCTCAATCTGATGTTGCTCCTCCTTTTCATGATACTGCTTCTTCATGTTTTCTTTAACTTTTCTTCCTTCTTCCAACTGATGTCTTAGTTCAAGAACTTCATTTTCTTGTTTTTCAAGAGCTTGGAGTAGTTCTTTATTCTGCTTATTTGATTCTTCAAGATCTTATTTTAGCGAGAGGATCGTAGCTTCAAGACTTTCATAGTAACTGGATCTATCTCTAAGTTTCTTGATTGTTGTTCTCCTTCATTGACTTCATTTCTTAATGATGTCACTTCATCTTGCAACTTTTGACATTGATCTTCCTTGTCCTTGAATAACTTCCTTACCTTGTTTCCTTCCTCTAGTTGAGCTTTTATTTTGGTAGCTTCTTCTTTGAAGGCACATTCACTTTTGTTCAATAGATCTTGTTTATCTCTAATTTTGTTTGTAAGCCTTTTAAATTCTGCCTCTATTTGATATCTTTCTTGCTCACCCATAAGAGAAAATTCAGTTGTTTCGCTATCACTTTCATCATCTTCAAATGGATGGATAAATGTATCACCAAAAGATAACAAATTCATACCTGACAGTTCTTTTGCTTGTTCATCTTCATTCTGAAGTGATTTTGAATCTAAAGTCTTCAGACCAAATACCATGGACCAAATACCACGGACCAAAAATTAGTTTTCCAACATGTACGCGCCTTTCCTTCTGTGAACCTGCGTGTGTATGTATACTCGTCTTCTATTCTACTCATCTGCGTGTATACGCACTTTCATCAAGGTTAACATGCGTATACCTCTTCTCTTGACCTACTGTACTATGATCTGTCATCGGATTGAGTTGCCACCTGTATCATACCTCTGAGTGACTTGCCATCAAGGACAACACCTATATCATAATGCCAACAATCTCCCCCTTTGGAATTGATGGCAACCACCACACCAAGTCACTCTCCCCCTTTGACATCAATGGCAAAGGGTGGACCAAGATATTCTCTTCTTTGATATACATTCTGCTGTCCATGCTCCCCCTGAGTACATGCTGAAGTTTTTGATTCAGCTTCCCCCTTTGTACATGCCAATTTGTACCAATCCGTCCATGCTCCCCCTGAGCACATGAAAGGTCTACAAGAGCATAACATGACTCTATACATACATTGCCAATAGCCTTCCTAAAGACTCATACATACATCAATCTCCCAACCAAGTGGGGATACACCATTTTTGACTCAAACACAAGAACCATTACATCATCCATCCCATGCAAGATACATCATATGACTCACAAAGACCAAGGACCTAGACAAGACCATGACAGTTATCAGTAGCTATCATACACTATATGATCTGCACTATAAGCATCTTAACCTACAATCCATTCTCTTGGTCAATCAACAATCAGTAGCAAGATATGTCAATAAGCATCATCACCAAGAACTTCTAACCATAATGCCAACAATGCATTATTCGAAGCATATGCTCCCCTTGAGCCTGTGCCAACCATCATATACCATGACAGAACCATTTCCTGAGTCTGTTCTACTGTTTTTCTTCAGAGCTCCATATACGCGACTGTGCAGCGTCTAACTCGCATATATACGCGACTTATCTTCATGAAACCTGCGTATGAGATTTAGAACACGGATGTTCCACACTTTCCGCTTCCTCTAAGTCTGTGATGTCTGTATATTCTGCTATGCCACATCTTTCTGGCTGTACTTCCTTTTTCTTCCATATCTTCAACTGTGATGACGTTTTCTCCTTTTGGTATGGTGTCCAAAATCTTCTCCTGCATTCCTTTGCTATATGTCCAAGCTTGTTACATGCATAACATCTTACATGTCTCATATTCCTCCTATAGCAGTCAATGGCTTTGTGACCAAACATATTGCAAGCAAAACAATATCCCTTAAAATATCTGGAACGTGATGATCTTTCTGAGTGATGGTCTTGAACCATTCTACTTTTGCATCTAGCTACAACATGTCCAAGATTATGACATACATAACATTCAACATTATTCATCGGAGGAAATAATCGTCTATCACTTCCATAGTTAGGAGCAAAAGATATTCTTTAAGGAATTTCTTTCCTTGGTTGTTGATGGGGTTGTCTTCTCATCTCCTTGTTGAGCATTCCAGATTTCACATTAGAGTTCCTTGCCTCACCTTGTGATCTAGATTCACCTTCAACAAATTCATAAAAAGCAAGACCAATTTTGATAGCAGGCGATCTTTGACTACTAAGAATATCATCCAAAATCTTAGTATTGTCTTGAAATCGTAATAGTTTATCCTTTTCTTCTAATTTACCTTTCAAGATATTTACCTCAACCTGATGTTGTTCTTCCTTTTCTAGACATTGCTTCTTCAAAATTTCTTCAGACTTTCTTCCTTCTTCCACTTGTTGCCTTAGTTTGAGAATCTCTTTTTCTTGTTCTTCATTCAGTGCCTGCAGCATTTGTTGAACTCTGAAGGCACATTCCAGCTGAGCTTTTAAGCTGATAATTTCTTCTTTGAGGGCACTCTCCCTTTTGCTAGGTAGATCTTGTTGATCTATGATTTTATCTGATGCTTCATTTGCTTGTCCATCTTCAATCTGAGGTGATTCAGGATCTGAATACTTGCTTCCACTCAACGGCAAGCTGTCATTGTTCCTTTGAGCTATCTTCTTCTTTTGACGCGCTTTCTTTCCCATTGTTCTACAGATCTCCTTCAAGCGATCAAGCTTCTACCAAAGGACCTGCTCTGATACCAATTGTTGGAAATAATACTGAGAGGGGGGAGGGTGAATCAGTATTATCAAATCAATAATCTTTTCGTTTTCATACTCAGATTCATATACGCTATTTCAGTTAAGGATACCCACGTATATACGCAACTGTGTTTAATGCAACTAGCGTGTATCCAGTAAACTTATGATTCAGTTAGTTGATCTTCAATGAGTGCATCAAAACATTATTAACCGTATTAACAGTAAACAGGTGCAATAAAACAGAAAATATCATCACACATAAGGAGCACACATGAACACCATGATATAAGGTGGAACCCAATGTGGGTGAAAACCACCTGCTGTAATTCGTCTCTATCTTCCTTTAATAAGAAACTTCTTTTTACAATATTTAAGTACTAGTGCAGTCTTATACCAGTACACAGGCTTCTACCTGCAGAAGGCTACAACCTTCTCTCATTCTCTAGTTTCTCTTGGAAGGGAGCTACAACCCCCTTAGCTCTTGTACTAGCTGATCCATTTACTAGTACATAGGCACTGGCCTACTGAAGGCTCCAACCTTCACTTTTTTTCCAGCTACTCCTGGAAGGGAGCTACAACCCCCTGGCTCTTGTACTGGCCGATATGTTTACCAGTACATAGATGTCGGCCTACAGAACTCTATGATCTTCTCTCTTCCTCCAGGGACCATGTTTCATAAATTTTCATATTGGATACTCCTGAAGCACAACACCATAATCTAAAGGCCATGTTTCATCCAATTTTCATACTGGAACCATCAAAAACATTGAAGCACAAAATTAATCATCACAGCAATACACCCATCAACTACATCTGCATCATCAATCTCTGAATCACCCAATATTGAAACACTGAAACCCTGTCAACAACACAATCACCAGAACACAGAACAGACAACAGAACTCTGCAACAATAACCAGATCCAACTGCAGCTTCAAATATCATATCTCATAATGTATACGCTACTATGAAGAACCAAACCAGCGTACATACACGCTTTCACCAAGGCCAACCCACGTACAGATCTGCAAATATTTACTCATAACTTTGCAGCTGTTCCAGACATCAGTCATACCCAAATCATAACATTCATAAAATAAAACATGCGTTAATAATTCAGATCTAGTCTATCCATGATCAAACCACATAATGATAATACATTCCAAGCGTTATGATCTCGATCCATCATCAACCGCATAGGTGCATCCTTGATTCAGATCAAGCTAAGCATCACAAACCTATAACCAGCATACTACCCTTCATCAGATATTCAATCCTTGCACACTTGCCCCCCTTGGCCTAATGATCTTCTCCTTATATAGGTTTAGGCTTCTCTCAATACCATGGTCCAAAACCATGTTGAACCAATACCTTGGACCCAATACCTGGGGTCAACACTTCGGACCAAATACCATGGACCAATACCAAAATACCATGGACCAAATACCACGGACCAAAATTTAGTTTTCTGACATGTATGCGCCTTTCCTTCGGTGAACCTACGTGTGTACGTATACGCGTCTTTTGTTCTACTCATTCGCGTGTATATGCACTTTCATCAATGTTAACATGCGTATACCTCTTCTCTTGACCTGCTGTACTATGATCTGTCATCTGATTGAGTTGCCACCTGTATCATACCTCTGAGTGAGTTGCCATCAAGGACAACACCTATATCATAATGCCAACACATTATAGTTCCCAGAGATATGATCTTTCATGTGGGTGGCCTTGAAAGAATGTTGGCAAACTTGTTTTTTTGTCCTTCTTATACTTGATCACTAAATGAAATTGTTATAGAAACCCCATCCAATTGTAATGTTTGGTCTGTTGTAGCTTACGCTGGGCTTGCAGGTACGGTAGTGGCTGGTGCTCTTTGTGGAGTATTGTCTCTTTTCCAATTAGATTGTGCTTCCACTTCTTCATGGCTTGCACCGGGGCATAGATCTCCTTAACGTAGGTAGGTTAGTTAAGAATTGCCGCACAAAATAATTCATAATGGTAGCATACAATCCTTCCTCCCTACATCAATATTGCTCCCATAACATGCCCACTTACATATGTCTCTACTTCGAAAAGTTGTTGCAAGTTTAGTAATTCCAAAATTGGTGCTTGAATGATCTTCTTGTTTAAATCCTCAAATTCCCTCTGCTAACCCTTTCCCCATTGGAAACTCTTGCAACTTGTTGTTATGGCATGAGTGTCATTGTTATTGCTGAAAATGAGGCTATGAATTTCCTAAAGTATTGTGCTACCCCAGTGAAACTCCTAAAATTATAAACATTACTATGCATTGGTCATTTCATGATGGCGTGCATTTTGGTAGGATCTGTCTTCAACTATCCTCCACCTATCCCATACCCTAGATACACCAAATATTATTGTTCAAACTCACTCTTCTTGAGATTTACTAGTGGCTAGTGTTTCTAGCAAATGTGAGATGTGCTCCTCCCATATAAGATTGTATATCGGTACATCATCCAAATAGACAATAATAAATAAATCAATAATTGGGTGCAATATATCATTCATTAATTTCATAAATGTAGTTGGTGAATTACATAGGACAAATGGCATGACTAGCCACTCATACAAACCTTTCCTGGTTTTGAAGGCCGTTTTCTAGGTATCTTCTTCTTTGACTTAAACTTGGTGATATCTAGACCTTAAGTCTAGCTATGTAAAGTACTTTTCTTACTACAACTAACCTAGTAGATCATCTATCTTGCGTAGGGGGTACCTTTTCTTGAGTGAATTTTTTTTCAACACGTTGTAATCAATACACATTTTCCAAGTCCCATCCTACTTTGGCACAATGATGATGGGTGATTCACATGGTGATGTACATGATCGAATGACACCTTGTTCTAGTAGTTGCTGCAACTATTTCTTCACCTCACTTGCTTACATTACAAACTTCCTATACAACCCAACATTTGGTAATGGGGAGTCTCACAATAGTTAGATCTCATACTCCAATTCCCTGTTGGGTGGCAACCCTTTAGGCTCCAAGAACACACCCATATATGTTGATAACAACTCTGCTAGTTGATATTTCTATTTATTAGTGCACCCCTTTCAAGATGCCTTGCCTCTTATTGACTCTTCCATAGACTAATTTTCTCTTAAAAATAGTAAAACATACTTCTTGCTAGAACTGATCAATTTCTTGCCTTGGTTGGCACTTACTAGTGAAATTTTTAGCTTACGTTTATACGGGTTGATAGCCAATGAATTTCCATCCTTAATGAGTGAGTATTGGTTGGATCTTCACATGAATAATGCATGACACATATACATGTATGGAATTCTAAACACCATCCCACATACATAAAGGGGAGCTGCATCTAGTTCTACCTCATCAATAAATTTAGCACTAACAACAAACCTAATTTTTCACTGCTCTGTTACCTTTAAATATGCATCCTTCTTTACCCATCCCAATGGATATGGGCTTGGATGATCACAATATTCAAATCCAAATTTATTGACTGGCTTTATTACAATGAGATTCGCATGTGATCCTATGTCAAACAAAGCATCGATCATTGTCTTCTTCACCTATATCTTTATGTGGAATAATTTGGTCATTCCTTTCTCTTCCTATTATTGAAGGCTACTCAAATTCACCTCCTTTTGCACTAATGTATAAACAATCTTCTCATCCACATCTGGGCTACTTTCAACCTAGTTTCTTAAGTCGATGGTGATGAGATTCTTCTTCTTATTGGATTTCTTTTTTTCCTTCGAGTTAAGCTCTCGATGAAAATTCCAACACTTCTCCTTTGTATGGTCGTTAATTTTTTGGTGGTTGTAGTGGTTGTTTGGATCTTTGAATTGGTGTATAGTAGTTGTCATATTTTTATCTTTCTCCCCTTTTCGCTTCTTCTTATCCTCCTTAGAAGCTTCTTGTTGCTCCTTCTTTGATCCACTTGATTTCCCTTTATTCAGGTCTATGTTCTATATGTATTGTGCCTATACACAAGCATTTTCCACTAATCTAGGCTTCAATAGCATCGATTCTTCTGCAGAATGTTGTGTATACCCCCCAAGATACTTAAGGAGTACATATGGGTTCTTTATGGACATACTCAACATTATGGCCATCTTTCTAAATTCTATGGTGTACTCATGCACAGTCTACCCCTGCTTATCCCTGAAGTAGTTCGACCAGATCCACTAGCCATCTACATACCTAATAGGGTAAATTTGTTACTTTATGAGGGTTTTAAAGTCCTCCAACTTATTCTTTGGAGGATCTCCTTCCAACCTTAAGATCTCAGTGTGCCTTTCCCACGAAGTCAGGGCACGACCCTCTAAATTCATCCACGCAAATGGAATATTCTATTCTTTCTCAATATGATGGAGACTAAAATACAGTTATGATTGATAAAATGAGTGATTTAGCTTCAGATCATTGATCTTACCTTCATATGGCTTGATATCAATTTTCACTTCCATTTTGAATAGGGACTGTGAATGGTTCATGACACTCGAACTAGGTTGATTTTTTTCTAGTCCTTTCTTAAATTGGTTTTTTGTTTCTTTCTAATCTTGTGATCTCCCCTCTTAAAAATCCTCTGCATTAGAACCCCTATATTCTGTGAGTATCATGAGATTATTATTCAGGGTCGGCATGAGGAGATTCAAATTGCAGTGTATATATGAAACATAGGATTAGCAAGGTTATTCACAGATTCGTCAACCATGATTATGGTTTTCTGACTTTTGGCTCAGTCGATCCAGATCCCCTATAAATCTATGCAATATACCCAATAAAACTTGATTTGATACAAATATGATATGTAAATTGTCATGGATGTTATACGAGACACTTCATTACAATATATCCGATAAAACGTTATTTAAAAATATGAAATTTACACTATTATGATTTTATTTCTCTTTATATTTCTAGATCTATAGATTATTATTAATTGCATATGCATGCAAATTAAAATTATTAAAAAAATAAAAACTCACAAACCACAATTTGACACAAGCTATAGCATGGGAAACCCTTTCAGGAGAAAACCCAGTTGAAAGGTGAGGTCGCTCTACTCTCTTTCTCTAAATAGAAAATTGTTGTGGGTACAAATAAGTATGGCATGTGGCCCATGGGCTACTAGAGTTCAAAAATCCTCTCTATGTTCTCAATCTCCTATTCCTCTCAGCTATTTTTTGCTCATCTTTGGAACAAATGCACTCGAGAATAATGGAGCCCCTTTTCCTCCTAGTGGCTCAGTACAACACAACTTGATAGCCTACTAGTGGTTATGTTTGGATATCTCAACACTTAACTAGAGTTACAATATGGATTCTTCTAAATTCTTATTATTTATAATCACATTGCTAGCCCCTTTTCCATGAGTTATGGGTTCTAATGTTGCATCATCTCAAATTATGGTGGTGAAAATAGGAAGGTCAACTTCTGAGTGTCATAACTCTTGCATATGGACGCCTATTGAGGTGATTCTTACGTCATTTGATGCCTCAAAATGCTCTTGGAAGGTTTCAAACCCCAATTTTCCAAATTAGTTCCAGTCGGTAAAAATAGTCCTATGAGGTGATTCCTGCATCTTTTCCACTGTAGAAGAATTTTGATTGATGATAAACAATATAATGATCCAATATGGATCATCATATCTCAAGAATCATTGTAAAGTTCGATATTGTAGTTGTACACATTTCTCATCTTGTCTTTATTTTTTTCACTTTCACTTATTAACAATGTTAATAAATGAATGTTAAATCATAGTATTTCTGCTTACTCACAAGGTAAAATTTATTTACATATAACTGACTGATTTATTTTCAAATGATAATTCAATTGAACAATTTTTGTATATTAATTTCATTCATTTCAATCGATTTAATAGATTTCATATCTACTTAATTATTCTTAATTCCTAGGTAAGATGTTGTAGAATAAGGTAGCCTTGATTTAGAGTAGTTTTAGGAATGTCAAGGTTTAATTCTTAAATTTTGTAATGGAAGTTGGGCCATACTTTGCATGCTTTTCCATCTCAAATGTAGAAATTCCTAATTGGGCCCTTCCACATGTAAAATTGTGTAGTTGATGAAGAACAATCACCCACATCAACTTTTTGGTGCTAGAAGGAATGTCGTGCCCTTGTATGGATGATAGGAGAATTTAGTCACCATGTGGAATCTATAATATTCAAAGCAATTTCAAAATATCATCTAGCCAACCCATAACTAAAGGTGAAGTTCAACCAAGCCAAAATCCTAATTCAAAACCTAATTTCCAAAACACATAACCTAAATTGAAAACCCATAATTGTAGATGACTAAACCTCAATTTGATTCTAAACCTATAATTTAGTATCAATTTTTTGTTCCTCATATAGATGTCGAATATTTTTATTCTAATACCTAATCTTACACTTGTAGAATTAACTAGTTTGCCCTCGGCCAATTTCCTATACACACTAGACCTCATAGGGAATTTCAACAAAATTAATAATATATATATGTAGAGTTCCTTCATGATTAAGTATCTCTTTCTCTTAAAAATTACAAAATCCTTTGAATTAGATTCCTCCAACCTACAATCCTACTCCATCTTCAAGCTCTTCAAATTCTAGTTCTAATATCAAATCTACAAAATTATAGTTGGAATTGAAACTAGAATCAACAACTACATAGTTAGCACAAAATTCTTTGGATTTTATAAGATAGCTTCATGATTCACTTAAACACCTAGAAATAATGTTGCCTAAGTTTTATCTAGATAAATCAACTTCCTCAAAGAGCCTATTAAGAAAAGTATTCTAACTAAACTCCAATGATCAATGTGTAGCATGAAGATGTAGCATGTTGTTTGTTTCCCTATTCTTTTTAAAACAAGGAATCTACCAAGTACTTGAATTTACCTAGAAGCTCTAACAAATTGGGTTGATTTTGAAAATGAAATTTAAACTAAATTTAGTGATGAGAGAACCCCAACAACATTAATATTGGAATTGTTAGAATTAAAATGAATAGTAAAGTCAAGAATTAAAATGGATAGTAAAGCATGTGTTAAATAATTCATAAAAGCTTCACCATCATTCTAAATAAATTCCTAGTGGACTCTAAACCTACATAGGATGTTCAAGGAGAATCTTACGCTAAAACTTTCCCCTCATGTGTTACTATGTTTACGAAAAGAGTTGGCAAAACTAACTCAGCTGAAAAATATTCGAAGAAGTCAAAAAGGTTGGAAAAAAAATTATTAGTCTGAAAGGTAATCTTAATACTAAATACTAAACAAGACTATTAATAGAAAGAAACCATTGGTTTCAACGAATCACACCCCATAATTGAAAGGCAAATATGCTACAATCATGGAATGTTTTCAATGCATTATTATGTCGTTGTGCAATAAAAATAATAAGCTCCAAATTCTGAGGGAAATTGATGACATAAATCCACTAAACACAATATTTTAGAGAAGTCATCATCTAATGCTAAACCAACAAAAGCCTCCGCAATAAATACAATTCTAAATTTAGAAAAAGTCACTCTGGATAATTTTCGAATAGCACACCATGTAAGTTATTCAAAAAATACTTGCACTTAATTTGTTAACATGATGCATCTATATATAAATGGATGTAATCAACCCGAGGTAAAACAAATGATTCATCGTGGAAAAGAGTCACAAAAATGAGGGGAGAAACAAGTCCATAATTCTTTTATACTATATTTCAGGAAAATAATTTTGGGAATTATACAATAAAAAATTTCATCTTGCAAATCTGATAAATGAAGGATTAATTCTTAATTGCAATTTATGAATAATATTTAAATTATATGAATAATTTATAGATTAGGTATAGAAGTTTATAAAAGAATAAGACTTGAAGAGAAAAGAGAGAAGTTAGTGATTAATTGAGATATTATGGAGATGGTTTGAACTAAATTTCTAATTAAGATGTGGTTGTTTTGATCATATATTATTATATAAAAGGACTAATTGTATAATACAAACATAGGTCGAAATGATTGATAAAAAGTTGTTCTTATTCGAAGGTTTCTTAAGTGTAATTTCTTGGTGTCCCTTGCATTGGTGTATGATTGTGTATGTTTGTTGTTGGCTAATAAAACTAACATTTTCGATCAAAGCCAAAGGATCCATCCTTGGACCATTTATAGGTTGAGCTCAAATTGTTGAGAAGCTATTTGAATCATTGTATTTATTGTATTGAAGAAGATATTTCATTGAGTTGACATTTGTGAGAGACCATTGTGTGAGATAGGTTTAGGCTTCCACTGTGGAAAGAAACCACTAGTCTAAAGGATGTAAGAAGGGCATGCTCTGAGGAGGATATGTGTTTTGAGAGGGTTAATTTACAGAAGTGGAGTCATAGATTGGAATGATTATATCAAAATAGAAAAATAGACTTTGAAAGGTAATATAAGAATTGCAAGATCAACGTTCGATTCAAGTCTTGTCTTATCTTGAATTGTTGATGGAATCTATATATGTTGGCCACATTTAGGATTTATTTTGGAAATTATTTTCATGTAGTATTTTTTATTGGGAAAACTATGGTGAATTTCATTCATGGTGGTGTAAACATTCACCATTTGGCACCACTAGGATACAGAGTATTTTTTTGCCTTTTTTTCAAAATCCAACAATACAATTCTTTGTGAGAACACTATGTTCTGTTATTTAAATGGAATTTTTGAAAAAAAAATGGATTAACACTTTTGGAGAATCCTTGGAGCACTTGAATTGTGCAAACTCAACAACTTGAACTATAATTTTCCCAATTTTTCGCTAGACTTCACGGAAAAATGACCATAAAAGTTACCAAAAAATAATTTTAAAAATCACCTTATTACACTATACTCTTAGACTCTTAGAGTAAGGTAAATTTCTTATAAAACGTAATAAAATGATTTTCTTTCCAATAAAAACATATCTAATAAATAAATATGACATAAATCTCAAATACTAACGAAATTCGAGGACTACCTCAATTGAAATTCCAAAGATTAATTAAGGGTTATAAAGGATGACCAATAGTCTTGTTAAAAGTGATTATGAAATAATTATTTATATATTATATATGAAGTCTAAAATATGTTAAAGTATTTATAAATGATTAAAAAAATCTTCATAAATTTCAAATATAAACCAAACCTTATCATTAAATTAATTAAAATTCCAAATTTAATCTTTTGAGTTATAGATCGTGAAAGTGAAAATCAATAGAAATCATGGCTCTTTTTGAAACAAGTACAATACATTTTGAAGTTGAAACAAGATTAATGGTTGTAATACAACATAGTCCATGCCTCTATTGTTATTGATAATTAATTGATTAAATATTGTACGGAGTGCAGAGAAAACTTCGGACAATGACAGCAAAATCTCTCCGCACAAAGCTCTCTCCAAAATGGAAGCTCTCTGCAAAGTGAAAGCTTTCCACACAACCTTTAACAGGTAGTTTGATTGCAACATGTACTCATTATAATCGAGTAAAGCAAAAACTGGAATATGTGAAATTGATCTAAAAATTTAATTGTGCGAAAGTGCGGAGGGAACTGCTTTCATTGTGTAGCGTCTCTTACTTAGGTTTTGAGCCCACACTAAGAAATAAAACTAAAAAACATTTACTAGACTTGTATGAAGCTTAGCTTGTGTGGAGCTCTCCACAAGCAAAGCTATGCACACCGCTTTACATGCAAATCTCCGCACACTATTAAAAAACATTAAACACCTTATGTTAACGAATGTTTAAGTTTACATGCCTTCCTTTCAAAGAAAAAGAAAAATATCAATGCCACATGTTCCTAAATGCTTAATTTTACATGCTTTGAAATAAACGATTGACTGGTAAAAACATAATTAATTTCATGAATTTAATAAAACATTAAAGCTATAGTGTCAATAATTCCATTACCAATGTGGAAATTTGTAAAAGTAATAGTCATCATTTACTTAGCTCTCCAGCCCTTGCTAGGAAATAAACCTTAAAAAAATTTACTGGACTTGTGCAGAGCTTTGATTGTGCGTAGGTTTGATTTTGTGGAGCTTTCACTATGCAGAAAGCTTTGCACATTATTTAAAAACTTTAAACACCATGTGTGAGTGAATGTTTATTATTATTAATACACAAATGTAACAATCAAAACCGAGTGGGACTTGTTTCTCTAGAAATCACCACTTACTACTATTTTGTTTCTGGAAACATGTTTCTAAAACAAAATCGTCATCTAGATAATTTATCATCATCCTGATGTTTATCCTCTAATTAAAAGAAAACATTGTTGGAGGTAAATATCAGTTCTCTCATCATTCAATTCACTAGGCACACACCTGCCCATGTATTCATTCAATTTATCCACATGTAGACAGAACAAGAAAACCACAGAAGCATTAAAACATCAAATCTAGAAATATGATTTTCAAATCATTAAAATATTAATGCTAACATATACTTTCAACATAACACAAATGCATATGTGTGGAGCTACAGAGCAAATCCATTGTGCAAAAGAAGATCTCAAGATATCAAATATAAAAACATGATTTTCAAAGCATTAAAATATTAATACTAACATATACTTTCAAAATAACACAAATGCAAATGTACTCTCAAGCTTTCGTTGTGCGAAGATAATAAACATTGGCCTTGTTTCAGAGTGTGAACGAAGATTTCAAGTTTTCACAATATACTAATAACAAAAACCATGTGTACTAACTCAAAAAGAGTTTAAAACACATTACAATTAAATGATCCCTCTACACATCCCTCATTCCACATAAATTCAAAGAACAGTAAAATCTTTGCACAAGGAAACATCAGAATGTTTCATACATTGTCTACTTTTTCACACTTCGTTTTACCGCACAATACTTCTTCCTCACATGGATTGAAAACATAGTTTATTTAATATTGCACAATACAAGTAGCTTTTATAGTCCAACGATTACGATAATTGTTACAAAAAATGGCATAAAAGCGATCAATATAAGGAGTAACATTAACAAATTGTTTTCATAGCCAACATGCCTACATATAATCCGTCAAAATGATAACGCATTTAAGGTAGGAATTGACACACGCCTACATATAATCCATAAAAAATGATATCGCATTTAAGGCAGTGATTGACATCTAAGATCTGAAATCACTTCATCTTTCAAACAACACACATACTTCGTTCTCTTGCACATACTCCCTCATCCACACAATAAAATATTCGCACATGGAAAACACCTTCAACTGCATCAATTCTGGCATAATTGAGCAGAGCGGTAGCAAAGGGACCCTAGTTCCCCCCCTTCGCACAATAAAAGCTCCACACACTTCTTTGCATGCAAAGCTCCACACAATAATTAAAATTTTTAAATACCAAAGGTTAACGAAGGTTTAAGTTTACATGCTTTGAAATAAATGATTAACTAGTAAAACTATGATTAATTTCATGAATTTAATAAAAAATAAAGTTGTAATTTCAATAATGCCATTACCAGTGTGGAAATTTGTAAAAGTAATAGTTGTCTCTTATTTATCTCACCTGTCCATGCTAAGAAACCTTAAAAACATTTACTAGACTTGTGAAGAGTTTTGCTTGTGTGGAGCTTTCATTGTGCATAAAGCTCTACACACTGCTTTACATGCAAAGCTCTGCACACTGTTTAAAAATGTTAAACACCATATGTTAACAAATGTTTAAGTTTACATGCTTTGAAATAAATGATTAACTATTAAAAATATGATTAATTTCATGAATTTAATAAAATGTTAAAGTTATAGTTTCAATAATGCAATTACCAGTGTGGAAATTTGTAAAAGCAATAGTCGTATTTTACTTAACTCCACATCCCACACTAAGAAATAAATCTTAAAAATATTTACTAGAATTGTGTGAAGCTTTGCTTGTGCAGAGCTTTCACTATGTGGAAAGCTCCACACAAGAAAAGTTGTGTACATTGCTTTACATGCAAAGCTCCGTTATAGTCAACCTTTTAGTTTTTGAAATTTTATAGCAAGTGATGTCATGATTTTGAATGTCCACTTTCAATTAATAATTTAATATATTGGAATAGAATTGATTTATGAGATGATGAAGATCCATGGGAACAAATAACAAGAGAAATGACGAGGTTTTTGGATATTTTTTTTAATTGTAATCGTTAAATGTTTTGGTTTAGATTTGTAAAAGTAGTAGTCATCTCTGCAAAAGGAAATATCAATTGGAGATTTATTTAGCCCTCATCCCCCCTTCACTTAAGGTAAAGGACCTGCATAGACTTGTGTGGAGCTTTGCTCATCTGGAAAGCTTGCACAAGCAAAGCTCCACACATTGCTTTACATGCAAATCTCTGCTATACTCAACCTTCTAATTTATAAAATTTTATAGCAAATGATGTCATGATTTTGAATCTCCACATTTAATTAATAATTTAATATATTGGAATAGAATTGATTTATGAGATGTCAAAGATCCATGTGAACAAATTGTTAAACACACATGGAGAAGGCAGAATATGAAAGATAAAACATGAATTACATTTATTCACAAATGATATCCATCTATAATACATTATAATAACCCTTTTTTTCCATAAACCAAGTGGTTTCTTGGACTCCCTTTGACTGCTTACATTCAACACCGACCCTTAGCAGATTATGTGTCCAACATTCCCCCCCTTAATCCGAAGGGGTATATAGGAGTCGAATAAGAGAGATGTAATAGAAATACAAAAGTGTATGACAATAATAAGTTGAATGAGCTCTCTAAAATGATGGCATAAGGTGGGAGAACTCAATGTCTGAACTGACAGTGGTTTAAGGATGACCATCAACACTGGAATTCTTAGTGCAGTTCCTGGAACTCTTCCAAATCTGGCAAGAAACTGATGTCTTCTGCTATAGGAAGTGCTCCTTAATGTTTTGAAGAGGGAGGCCTTCAACCTAGAAAAGGGAGGTCTCAACCTACGGTGGTTTAAGCAAGGCCACCAACCAAAGGAACGCTTAGTACGATTCCCGGAACTCTTCCAAGTCTGGAAAGAAGCTGAAATCTTCTACTAGAGGAAGTGTCCCTAATGCTTTGGACACGAAGACCTTCAACCTGGAAAAAGAGAGGTTTGCAAACTGCATTGGTTTAAGGAAGACCACAAATCAAAGGCATGCTTAGAGGCTTCTATGTCTCTAGATACAACTCTAAATCTGGGTATGGATATCTCTGGTTGTAGGCTCATGCAGCATGTTCAGGTTGTGGCTTAGGTTCTTGATGTATCTTTTAAACTTGTAGATTACCATCACTTCCCCCTTGTCAAATACAAGGGGAAAAGATGAAGAGAACTCAACTTCAAGACTTTTCAATACTCTAGAAGAAATTATGACATATGACTGAAATATCTTCTTCGCTATTGAATAGAATTGCTAAGAAGTGATCCATCCAAGGTGACACTTTGTTCTTGCAAAAGGTTTGTTTTTGAAGCATATGTTTTAAGAATGAGTGTGTTGACCACAATGCTTGCACTAATGAAGATCAAAACAATGATCTTTCACATGACCAACTCTATTACAATGTTGGTATTTGATAATCTGCTGTTATGGATGAGCAGAAGGATCTGAAAGAGGTGAAGATAAACCTGATGACGCTCATCAATACGTACATTATAAGGGTCATGATTCCATCCTCCAACTTTAGAACTATCTCTTTCTCAAATTTATTTACATTTTTTTGTTATATTGTGCTTAGTGAGAAGGGTAAAAGATGTTTGCTATGTCATGTGGCTTAATATGGTTTAATTGCAAGAAATGGAGCATTTTTTAAATGATTTCTATGCAAGGGCTTGGAGTAGACAGTAGTCAGAGGTTCTAGGGGATTGTCCACCTCTTTAACTCCTTCAATAAGCCCAAGATCACAACACTCTCTCATCAGCTCGAGGTCATTGGCAGCCAAGAAAGTGTAGTTAATGAGGAACAAGATCCACCCTTCTCGAGTTATTGGAAACAAATATTCCTATTTTATAGGGAGCTGCTAGTAGCTACCCTCTTGTATAAATAAGCATGTAAAAGAGCTCATTAGGATTCGAGTTTTATTTTCACCTAGGTAGATATTGAGCTCAAATACTTGGCACTATTATTTTTTACTGTTATGTGATGTATTAGACATTGATTCAGTGATAATCAGAAGCTTCTTACTAGTTCATCATTGAGTTAGTTCCTAAGGGTTGAGCCTATTGGGTTTGGGCCCAACCCCAGTGGCTTAGGTCCCTCTTGTGTATTTGTATATCTTTTTAGTTCAGATTTCTTATTAGTTTCTTGCATTTCATTAGAGAATAATCCATCAAAAATATGTGATTGCAACCTCTACCTCATCTCTCTCATGGGAGCATGAATAGAAGGATTTACAATCACAGTCCAAAAATATTATGTTTATGATTTCTTGGAAGAAGATTTATGTTGGTTACCTTGTTTTTCATGTGCTTACTATAGCTTAGGAGTTCATTTATTGATTAGATCAAAGTTTTGGCATAGATTAGATAAGATTTAATTTCAACTCATCTTTTCCACTATTAGTTGTTTCATTTTGTCAATGATAAATGGGTATATACATGTGATGGCTACAGGGCTGTTTGGATCTGCAGGCAAGGGAACCTTCACCACCTCCATCTTAGACTTCCTCACCTTCTCTTATGAATCCTAAATTATATCCTATAATTTATGTTCATGAGATCATTTTCCTAAACTACCGAGAGTATCTCTCCTAGTGCAAAACGGGCCTTCAAAAGGCTCTAAGCTTGGCTAGAGGCTTTGGCCAACCTTCAATCATATACCTCAACCTCCATCCACCATTCCATACCCTAAACCCATCATTTACACCTCCTAAAAATTATCAACAACCTTCCTATAGCATTACATGCCTTCCTATAGCAATACAGGGCACCTGTAGCAGCCTCCTGTAGCACACCTGTAGCAGTCTATTACTCTGCCAGTCTTGACTTTTTTGAAATTTGGACTTAGTTTAGAAGGATGTTGACCCCCAACTATGACTCCATGATCAAGGACAACTCCTAGGCCACTCCAACCCTCCTTTTCCTTCATTGCAAAATAGAATAGCGTTAGTTTCCTTATCACATATTTGGCACAAATAAAACATTGATTTATATGCAAGTGTGAGCTAGATAGATGATACATAAAATCTTGAGTTATGGTTTGGTAGGTTAGCTTCTTTTCTACAAGTAGATTTGATAACTAGATGGTTGATTGCAAGATAATGTAGTTTCCTTTATGCAAGTAGTGTAGCTCTTGTCTTTTCATGAATTGATTCAATGTCATTTGCAAGTTGAAATTAATGATTATTTCCCTTTTCATAGTTAGAGGTAGCTTCTAAATTTTGACCATCATTAGCTAGTTTTCATTCTAATTTAATAGGAGGAATGGTCTTTGAGCACTATTGATCAAATTTCATAGTTTATGGTGAAGTGAGTATAATCTCATCTATTGTGCATATAGCACTGTCACCTCGAAGTTTGTACGAACCCTAGGTTGATAAATAGAGTTGAGGAGCCCTTGGGAGTTGCACCACTCTTGGTGCAATACCAGAGATCACCAAAACCATCATGAAGAAACCCAACACTTTGAAACTGAATGGGATTAGAATAGCCAAGAGTGTGAAGAGAAACACCCTTGTCATATCCAAGACCAATTCTATTCTAGTTGCTAACAAGCTCTTCCCAAGGTTTGATGATGGGCTTGGGAAGTGGAACCTGAATTTCTACATTTTATACAAAACTTCTCCTAAAATGGGTACTACATCTGCAATTTTTTTATTTTTTTTTCAGATGGGAGTCTATCTCAATGTTCTGAACAAAAATAGGTTCACACTGATGCTTATTTTTTTGTCGCTCTTCTTGCTAGAATTGAGATTCAAGCTGCAAAAAGTCAATTTTGTCATGTGAATCTTGTAGACAAATTTGTACATTTTGCAAACAGGTTTGAATGTTTGTGACAAGGGATTTGTTAATCATAATTGTATTGTCCACATTAGAATGCATTAGAGTATTTATTAATTATAATACATCACTAATTCGATCCATTTCACAATAATGTCACTGCTAAAAACTGATTGGCATACAACTTTGCCTTCAAAAAAATTCTTCAGCTAAAAATATAAGCTCTCAATATACCTCCATACACCATATGGCATATGACCATAAAAAAGTATGAATCCCACATACCATATTACATACTACTTTCTACTTTCATGTCATACCATACATTATACCTATAGCATGTTCATCACATATAACACACGGTCTCCACATTATGTTCCATATAAAAGGGTCAATGTGCTCATCACTCAACATATGAACCAAATGAGCCAACGTTCCAATTTAATATGTATGAAATATTAACAAAGCTCCCAATATATTATATGACTCAATATATATATATGTAACAACCATTCACTCACAACTTTTCAATGCACAACACCATAAAACGTTCAACATTATACCAAATCAATTCACATAGAAATGGCTCAAATAAAACCATCATTTTAACCAACACACCTTTTGGATAATGCACAACGGAAATACCATTACACGGTCATTGAAGCACAACATATATCCAAACAGGGTTTGGCACCATATGATATCTAGGCATGCACACGAGTCTTTAATGCGAAAAACACACAAACAAATGCCACAAGAAAACAGTGTCTTAGGCTATTGTAGTACACACCAATCATGTTGTCTGAGATGATAGAGCACTGAAGGCTCAAGGTGAGTAACCCATTGGTGAGATTCGGCTACCAATGTGAACAAAACGGATAACGAAGAGGCGTCGACAGGTTGACACACAAGTAGTGATGGGATGTTGAAATGCCAATTATGGGATTATCAAAAGCTCATCATAAAGGCCCTCTTAGCGATTTGTTTAACTGAGAGGCGCTATGGGGGAGCCATGAGGGCCGACGCAGTGGATGCCATTTTAAAAATTTTCCCATATTTGAAGGTCTTAACGCACAGAACTCAACATTACATTCAATTGAGAATCAATTGTGTGTATGTCGAGAAGAAGGGTTGTGCAAAGGAGGACACTCCAATAGATGGTCATACAAGTGTATCTGACAAGTATTTGAGCGCAAACTTGAGTAGAGGTCACCGAGTAGGGCCTGAAATTGACCAAAAAATAAGCACAGACAGGGTGTAGAGCGTAGGTAAAATTACAGCCCGATTGTTATGTCAAGACTATCAATGAAACATAATTCGAAATTGTGCAACGATTGAGCACATATAGGCTTTGGCAGAGGGCGTTTCTTTGGCACTAGAGAATAAGGAAATGGGCACACACAAATGTCGCGACTACAGGTAGTGCTCAAGACAAGCAACAGACCTGAGAAACAGCTAAGTGAAATGACGAGTAAATGTCATACCAAGGTCACAATGGTCGGTGAAAAAAACCAAATGCTTAGTTGATCATACCACACACCCGTGGTTGAGAAAAGGCCATACACCTGTGCTCAAATTAGAGTAAAGCTAGAATCCACATGCTCTTGATACGATGTTAAACACACATACAAAAGACAAAATATGGAAGATAAAACATCAATTACATTTATTCACAAGTGATATATATTTATAATACATTCTAATGACCCTTGGTTTCCATATACCAGGTGGTCTCTTGGACTCCTTTTGACTATTTACATTCCACACCAACCCTTAGCGAATTAAGTGTCCAACACAAATAGCAAGAGAATGACGAGGTTTTTCGATTATTGGTTTTTTATTATTGGAGTCATTAAATGTTTGGTTTAGATATGTAAAAGTAATAGTCATCTTTGCACAAGGAAATATTAATTAGAGATTTGTTTAGTGCCCCCACCTATGTAAAGGACTTGCAACCATGTCCATTATGCAATCATTGGACAGATCAGTACCATAACAGTGTCAATGTTAAAGCACTCACCATCGGAATGGCCACTCAAAAAATTAGCGTTTCTTTTATTTTAAATGAATTTCCAGGCTCTGATAAATACCAAAAATAAAACGCTCTCCACTAGGGGAATTATGTCCAATCATAGGTCATTGAGCCAATCGAAAAATAGAAATAAGGATTTTAGAAAATTAGAAAACTATTTTTGAATTTATTGAAAATATAAATATTTAGCATTTTCCCAAAACTTTGGTTAAAATTGCAAAAAAACAACAAAATAATGCAGAATCAATGCAATTTGATAGTGGGGCGAATGCTATAATCCTTGGTGAGAAAAGGACTAATAATTGAAAGTGGCCATTCAACAATGCGTTATAATATTATGCTTATAGCTTAATTTTTCTATTTTTTTTTTTAATATTTTCCAATCGATTTGGCTTACAAACAATTAAGATCATGAAATTGAAATTTATAATTCACACCATCCAACTACATTATGTATGTTCATAAGATAACAACTTTTTTATATATTAAAATTAAGTTCCATGTAGATACATGCCTCAAGCTTAAACTATCATCAGATATTTTTCATATAAAATGTGATTTCTTTAATATAGTTCTTCCCTCCAAAAAATTGAGGATGCATTGACAATTGACAGCAAAATTTATCAACCAATGAGGGGTTGCAACCAGCAAAAAATATGATCCCACGCAATGGCCTCAGATAATTGCTGGAAACTAGGATTTGATCGATCAACAATTTTATAAGTAAATGTGGTTAGCCCAGATATATGGTCCAATAGTTAAGTGGGGAGGTTTCGACCCCATAGGTCTTGTGGTTCGATCCCAGGCAGGACTATGTATGCCTCAGAGGTGCTCCACGCATGATTTTTTCAATTGGAAAAAAAACATAGAAAGAGAAAGAGCAGGGTATAGCCAAGTCGTAGTGGAGCTTCTCTTTTGTCTATATTTCAACTTCCTTTGTTGTTACAAGTTGAAACTCACTTTTATTATCCTCACCAAAAGACATGCAATCTATTGTTTATGTTGCAGAATGCACGGGATTGTTCCATGGCACCAAACTCCGTTCTCCAGCCCTACACTCTAATTTGGCCAGATCGCACAAGGTTTCCATGAACCCAAGGTTGGCTTGAAAATGTGTGACATAAACGTTCTATTATTTTGAATTTTTATTTTGAGAATTGTATTTAAATGGTTGATTTTTGTGGTTTTTTCAAAAAATGATTATATGTTTAAATTTAGAAGGTAGAGTATGTATACTTTTATAAAAAATGTGGGTTAGTTTAGTTGTTTGAGATCCCATAGATAATGCACCTCTATTATTGAGAGGTCATAGGTTCAATTTTATTGACACTTTCATAGACTGTTATTAAAAGGTCATGGGTTAAATTCTCTTACCACTTTCAAACTCAGGCTTCATACTTTTTTTTTAATTTATTTTGTGTTTTCTTGAAAATCTTTGTAAATTAATGGCTATGTTTGATATAACCAACATGATGTATGTGTCTCACTATTTATGTCATGAATGTGAGTTGATTCGCTCAAAGAAATGCATCTTTGTGCTTTGCGAGGGAATCACTTGAGTTCCCTGTAATTTTAGTGAACTACACTCGAATGCACACTTGATGAACATATATTCTTATATATATTATTTTCCATGTTTCATCATTAGAATTTTTGTGCATTTTTCTTTCAAAAATTTGAGTTGAATGTTGTGGCGCAAGGGCTTAATTAATTGTATTGCCTAAGTTCAATCGGAATTAGGGCGAAATCCTAAAATTTGTGATTTAGAAGGCATAAGAGTTCAAAGGATTTGGTCCTGTGTAGCAACCAGGAAGAAATCTGTAAAAGTGAATAAATATAAAAATTAAAATTAAAAATATTATAAGTGTAAAAGACTCGCAAAATAGGCTTTAACTCACCTGTAGGACCCGCCAAAGCGAGGACCAGAATGGTCAGTCGAAAAGGCCCAACTCGAGATGAGTTTGTGCCCAACCTAAGGTGTGTAGGCTAAGTATAGGTCATGCAGACTTGTTAGTCGAGAGTCAGGCTAGTTTGGGTATGTTACCTAGTCAGACCCAGAGGTATGGTCAGGTGGGTACTCTAGGGCAGGGGTTGGGCTAGTCGGTTAGGTCAAGGTCAAGGTCCTAGTTAGAAGTGCACTTCAGGGATTTGTTGATGAAGCTAGCCTCCCGCTACCCAGAGGATCGTGGATATGCACATGAAGAATTCCACAGTGGCAGAGTAGCTACATAAGGTGCCACATGAGTTATTATGTGGTTTCCACATGGGAATCAATGATGACATTGACATATTTGTAATTGGCCAAATTTTAAATGATCATACCTTTTGGTCTGCAAACCAGATAAAGGTAAAATTTATATAGTTGGAAATGTCTTAATGAGATGAACACAATGATGTCATCCATTTTCAGTTTTGAGGAAGTTGAAAAGGATCAAAAAATTTAGATCCCATTTCCATAATTGTATCACGGATATTGGGTCAAGATAGTAACTTCCTCCTTCTAACCTTGGTTAGTGTTGGGGTTAGTAGGGGGTATGTTACATTGAGACTATTATTTCATTTTCGTATCTCTAGAACTATTGTAAAGTTTTATATTGTAGTTGTAGATTTTTTTATGTTTTCTTATCTTTTCTCATGTTGTCTTATCTTTTCACTTATTAACATTGCCAATAAATGAATGTGAAATCACAACCTTTTTGTTTACTCATAGGGTTAGGTTTGTTTGCATATAACTATGAATTTTTTGCAAATGATTATATAATAATTCAATTTTTGTATATTAATTGCATTCATTTCACTTGATTTCATCGGTTTCCTCTTATTTCCTAACTAAGAAGTGGTAGAATACAATATCTAGATTTCTAGTATTTTTAGGAATCTCAGGTATAATTCTTAAATTTTGTGATGGAAGTTTGGCAAGAATTTGGATGCTTTTCCATCTCAAATGGAGAAAGGCCTAATTGGGCCCTTCCCCATGTAAAATTTTGTAATTGATGAAAAACATTCACCCATATCATTATTTTGGTGCTAGAAGGAAAATCATGCACTTGTATGGTTGATATGAGAATTTGGTCACCATGTGGACTCTTTAATATTCAAAACAACTGCAAAACATTATCTAGACAACCCATAACTAAAGGTGAAGTTCAACCAAGCCAAAACCTTAATTCAAAACCTAATTTCCACAACCCATAACCTAAATTGAAAACCCATAATTCTAGATGACCAAACCGCTGTTTGAGTCTAAATTTGTAGTTTCGTATCTATTTTTTGTTCCTCGTCTAGATGTCCAATATTTTTGTTGTATTACCTAATCTTGCACTTACAGAATTAACTAGTTTACCCATGTACAACAATTTCCTATGACCAAACCTCATAGGGAAGTTCAACAAAATGAATAAGATACCTATGTAGAGTTCCTTCATGATTTGATAGTTCTTTCTCTTGAAAAAATCCAAAAGCCTTTGAATTAGAATTCTCTAACCTAGAATCCTACTCTATCCTCAATCTCTTCAAATTCTAGTTCTAATATTTAATCTACCCAAAAAAATGCAATGCCAAAATATTACACTATTATGGTTGGAATTGAAACTAAATCAACGATCAACATGGTGAACACAAAACTCTTTGGATTTTATAAGATAGCTTCAACGATCAACATGGTGAACACAAAACTCTTTGGATTTTATAAGATAGCTTCGTGATTTAATTGAGCACCCAAAATTATTGTTGCCTAAGTTTGATCTAGATAAATCAAGTCCCTTGAAGAACATATTAAGAAAATTATTCTAATTGTTCCAATGATGAATGTATAGCATGAAGATGTGGCATGTTGTTTGTTTCCTTACGTTTTTTAAAACAAAGAATATACCAGGTACTTCGATTTACCTATAGGTTCTGACAAATTGGCCGGTTGGTTTCGAAAGGGAAATTTAAACTAAATATGGTGATGAGAGAACCGGAACAACATTAGTATTTGAATTCTCAAGAATAAAAGTGGATGGTAAATATTGTATCAAATATTTCATTAAAATATTAATCGCTATTCTAAATAAATTCCTAATAGATTATAAACCTGTATAGGATTTTCAAGTAGAATTTTACACCAAAAAAATTTCCATCACTTGTTATTATGTTTGTGAAAAGAGTGGACAAAACTAACTTCGCTGAAAATTCAAAGAAGTCAAGAACGTAGAAAAAGAAATGACTAGTCTAAAGGATAGTCTTGTTGGTAGATACTAAACAACTGCGAATAGATGGAAACCACTTTCTCTAATGAACCACACCCCATAATTGAAAGAAAAAGATGCTACAATCATAGAAAGTTTTCAATGCATTATTATGTAATTGTGCAATAGAATAATAGACCCCAAAAATAATCCTAAAGAGGGAAATTGATCACATAGATCCACTAAACATTATCTTATAAAAGTTATCATCTAATGAAGAACCAACAAAAGCATCCACAACAAATAAAACTCTAAATTTAGAAAAAGCACCCTGCATAATTTTCGAATATCACACCATGTAAGCTTTCAGAGAAAACTTACACTCAATTTGTTAACATGTTGGATCTATTTATAATTGGTTGTAATCAACTTGAGGAAAAACCCATGATTCATCATGGAAAATACATGAAATATATATTAATAAAAAAATGGGAGAAACAAGTCCATAATTTTTTACACCATATTTTTAAGAATTAATTTTGGGATTATACAATGAAAAATTCTCCTTGCAAATTTGAGAAATGAATGATTATCTCCTAACTGTGGTTCATGAATAATGCTTAAATTATATGTAGAATTTGTAGACCATGCATAGAAGTTTAATTTGGGAATTATATAACAAAAATTTCTCATTACAAATTTGATAAATGAAAGATAAAATCCTAATTGTGATTTATGAATAATGTTAAATTATATGAAGAATTTGTAGACCATGCATAGAAGTCCATAGAAGAATAAGAGATGAAAATAAATTAGATAAGTATGATCAGTTGATCCAGGTGGATATTGGTGGCCACCCAACTATTCTACTTAGAAGGCATGTAGCCGCCATATCTCTTCTCAAAGATAAGCTACCATCATCTAAGCTAGTTTATTTCCATCCTGCATGTAAACAATTTTTAGTACTTTGTTATTAATGAATTTAAGTTTGTTTTCGATGTATCTCTATTTTTCTATTTATATATGTATCTCATTTTGTTCCTTTATAAATTTGGATCAATGGTATTAGAGTGGTCTATTCTTTCTCTGTTTTTTTGTGCATGTCCCTAATAAGGTCGCGGTATAAGGAGTTGGGACTTGAATTGGTTGAGCCTTTGCAAGACCATCCTCGCCAACACTGAAGGCCTCCCATGGCGGAAGAAAAGAAGGACGAGGGAGCAGGAGATCCTATCAAATTGTTTCTTGAATAATCTCTCAAGCGACAAAGGAACTAGATGATGGACGAATTTGCCCAGATCCTATGATGGATTCCTGCCAATTACACATCTTCATCCAACAGTCACTTCGGAGGCGCTTCCTCCTTCGAGGTACAAGTGAACTTTGATATACCTATATTCGAAGGTCAAATAAATGTAAATTTTGTATATAAATGGTTGAATCTATTAGAAGGTTATTTTTTGGTCCATAATTTCTTCGATAGGGAAAAGATCACTTTTCAATGCTTAAGGTTGCCCCCATGTCAAGGGCTAGTGGGAATCCTACTATGAGAAAAGGGTTGAGGAACCCTCCCTGTTTACAGCCACAACCTCTTGGAAATATTTCCAATATGTTGTCAAGGAAAAATATTACCCCATGGGGAAATATGAGGACAAGTACATAAAGTGGACCACACTACGACAGCAAAGGGACCAAGATGTGCATGATCTCAGAAACATTTTTCATACTCTACACACAAAGTTGAGTTTCAAGGAGTCTGAATGACACCTGGTGCTCAAGTACCGTGATTGTCTCCACAAATACATTCACGAAGAAATGAAGTTCCTAGACATCTCCTCACTCGGTGAAATATGTCAGGCCAGGCAGTAACTCCACAAAACAAATAACTGATTCGTCTATTATTCCATAGGTAGGTCATTGTTATATACAATAGGAGTGATTGTTCAGTTCATCTCCCGATGACTGTTCACATTCCTAATTTATTTATTTACACAAAATTCCCCCAATCATGAAGATTAGGTGTCAACATTCCCCCCCTTAATCTGAAGGGGTGTTGGTGAGTCCAAGCATCATTCTGAATCGTTCAAGCTTTTCGCTTCCAAGTGCTTTAGTGAAGATGTTTGCAATTTGCTCATTTGTGGAACAATGATGAAGATGGATTGTTTTGGCCTCAACATGATTTCGAATCAGATGATATTTAGTATTGATATGCTTTGTTCGATCATGGAACTTTGGGTTCTTGGCCAACTTTATTGCAGAGGTGTTGTCAATCATGAGTGGAGTTGATTGTACTTGTTTTACCTGCAAATCTTCAGGAATTTTCCTGAGCCACACAATTTCTTTCGTTGCTTCAGTTGCTGCCACGTATTCTGCTTCTGTTGTGGAATCTGCTGGAAATGATTGTTTGCGTGATCTCCAGGAGACAGCTCCTGATCCAAGACTCATAGCATATCCTGAAGTAGATACCCCAGTTTCTTTGTCTCCATCGAAGTCTGAATCAGAGTATCCAATCAAGCTGAAGTCATCCACCTGTGTATATTTGATTCCAAGGTCTTGAGTTCCCTTCAAGTACCTTAGAACTCTTTTTGCGGCAGACCAATGTCCCTCACAAGGCTTTTGCATAAACCTGAAGAGGATTCCAACAGAAAATGAAATGTCTGGTCTGGTAGTAGTGAGATAGATGAGACTTCCTACAAGCTTTCTATACTTTGTTGCGTCATCAAATTCCTTTCCTTCAATAGATGTGAGCTTTAAGTTTTGTTCCATTGGAGTAGAAAGAGGATTGCACTCTGTCATGCCAAATCTGTTTAACGAATCTCCAATGTATTTATTTTGAGAAAGAAATATGGATTTTGGATGATGGGTTACTTCAATGCCAAGATAGTAATGAACATAGCCCAAATCAGTCATTTCAAAACTTTTCCCCAATTCCTTCTTTATGGATGCAATGTAACTTTCATTGTTCCCTGTCATTAAAAGATCATCTACATATACCACAAGATATACAATTGTTTTGCCAATTTTCTTGACAAATAAAGTTGCATCATCAAGATCAAAATGATTGAAGTTGAGTTTCAGAAGATGCTCAGTTAGTTTTTCATACCAGGCTCGCGGTGCTTGTTTGAGGCCATACAAGGACATCACAAGTTTGCATACTTTATGTTCATGTCCTTTCACAGCAAATCCTTCAGGCTGGGACATAAAAACATTCTCTTTTAGATCTCCATTCAAGAAGGCAGTTTTTACATCCATTTGATGGACTTTCCAACCGTTCTGAGCTGCTAGTGCAAAGAGTGTCCGGATGGTGGCCCATTTTGCTGTGGGGCAAAAGTTTCCTCATAATCGACCCCTTCCTTCTGTGCAAAACCTTTTGCCACAAGCCTAGCTTTGTGCTTGTAAAGTGAGCCATCAGCTTTGTACTTGTTCTTGTAGACCCACTTGCAGCCAACTGGTTTGGTTCCAAATGGAGGATCAACCAGCTTCCAAGTGCCATTCTTTATGAGGGCATCATACTCCTTTTGCATCTCTTCTTTCCATTCATCATGAGAAGTAGCTTCTTTGAAGGAAGTTGGTTCAAAATCTGTAGACAAGCTCAATTCACAATCATAAGTAACATCCATATCAACAGGTGAATTAGAGTCATCTACATCACCTCCATTTTGTTGGTTTGAGTTTCTGGTTCCTGTTTTTCCAATTT
Organism: Pinus tabuliformis; assembly: GCA_031772625.1. Classification (NCBI taxonomy): domain Eukaryota; kingdom Viridiplantae; phylum Streptophyta; class Pinopsida; order Pinales; family Pinaceae; genus Pinus; species Pinus tabuliformis. Next base: position 835,052,591 of record CM062808.1, read on the forward strand.
CATCAGGATGAACACTTTCAAGTGTCTTTGTCAACCACTTCGGGGGACCTTTTTGAGATGGTCCAGGCTGCTCTGTTGATTGAGTTGGGACTGAATCAAGATTGAGTCTCCCAATTCTATCAATTACATCACTTAAAGCATCATCCACTGTTGGAGTTTCATGCAGGGGAGATTGTTCTTCAGAAGAAGATTCCACATGTTGATCTAGTATAGGAATCCCCCCTTCAAGATGTGGAATCTGATTATCAAATTCTTGAAATGATTTCGTTTTTACGAATCTATCCAAGCGATCAAGTTGCCGCTCAACAACATTGTCAGATTTGGATGATTCAAGAAAAAATACATCTCTAGATACAACAAACTTTTTATTTACTTCATCATAGAGGCGGTATGCTTTGGAGGTGTTTGAATACCCCAGGAAGATACACTTACGACTTCTAGCACCAAGTTTGTTTCTATGTACCTTTGGTATCAAAGCATAACAGGTGGAACAACGATCCTGAGATGTTTTACCGAAGGAACATGTCCATACCACAATTCATGAGGAGTCTTGTTTCTTATAGCATTAGATGGACATCTATTCTTTATATATGCAGCACATAGAACAGCATCAGCCCAAAACATTATCTTTACATTTTTGAAGAAAAGCATGGATCGTATCATATTCAAGATTGTTCTATTCATTCTTTCAGCTACACCATTCTGTTGGGGATTATAAGGCACAGTTGTTTGATGTTTGATCCCATGTTGGCGTAGATAGTTTTCAAATTCATTTGATGTATATTCTTTTCCATTATCAGTGCGAATAGACCCAATATGAGATTGTGCATCATTTTCAATCCATTTATGAAAATTCTTGAATGTTTGAAAGGCATCAGATTTGTTCTTCAATAAATAAACCCAACACATTCTGGTGTAATCATCAATAAATGTCATGATATATTTATTTCCATTTGCAGAAGGAACATGCATTGGACCACATAAATTTGAATGAATGAGTTCAAGCTTCCTATGTGCTCTTGAATGTGAATCATGAAAAGACTGTTTGCTATGCTTTCCTAGAATGCAAGCATCACATTGCTTATGTTTCCTAGGAATTGTAGGCAAACCAACAACATCATTTTTCTTCAATAAGCAGAGACTGTCATAGTTTAAATGTCCAAATCTAGCATGCCATAATAAACTTGATGGAAGTGTACCTTCTTCATGATGAGAAATATATGAGAAATGTTGTGCATGAGCAGAGGTTCCTTGCAGTTTGAGAAGCCTTTCTTCTTCTATTCCCCTCATGCCAAGTGAGTGGTTAGAAGCTTTTCTTACCTCAAGCTTGCCATCAAACATATGAATGGAGTGACCTTGCTGGCGGATGTGAACCAATGACAGCAAGTTTCTCTTGAGCTGTGGGAGATATAGAACATGATCCAGAAGAAAGTCTGGAAGACCAGGCAGTTTAAGCTTGATTGTGCCAAGCCCTGATGGCTTGATTTTTGACTGATCTGCAAAGTATACTACTCCATCAACATTATCAGTGAAATCTTCAAAAAAATCTTTTCTATGAGTCATGTGACAGGTTGCTCCTGAATCAAGCAACCAATCATTTTTCGAAGAACAAGTGAAAGCTTAAACAAATCTTCATTTACTCCAATGTTACATTGTGCCTCAATATAGTGAGTGGATGCAGGTGCTTTACCTTTGTCTGTATCATCAGTTTTACCTTTCTGTTGGTTTCTTTTCTGCTCAATTTTGTCCATGGTAGCTTGCATGTAGAGGCATCATGTGATCCATTTCTTTTGCAGCGAATGCAATGTAAGTCTGCCATTTCTCCTTGAGAATGTCTGCCCCCCGCCTCTGAAATATCTTCCTCTTCCTCTTCGTCCACCTCTTCCTCTTGTAGAATCTTGAGCAGGATGCTTTTCTTTATGAGCAAGCACACAGTCTCTCA